>BRZM01000011.1:8467296-9033794 GCA_033238685.1 Lates japonicus
AAGAAACCTGGAGTTGTCTTATTATCTTCTAATGGCAGAGTAACCCGGCACCTCGCCCACTTCTGGAGGCCTTTTTATATCTTACAGCTTTTTCTCTTGCCAGGCTAAGTGGGATTCTTCAGTTGGTGGAGCGCCACACACTCTTTCAAGCCTCACGTGCTGTTTGTTTCTGATGTCTGGTTTGAAAGTTGAACCATGGGCCTCTTTCTCTTTATTGTTTTTTCATTTTTAGGTGGGCGATGGAATCTAGAGTTCTACGTAGTGAGTCTGCAACACTTCTCAATCTGGCTGGTAATGGTTTTCCGTGAAGGGTGTATTCTGGTTCCATGAGCCTTTGACAGCTCCACTCCTCCATCAACGCTAAGAGGAAACATATTGTCTGAAATCTTTTAAGTCACCAAAGCAGTTATTTGTTCCTGTCATTTGCTGTGACATGAGCATTTAGGTACAACAAATCCACAGTGTTTTCCACTAGTGCCGGCTGTTGGCCGGATGACCAACATTAAAATATTTTCAGCAGACTACTTTCTTAATGTTTCATGTCACGTTACCGTCACTTTTTGTAAAGTTAGAACTATAATCTTAAACCAGATGAAGGATTTTTGTCATCAGACGTCTGAATCTTAAGTAAACTGAGAAACACGCTGAGCAAATAGCCCCTCTCAATGTCCTGTGTCTGGGTCACGGAGAAACATTGACTTTATTCAGTGTTTCTACTGATTTTAATTACTTGGTCCATTCATTTTAGAGTTAATGAGACCTTTGTAGATAATCAGCTCCCATTAAAAACCTCTTGAATGATGAACACTGAAAGAATCCTAACCTAAAAACAAGCTAAGCATCTAGCAACAACCTGATATTTTCATGAATTGTCATCGGTTCCTTAAACATTTATTTCTTTAAAAAAAATGTGGAAAAGTACAATTGTTTTCGAATCACCATACACTCTCTGGCAGGCCGTGCAGGGGTATTTTCCACTCTTGCTTTGTGCTCTTTTCCCTTTGGTTGTTTTTTGTTCCTTTTGGTAGTAATATACTGTAATTCTTAAATGGTAGGTGGGCAGATTGGCCCTTGTTCTGAGGCTCCTCTCCTGTTTTGGAAAGGGTATTAGGCCACTGAAGGTGACTGGTATTGTGCTGACCTCTACAGAAGACATGGAATAAGGACCTTTCCATTTCCTCCTGAGATGTAACGATCACCACTTCAGAGACCACATCCTCAGTAATAGTCAAGATTGGTGTGTCCTCTGAAATGGCCAGCTCAGTTGCTGTGGGTAGCATGGCCCTGTCTGTTGTCATGCTTGGTGCATACACATCATCAGGGATTATGTTCTTGTTAACAGGGAACATCCCTGTGCCCCTGAATCCAGCCTGGGCATTTTCAACCATAGCAGTCTTCTGTCAGGCTTGGTGAAACAGAGAGAAGAACTCTGTTTTAGGGAGCTTCTGTCCTGCCATCCTCCTTGTCCACTTCCACCCCTCCTCATATCAGATGTGTTTCAAATTTTTGAAAAATGCTTTGTCAGCAGGCTGGAGGGCACGTGTGGTGTGAGAGGGATAGGCCATCACGTGCACATTTTTGGCTTTCATCAGTTGGAGGAAGTTCAAATTGAAGACATGGCTACTGTGGCTATCCAACAGGAGGATGTGGGGCCTTGGGTCATCTCTTGGAAGCTGCTCTGCAAACATCTGACCCCACTTCAAGAACAGGTCACTGTTTATCTAACCCTTGTCAGAGATCCTAACAGCAACATTTTCTGGACAACCATAAAGCCACTTGTGCCTTAGACGCTTCCCTTTAAAGATGACCATTGTGCGACTAAATGTCCCCACTGCATTGAAGGCTGCAAAGACTGTCGTGGTCTCTCCTTTTTCACAAGCAGTTACCTCAACACAGGGCTTACCCACCTCTCCAACCACATGCATGGAGCATGATCTTCAGGCCAGACTCATTACAATTCCAAAGATGTAATGGTACATCTTTCATTTCAAGTTCCTCTATCAGATCTTCATATTGTTGAAACCACTTTCCCACCATCTCAGGGTTCAGCCCTGCTGCTCTTGCCACTGAAAGAGACTCTGGTTTCTTGATGCTGAGATCTGGATTCCATTTGAAAAAATACCCAACATCCCTTTTGGTAAGGAGGAAACCTCTTTTTGAGTGGAGCTTGATAAGACTGGCCAATTCTTTCTCTGGCAGGTATTGCTTTCTCTCAGATGCATAGCCGGAGCCAGAAACTTTACCATTAATGCGCATTTGCAGAGTGGACTTAGGAATGTTCCAAGCCCTTGCTAAAAAGTGAACATTTGGTGTCTGCCCTCTCTCAGAGTGTGTATGTGGCCCATTTTAGCTGAAAGTTGTGGGCCATTTTAGCTAGCTGCTTAAGCTAAAATGGGACAGTACCTAAATTTTATTTATTTTTTTTTATCAAATGTTCTTTTTAAATTTCAACTTTTTATTTCAAAAAGCCTGTCAAAACATTGTTCATAAACATTTTACTTTGTTGGTAAGCTTATCTATAGTATATAACCCTTATTGTTAACAAGTTAAATTTGCTATGTCATGCTTACTCACCATATAAATTCTCTGATGCATTTAAAACACTTTTCCCACCAACCTCAGCAAACTCAGACCAATCAAAACTATCCTTACTTGTCAAGTAGTGTTGTAGCAACATAACAAGATCAGTTATTGTGATTAGCTGTAAAAATTTAATGAGCTATGATGCTCCAACCTTACCTGACCCACTTTACCTGATGGCCCATTTTAGCTGAGTCTACCCTATTTGTACTCTTAAATAAGCTGTTAGTGTATCCCATAATACAAAACTATTGGGAGAGGAAGCACAATTTGTGTCACAAAATAGCCTTATCTGTTCCCCAGTAAACATATATATATATATATATGTCTATATATAGATGTATATAGATGTCTGTCAAATTTAAATCTTTCATAATGCCAGGGTGTTTAGTTTTAGCACTAACAGTTGATGATTCATCCAAAATAGGGTCTAAACAAAAGTTAAAGTTACCCCTATAAGCATATATTGATGACCTCCTGATTTCTTGAGAAAAATGTCCTGAATAAAACAGACATCAACATAATTAGGGGCATATAGATTTAAAAGTGTCCAGTGTTCTGAGTAAATTTGACTATTTATCAAATCATAGTGGCCTAATGGATCACTAATTGTTTCCTGATAGTAATATTTCTATTTATTAAAATGGCAACTCCTCTCGCCTTAGAGTTGAAAGATGAAGAAAACACTTGGCCTATCCATTCTCTCTTTAATTTCTTTTAATTTTTGTTATGTATGTAGTGTTAACACCATTTTCCTTTTAATAGGCCCGTTTAGACCATTGACACTGAAGCTGACAAATTTCACTACCCTGCTCATATGAAAAATAAACAAATCAGTAACCAGCTCACCATATAGTCTGTCTGAAATAAACTGATAAAAAGAAAAAACAAAAAAAATTCAAGCTGCAAGCAGTGTTGAATGGGCCAGAATGAATGAGTCAGAAGTCCCTTACTGCCCCCATCAGGTGGCGCTATGACTATACCTGAATATTGGCATGTAGATGTGTTCAGGCCATGACACTTAGCAAATATGTGAAGTTTGGGGCAGATTGGACAGTGCATGCGGGAGTTACAACAACTTCGTTTAATGGCGAAGCATCGAAATTCGCCATGGCGACACAGCAAGGGCATCCCATGAACACAGTAACCATTATGATCTTAATGCTTGTCTGACCACATTTCAGATCTCATCTCAGATCAACTCACTTGGATGAAATACATCATTTCCTGTTGCCAATAGGTGGTGCTATGACTATGACTATATTGGCATGTAGATGTTTTCAGGCCATGACAGTTAGCAAACATGTCAAGTTTGGGGCAGGTTGAACAGTGCATGTGGGAGTTACAATAACTTCCTGTTTGACAGCAAAGCATCGAACTTCACCACGGCACCACAGCAAGGGCATCCCATCAAGGCTCACAGTCTTCACAATTAAACACGGTTATGATCTGCCACCTATTGGCAACAGGAAATTATATGTTTCATCTAAGTAGGTTGATCTGATTCACCTCAAATGTGGTCAGACAAGCACTAAGATCATAATGGTTGCTGTGAGTCTTCATGGGACGCCCTTGCTGTGTCGCCAATTTTTTGCTTATTCAACTTTGTTCAACTGTTTATGCTTTTATGCTATTTTGCTATTTACAACAATTTTGCAATTTTACTATCACTACAGTTGCTTTTACTACCAAGCCTTCCACTGTGGACTTCAGTGGCAAGATCGGTAACGTGGATACCTTACCAACCTAAGGTCTTGTGTTCAAACCCCCACCCAGACGAATATCAAAAACCCTCCAGAGAAAAAAACAATAACAGAGAGAATTATGAACATTTTACGCTTTTTGCAATTGTGCTATTTATACTCTTTTTGCAATTTAGCAATTTCACTACCACTACAATTGATCTTAGCACCACCCAGTACTCTGTGGTCTTCAGTGGTGCAACTGGTAGAGCAGTTGCCTATCAATCATGAGGTTGCTGGTTCGAGCCCAGCAGTGGACGGTTATTGATTTTTAAAAAATAGTATTACTAACAATAATATTAATAAAGATTTGAAGAGCAATAGTGTGACCGTAGGATTCACGTTTTTTTGCCATAGCAGCCTCTGGATCATCAAGAGGAGCCCTCACCTGCTCTATTCATCTCCATATTATCTGGCTCTCTGGTTCATAAAACACCCAAACCAGGCCAGTTTTTAAACTGCCATACTGTCGTCGGTATTCACTTTATCTACACAATAATAATAATAGAGATCATTATGAATATTTAACGCTTTTTGCAACTGCGCTATTTATACTGTTTTTTGCAATTTCAATTTTGAAATTTCACTACCACTACAATTAATCTTAGCACCACACAGTACCCTGTGGTCTTCAGTGGTCCAACTGGTAGAGCAGTTGCTTATCAATCAAGAGGTTGCTGGTTTAAGTCCAGCAGCAGATGGTTCATGACATCACCTGCTTTTGACTTCCAACTTTTAACTTTTTCTTCTTCATTTCAACAATGATTTCAGCCATTTCCAGCATTGCTTCAGCGATCCATTCAGCGCTCAACATTCACACGCATTTTCCGCAGGAAATGCATTTTCTAGTTTAACTTGTGATCACTCGGTACATAAACAACATAAATAAGGACACCCTATAAGGACATCGTATAAAAGTACGCTTAGTAATAGAAATTGTTTTTGAAGTGCAGCCTCACAAAACCAAGTTCCTTTCTCCATAATGTCCAACAAAATAAAAATAAAAGAAATGGCATTCCACTTAAGGTCAACAGTCTGTTGAAAAGACATAAGTGGGCATGTCGCTCTCAGCACTAGAGAGAGCAGCAGTGTACCTGTATTTACAGGTGAAATCAGAGATCGTCACCTTCTGGAAACTCTTTGAGAAAAGAGGCCATGTCTTCAGGTATTCTGAAGAATTTCTTTTCTCTATTGGGTAAGATAATTATCAAGATTGCAGGGTGGAGGAGGCTGAATTGGAGTTTCCTTGCCTGCAATTCCTTCTTGACTTGGCTGTATTCCTTTCTGCCCTTAACCAGGGTTGCACTCACACACTGTACATGATGAGTCCCCCTTTCTCTCTGGACAGCTTAGCGGCGATGTGTAGAGTTTTGTCCCGATCCTGATACTGCAGCAAACGAATGAGGATGGGTCTGGGTTACTGGTCTGCAGGCAGGCAGGATGTTGGGGACCGATGCGCTCACTCTATAATCAGAGGCTCATCAAAATGTTCTTGTCCCAGTATGGAGAGAATCCAAAAGCGCACCGGTTCCAACTCTTCACTGCCTTCACGTAGGTTGACAATGCGAATATTGTTACATCAGCTGTGATTCTCCAGTTGGTCAACTTTATCCATCAGAAAGACCTTTTCCTTGCTCAGCTTAAGGACACAGGGGTGTGTTGGATTCCCGCTGCCATGTCTGACTTCTCACTTGTTTGACGTGTTGTCACTTCAGACAAATTTTGAAGCCTTTTTCTGGATCTCAAGTCCATGCTGCAACTTCTAAATGAAGTTGGAGGTAGAATGGGTGTTATTTAATAAGTTTAAACAGAGTGTACTTTGAGAGCTCTAGGACAAGCATCTACCTAACTCCACTGCATCATGTGACCCCCGAGTTCACAGAATTTGAAACTGATCCTGTTAAAGGGTGTATTTCAACTTGGATCTTGAGGTCCTGCCCAAGTTAGATACTGAGCTACTGAATATGATGACATCAGTAAAAACAAGGCTGATGGGTCAGTGACATGAGCAGTCAAAGGTTATAAATAAATAAAAATCAGCACACAGCTAAATGTATCTGAAAGATGACACAAAAGTGAATGGTAAAATATCTGAACTCTGTAAAATTCCATCACAATTTACTGACTCAATACTGAGCTAACTGGCTGCCACTGTAGGTCAGCCAGCAAACTGACCTAAATATATTATTATATAAATATAGAATATCCATAGTGCTAATATTTAGCATCTAGGCTCTGACCACATCAGTCCCCACAAGGGCACTGACAGCTTGAGTATACCACCGTGATCAAAGGGGTGTGTTGGATACATGTTGCAGAGAGATGTGCATGTCCTGTGGGGTAAATGAAGAGGTGGACTCAAGTTGAGTGTCTGAATAAGCTCACAGGATTTGCCTCAGTTTTCCTGTGCTAATGCTAGTTATTTGAACACAAAATGTCTTGTAATTTTTACTTTGAACAGAAAACAAAACAAATATCTTTTGTTTCATGTCCCTGTGACCACTTTCAAAGTGTTTGTGTGTTGTGTAAATAGTGCAGTAGAATGGAAGCATGACATTGTCTGAGTTTTTGCTTTGATTGGTGCCTTGAAAGAAATTGGTTACTTTGGTGAGTATATACATAAAATATATAATACAAAACTATGAAAATATGAGTTTTAATAAACTGAAATTGTCCTTTCAAGCTAAACTTGCTAAACAGTTAGCTGACTATAGTTCCACAGTAGTTTATACACTGTAGGTCATAAAGTCCTCATCTTTTCTCCTAGTGAAAAATCTCACTTTCCCCTGAACTTAATATAGACCTCCATGACGCAGAGTGCCATAATTAAAGGTCTGCCAGTCACTGTAAACCTTCCCAGCTCCCTCCTATTTCATCCCCAGTCATTGCCAGTGGTCTCCTGATGTGTTCTCTTCAAGATGAAAGTCATCAAGAATAAACATGTGGTCCAACTCATTGTCAGGTTTACCAGTTTACTGTGGCTACACATGGCGAAGCACATGGCGAATTATGATGGAAAGACCAGATACATGGCAGAGCCCAGTGTGTATGAGGTGCAGTCTGTTTAAGGTTGAAATCCAACAGCCAAAGGTTAATGAGGTGGGTTCAGGTCATAGCCACACAGTAATGGAGTCTCTGGCTGCTTGTAGAATGTGATGGTTTTCATGTCAGTGTTGACAAGCATGTTTTGGATTCAGTCTCATGAGTTTGATCAAGTGGGTTACTTAACTTAAAGTGATGGTGTCAAACAAACGTGGTTCAGGCTGGACTGTGGCTCATCAGTGATTAACATACAGTGGCTTCAGTGTCCCTTCACTTTTTGTCCATCAGTCTTCACTCAGTAACACATAATAACAAAGTGAAAACATGTTTTGAGAATTCTTTGCTAATTTAAAAAAAATCAAAAACTGAAATTTGTCATTTACAAAAATATTCAAACCCTTTGCTGTGGCTCCAGACTGTGGTCATGTGAATCCTATTTGCTTTAGTTATCCTTGAGATATGTTTGAGACCTGACTGGAGTCCACATGTGGCAAACAAATTTCTAAAAAATGTTTTTTTATCATCATGCATTATTGAGTATAGATTGATGGGCAAAATGGCAATCTATCAATGTAAAATCAAATCAACAGCACAATAAAGTGTGTGTGTGCAAAACTTAAGGGCTCTGAATACTTTCCGATGCCATTCTATAAACAATGTAACTGGGAGGTTGATTATGTTAAACCTTGAAAGTCATCAGCAAAATCTTGAGCCACAGGGAGCCGATGGAAAGAGGCAAGAGTTGGAGTAGTGCAAATGAGAGGAAAATAAAAGCATGAATTACTTCAGTAACTAAGATCAGAACTGCTATTGTCCTCAGCTTAGTGAGCATGATCATCCTACCCTGGATACTTGGTTAGTGTGAGCAGTCTCAAAATAGAACTTTGGACTGATTTTATTTGTTTGTTTGCAGAAAATTGGCAACTGTGCTATCCAGCTCTTAATATCAGTCTGACTACATTAGCATTTTCACATACCATGTGTACCATTTGTAAAACTGGTTGGACAGTTTTGAGAGAGAGAGACCAGCAGGATTAACTCTGAGTGTGAAAAGTCATCAATACCACTGTGGTGCACTTGAGCAATGTACTTAACTAAGTAATTACTCAAGCAGTATTCAGGTCCAGTACTGGTGTAAAATGGCTGTCCTGTGTCTTGGACCCACTTTGAGATCAGGGTTACATGTAAATCATGGGTCACTTGATGATAAAGAATCATTACATGATTACTAGGATAATAAAACAGACAACAATGTGACTCCTCCCAATAACATGTGGGTATTACATAACCGTATATGTCATCAGGTATGGTGTAAAAAGGCCCCACAATGCAGGCTGATCCTGGGGTCCTTGGTGAACAGAGGCTGTTAGAAGGCTGAATACTGAATAATGATCTGGTTTACAGGTGGTCAGAAGACCTTATATGTATTGTCTTCTCTATCTGGTGGAAGATGAGAATAACACACCCTCTGTCTGGCATCTGCCCACAGAATGACACACACTATAGAAACCCCACCCTCTTTAAGCTTTTCAGCCAATCAGAAATGGCAACCCGTGCAATCATAAATGTCAAAGGAGATAATCACAATCTTGATTCTTTTCCTTCATCTTCCCTTCAGCTTGTGACAGTAACCACTGGGGGCCCCACTGCAGTAACAGATGTCAGTGTCAGAATGGAGCACTATGTAACCCCATCACCGGAGCCTGTATCTGCACTCCTGGATACAGAGGTTGGCGCTGTGAGGCCCAGTGTGAAGTGGGCACCTATGGAAATGGATGCCAACAGAAATGTCAATGCCAGAATGGTGCTGCTTGTCACCATGTGACCGGAGAATGCAAGTGCTCACCAGGATATACCGGAGCATTGTAAGTGGGAGAGAATGTGTGTTTCCTGTTTCTAATCCCCATAGTGACATTAAATTAAAAGCTCATCACCCATAGAGAAATACAGTCAGTTTTGCACTCTATGTTGCTGGATGTGTTTACATGCTTGAAAATTTTCTTTCCAAAGCCAGTTTCTCAAGTGCCTTTGTTCTGGGCCAGAATGAGCTCACTGACTGAGAACCAAATTACTAATGAAACCAGGTCAGACTGGAGCAAGGAAGCTCAATGGCTCATGTGATCAGATTGTGTCCAATAAGACCTGAAAGGATAGCTGGTGTGCATATCTTGAATTTTCACTCTTCATATGTCATAAAGTGATCTCAGTCATTAATCACTTCTCCTCTTCATAACTATAAGAGGTGGGTGTCAAAAAATCCATGGCCTTATTTGCAAATTATCATTTTATCTCTTTAATATTCAGATCTGATCTAATTCACTGCCATTTACACTACACTACACAATGAAAAGCCAGATCACAAATCTGATTGGAATCTGTCTTGCTACAAAATCCTAGTTGTAGTGTCCAAAGTAAAGTCAGTGATGCTGGTAAATCCACGCTGATGATAATGGTGGGAATGCATTTGAAACTGTTTGATAAGCCACAACATCCCTGGAGGACAACTTGTTAAGAAATTTAGCCATGACAGAAATGTGAGACGAGGCAGCCCTGTGAACAACCAATCAGAGAGTTTGGTCAGATCACATCAACAACTTCATGAGATCAAGATAGCTGCAGGTTTCAGGGCAATGCAGTTCCTCTGGCCGCCAGAACAATGTTTGTACAAAGTTTGTAGAAACATCAGATGATGACAACTGATCATCACAGAGAGGCCGAAAAAGTTGTGCAGTGGTACAGTGGTTAGCACTGTCACTTCATAGTTCTGGTTCAAACCCCAGTTCTCCTGGGGCTAGATAGATAACCATGTAACCATGTTTTTTTTGTTGTTGTTGTTTTTTACACAGGAATCAGATATTTAGTCTTAGACCTGTTAAATGTGGTTAATACAGTTCCACAAGTCACAGAAATATTAAACATGGTGTAGGCTACAATTAAGAAGACAACCTTTTTGTGAACACTCATCAGGTTTGACAAAAGGGACTCATGCTCAACAGGTCACAGGTGATCAGAGAGCTTGCTAATCTATAGTAAGTGTGGTCTTGGAGTCTAGAAAATCCCCTGGAGTTTAGAAAATCCAGTCAGGAACATCCTCAGTGTAGACAATCAAACCAGATGTACACCACAGAGACTGTTTCTGTATGTCACATCATTGTAAAAAGCATTTTAATACTGTAAACGTTAATTAATTGTAATCGTAAGAATTATTCTTGTGACGCTAAAATCGCATTTTTGAGGGCCTAAAAATGCTCAAAAACTCACGAAACTTTGCAAACGCATCAAACAGCAAAAATTGATGGGGGTCTCACTCATTGGCACCATAAAATGGCTCCATAGCACCCCCTTGGACATACAAAAGTTTTATCATTTCGACCTCAAACTTGGTCAGGATACTCTCAAGGCCTTTGTGATTAAAAGTTATTAAAAGATTTTGTTTGCGTCGAAGGGTGTGGCCGTGGTGGCAACTCAAATTTCAATGCCTCGCCATGAAACAGGAAGTTGCGTTTAAGTTGCTGTAAGTCAGCCATACTTTGTTAAATCTGCCCCAAATTTCACAGTGTTGATAAGGGTCCCAACATGAACACACCCATATGTCAATATTCATAGAAAGTTATAGCGCCACCTATTGGCAAGAGAAAATGACGTGTTTTAGAGTTTGACGTCCTGTTACCAGCAGGTTGACGTGATCCACTTCTGATTTGGTCAGGAAAGCCTTAAAGCCCTCAAGGCCTTTGTGATTAAAAGTTATTAAAAGATTTTGTTGATGTCGAAGGGTGTGGCCATGGCGGCACCTCAAATTTCCATGACTCGCCATGAAACAGGAAGTTGCAATTCAAGTTGCTGTAACTCAGTCATACTTTGTTCAATCTGCCCCAAATTTCACAGTGATGAAGGGTGAAGGATCCCAACATGAACACACCCATATGTCAATATTCATAGAAAGTTATAGCGCTGCCTACTGGACACAGGAAATGACATGTTTTAGACTTTGATGTCCTGTTACTAGTAGGCTGATGTGATCCACTTCAGACTTGGTCAGGAAAGCCTTAAGGACTTCATGATGCCTTATTGTGAAAATTTTGATGTTCTGTTGGAGGGCACGTCTGTGGTGCTGTGGCGAATTTTGATGTTTCGCCATTAACCAGGAAGTTGATGTAACTCATGCATACTTTGTCTGATCTGCCCCAAATTTCACAGGTTTGACAACAGCCCTGTCCTGAACACATATACATTCCAATATATAGATATAGTCATAGCGCCACCTATTGGCAACAGGAAATGATGTGTTTTATCTAAGTAGGTTGATCTGATTGACCTCAAATGTGGTCAGACAAGCATTAAGATCATAATAGTGCTATATTGTGGAAACTGAGAGTCTTCGTGGGACGCCCTTGCTGTGTCACCATGGCGAATGGCCCCTTGCAGCTTTAATTATTATTATTGTTTTAACATGTTAAATATTAGTAATTAAAGGTTGACTAAAGACTGACAAATACCATTTTATTCTGTTTATGTAATAGGTAATGTTTATGTCGTTATATAACAATTACAGTCAGTTGATTAATAAATCATTTATCGACCAAAGATTCCAACCATTGGCTGGTTCCTACGGTGGCCCTGAAGGTCAACACACAATGACAAGTCAGAAAACACTACAGCATTTCACAAAACACAACAACATTTCACAAAACACTACAACATTTCAGTAACTACATTAATTATATAGCCATTTATTAGTCGTTAATAATGAGAGTGTAAATCAGTCTGACGGGCTTTCCCTCTTCTTAAGATGAGGAGCACCGACTGTTATATTTAGGGTTATATTTATATTATGTCAATGAGTTAACAGAACATAATATGAAGGCCAGTTTCCTGTGCACACTCCAGTCTGTGCCAAAGTATCCTTTGTTGCCCCCGATGTGTGTATCATCGGTGTGTGAATGGGTGTGAATGTTTTAGAGTGCTTTGTAGAATACAGCAAGCACTGTATGAATGTGTGAATGTGACACGTAGTGTAAAGCGCTTTGAGTGGTCAATATGACTAGAAAAGCACTATATAATTACAAGTCCATCCAAGTCCATCTGTCGACCCTTATGCTCAATTCTATCACCCACCGACTGTGAACACATTACTGGATAAACTTTGAATTGACCGGGATTCTGTCCGATCACAAAGAAGAGCTGTTGTCCCAACCCTTTCCATTTTGTGAAATGTTGTTGTGTTTTCTGAAATGTCATTATGTTTTGTGAAATGTTGTAGTGTTTTGTGAAATGTTGTTGTGTTTTCTGGAATGTCGTTGTGTTTTGTGAAATGTTGTAGTGTTTTCTGACTTCTTGTTGTGCGTTGACCTTCAGAGCCACAGTAGGCTCCAGCTTCTTAAATATAAAAATACAGTATTCACTTTTTTTTGTTATATATCATTTTAAAGTAAATAAATGAAGTCCATTTATCATTATCAATGAAGTCATAATGGAAATAATTATTAATTACAACCCTTAATTTCCACACAAAATACTGTAAATTGAAACAGAAAATAAAAGTGACACTGTCAAGGATGACACATCTCAACCAAGTTCTACAGTTGTTCAGAAAGTAACTTCCATATGTGACCTTGAGAAGTGGAGCGATATTAACCTGATTGCTGTTTTTCTTCGTAGCTGTGAAGACCTCTGTCCTCCAGGTAAACATGGGCAGCAGTGTGAGGAGAGATGTCCTTGTCAGAATGGAGGAGTGTGTCACCATGTGACTGGAGAGTGCTCCTGTCCTGCAGGATGGATGGTACACACCCCCAACTGTTTGAGTGAACCTCTAAGAAGAATGACTCATTATCATCTATACTCTAAATAATCATTTTAGGAGTGTTCTGTGGCACAATAGATGATTCAAATTCACCTACAATTAATGAACTGCTACAATAATGCTTCCATACAGAAGAGAGGGGTTGTATGCATGATTATGACAATTAATGAATCTTTGTTCTCACTGATCACTCACATCAGCAGGTTTAGAAAATACAACAGCATGTATAAAAGATTGAAGCAGGAAAAGCTGCTCACATGATTAACCGCTAACTGTATGTACTGTATGTTCCTGTTGTCATTGCTATGTGTAGGGTACAGTGTGCGGCCAGCCATGTCCAGAGGGGAGATTTGGACAAAACTGTTCTCAGGAATGTCAGTGTCACAACAATGGCTTTTGTGTGTTGTCTAATGGACAGTGTCTCTGCACCCCTGGATACACAGGAGAACGGTAAGAGCTACTTTTACAGTGGACTCAACAGTACAGTACAGTATCTATAACAGCAGCTTGTGTTCAAGGCAGTAAATCCTGGATTCTCAACCTGGATTAGCAACTATCAACAGAATTATGGTGTGCTACCAAGATATACCAAACAAACTAAGGAATATTAGAGGATAACCACATTACAGTGTACATGTCCTCACATTTTTTTATTTAGATATATTGTAGAATACACTCTTTCTATTTGTCCCAGAATTTCACTTTGTGTTGAACAGTGGTGGGGGCAACATATTAGGAAATATAATGGGGAAGAAATAGCATAAATGGTGTATGTTTACAGGATTGTAACAGTAACAGAAATATAACTCTAACTAGACCACATTGTGACATGCTGAAAAGTGAAACAAACTAATCCAAATGAAATCATCTGTATCTGCCTAACTCCTCCACATCCTCCTGAGAGAGGAGAGAAAACACAATCAAGAAGCTCAGTCAGCATTTTCACAGACAGATCTCAGCAGAGTGCCACGCAGGGCTTTAGGCCCATATAATTAGCAATATCAGAGAGCATACACCATATACTTAAGCAGACCAGTGACGAGACAGGAATAGCCTTTCCAAGGGCCCTTTTATGAGTAAATAAGGGTTTTAGGGAAACCAAACATTACGGTAGAACTGCTTGGAACTGGGCCGGCCATGCCACACCCAAACCCAACAGAAGGGGGGGGGGGGATTCAAACCTGCAGTTTGGAAGTTGGGCTGATATAGGAGTGTACTGTAGGCATGGGAGAGATAATGAGGACCCATGGCATTCACTTTTAGAGTGAGCTGTTACAATAGCTGAAGAGCCAACAGAATATACACACACTCTTTTCACTGCATTCAGTAATATGCTGTGGATCAAACCAATCTATGACACTGTGCTTCACCCATGGCTGGACAACGAACTGTGATGTATCTCTGTGCATCTAACACTGCTCCAGAGGCAGATATCTATTATCAGTGTCAGGAAAGTAGAATGCTGTAACATGTGAACTCTCCTGTGAACCACCCATAACAGTGTATTGACTTAGACACTGTGCAAGTGTTTTGTCTTTATGGTTGAAGCTCATATACAACAGGTGATTTAACAGACAATGACAGAACAGTGCATACATACATGCTTACATACATATATTCATACATACATGCATACATTCATTTTCTTTCTTCTTTTTTTTTTAACAAACTTGAACTTGATACATCTTAGTATCTTGTGACTCATGGACGGTGTTGTATAAAATGTATATACTGTGCCTTGTTTAATGTTTTGCACCTCGGTCCTAGAGAAATGTTTTCTCACTCTGACCTGTATGGTAAAACAATAATAAACTTGATTTGATTAGATTTGATTTTACATACATACTAGTGCAAGTCCTTTTAATTGTTAATAAAAAATTTGTGCATGAGCATGAGGTACAGTTCAGGACGTGTATTCCAACATATGAAAAACTACTATACACTGGTGACTTAGTTGTTTTTAATCTACATCATCCAGCTGTGGATATGACATATGATTAATATGATTGTTTGTCAACATGCTGATATAAAAGTATTGGAGCATCAGTACCCCAAAAATATATTTTTGCTTCATGTGAACATTAATTTTTTGGGAGAAACAATAAAAATGAGAGAGATCTTTAATGAAGGTTTTTAATTTAACCACTACCCTTTCATATGGTTGACAGTGGATATGATTGTGTCTCTCGGTGTGAACAGGTGCCAGGACGAGTGTCCAGTTGGTACTTATGGTGCTGGCTGTGCAAAGATGTGTCGCTGTAAGAACTACAGCAAGTGCTACCACACCAACGGAATGTGTCTGTGTGAGCCAGGATACACAGGGGAGATCTGTGATGTCCGACTGTGCCCTGAAGCACACTACGGCCTCCACTGTGACAAGAAGTGTCCATGCCATTCCCAGAACACTCTAAGGTATGCAGTCAATAGTGTTCAGACTTAATTCAAAATATTATTCACAGTGTTCAAATCTGTATCTTTCAAATCAAAGGGTTAACAGACCTCAGAGAGACGTATTCATGTGTCTGATGTGTTTGTTAGTGAGATTTTTGACCTTGCAGACAGCTGACTTTTGTGGCACAGCTGGCAGGTAGCATGTGTCCCTGCAGAGAACAGCTGTTCTGCTGCTCCTCAATGGGACTGCTGTGCCAGGTGGACCAGCTGTCAGTCAAACACAGTCACTAACATTCATTCAGACATTCAGTCCCTCTGTATTAGTCCCATTCCATCAGTCAGAGTGTCTAACTTGATGGGTCCCAACAAAATACTGGAATGTCAGATGGGGTGCAGGTGGCACATGAAGTGAAAGGTCAGATGTTCAGGTGAAAGGGATGCTGTGGGAAACTGTAATTGTTAGTTTTAAAGTGATGGCAGACACTACAGTACCTTTTCTAATCTAACTCAGCTAAAATAAGCTGGGTGAAATGTTTTTTTTTTTTTTTTATCAGTCTGTGTTGTTTATACAGACATGTCTATTGATACATGTGGTGTTTTGTTTACTTGCCTCAGAGACTGTGTCTAACCTGCAAAGAACCTGAATGTGCCAGTCGGGTTTTGACCTACAGTATGAGCAAAAACTAAACCAGCACAAAGTGCAATCTGTAACTATGATATGTTTCTCTCTTGTCACCAGCTGCCACCCAATGTCAGGAGAGTGTTCATGTAAGCCTGGTTGGTCAGGTCTTTACTGCAACGAGACATGCACCCCAGGATTTTATGGCGAGTCCTGCCAGCAAGTGTGCCAGTGCCAGAATGGTGCTGACTGCCACAGTGTAACCGGAGAGTGTATCTGTGCTCCAGGCTTCACGGTAAACCATACAAAGTGGGAAAGTCAGTGAATGCTTCAGGTCCCATATTGTGTTAAGTCATGAGGCTAACAGTGCAAACCTAGACCAGACACCAATACTTTGGGAACTGAAAATATTCTAAATGAATTAAGTGAAAATGTCAGTTCTGCTGTTGAGGTTGCATGTGCTCATTCAGTACACCTTGAAGGTGCTATCAGGAAAAATATGGCTCTTGAGTAACATCTAGTGGCAGCAGTTAGAAACTATAGTCATCTCAGCAAATACTGCTTCTCTAAAATTCTTTTAGTTTTCTAGCATGAACCGATGAACAAATGAATGTATTAAATGTGTCTAGATGAGCTTACAGGACGCTGCTTACATTAGCAGAGGAATGTCACTTAACAAACACATAAATTAACCAGATATTATCTGGTTTAGCTTTTAACTTTGCACAGAGCCAGGCTAACTCCCCAT
Organism: Lates japonicus; assembly: GCA_033238685.1. Lineage (NCBI taxonomy): Eukaryota > Metazoa > Chordata > Actinopteri > Centropomidae > Lates > Lates japonicus. The sequence goes on from BRZM01000011.1 coordinate 8,484,219, forward strand.
GTTTACAGTCTTTATGCTAAGCTATTAAAGTCAGTTTATTTACATTTCTCCAAATAGAGCAGGTCTAGACCATACTCTTTATATTATTAGAATTACAGAGAGAGACCCAACAGTTCCCACCATGACACTGGCAAGGAAAAACTTCCTTTAAGAGGCAGAAACCTGGAGCAGAACCAGACTCAGGATGGGCGGCCAACTGCCTCGACCGGTTGGGTTGAGAAAGAGAAAGAAGAGAGAGAGAACATAGAAATAAAAACTTAAAGTAATACTAATGCTACAAGCAGATGGGGAGTATCTGGATTGTACTTACCAATATGTTTTTGACATTTTTTATTGTAATTAGCTTGTCAATATTTGAACATCATTTGGTTTTTATCACAGACATTCTACATTTTGTCTGCTTGAATGCATTATTTTCTTAAGACTATTTTTCATTTGTATTATTTTGATCTTAATGTCCTGCACGCATCCATCTGTAATGTTTTAGGATGTTTTACAACAACAGATTCTCTTCAAAAACAGAAATCAAGTTCACTTCTTAACATCCATTTTCATACCAGGGTCAAACAGTGTTGATGATATTGTAGATAATTCACACTCAAGTTTGAAGATGTGAAGCAGTTTACATGAAGCTGACCACATCCTGATTCTGTCTGTGTACATAACACACAGACAGAAATGAAACAAATAAGCCTCTCCCAAAAACAATTTGTTCAATTTTATTCAACTGAAACAATATCAGTAAACCTCTTATAATAAGGCTATCGTAAACACACTATGATATTAGGTCATTTAATAGAAGAAGCCTCTGCTAACTTTAGTTCAGTCAGACCTTCATCAGAACACATTTAGGTTTTAGCTATGCAGAGCTTCACGCCAGCTCATGTACACAGCACACACAGTGAATCCAGGCCTAACAGACAAGTCCTCATTGTTCCCATGTGCACTGTATCTACTTAAAGTACTTTAATGTCCCTCACAATTATGCTTGTCAAGGTCATTCTGGCTGCTCAACACTCACATTCCTACTGACAGTACAACAGTCTGTTAATATGAGCAAATGAATTGAATATATATTCTCTGACATAAGCTGCCGGAAAATTGATCAGTATTATGATTATGACTTTAAGTAGATCAGCTTGTCAACAGCACATAATACAGTATGATGTTGAGAGTTACCAGATCATAGTCGAGCATCCACATCTCTGTCTGTCACTCTTAAATAATCTGTGTTTCACAGAAAACACACAGACCTGGTAACTATGCATAGATCTTACTGATGAAACAACGTGGAGCTAAAATAACAAGATTCAGTGGTGTCACACTTCTACTAATCACATGTGATGTTTACGTCCATGAGAACTGGTTGTTTCAAAACACAGAATGATGTCAAATTATGTGACAACCAGACAAGTTAAGAGGACAGGAAAAGGACTGTTCTGATGCACTTGAATCCAGTCAGATCCAGCAGATCAACTGATCTTGTCTCTGTTGATGGTCAAGCTGTATATTAGAAGAATGAGTGGTATCCTCACAGCCAGTCATAATCATATCTGTTGACCTTCTCAGGGTCCCAACTGTTCAGTCCCCTGCCCTGCAGGGACATATGGAGTGAACTGCTCCACCAGCTGTAAGTGTAAGAACAGAGCTCAATGTTCTCCTGTGGATGGATCCTGCTCCTGTCAACCAGGTGAGCTGAGGAGGAGAGGGAGGAGTAGAAATGCAGGTCTGACAATATAATTCAGTATTAGATAAATAAATATGATATGAACCTTTAAATGAAATTACTGAGTGTCATGTGTTCTAATTCTTATTACAGGTTATTCTTTATTTGATTCCAGCAGTTTTTATTGCAAAAAATGGTTTTATATCACAGCACATGATACCAGTCTGCTGTAACAAGAGAAATGTGATCATCTTCAGGGCACAGTGTCATGTCCTCTGATATTTGTGCGCTCTCTTTTCTTCTATTAGACTGGGTGGAACGACCCTGTAATGAATAACAATTCTTCTTCTCACATGAACACATTTTTTGGCAGCCATCATAACTTCCTCCTGTTGCTGTTTGCATTATTTCAAACTGCTCCAAGTTTTCTGATAATCATGTTACACTGAGTAATGATTCTGATGCTGTTTATCAAAAGTAAGATATGTGTGTGTTTGTTATATCAGGATGGCATGGGGTGGACTGCTCCATCAACTGTCCCAGTGGTACCTGGGGTCTGAGCTGTAACCTCACCTGTATGTGTGGGAATGGAGGATCATGCAACGCCCTGGATGGTCACTGTACCTGTGCCCCCGGCTGGAGAGGAGCCAAGTGTGAACTCCACTGCCAGGTGAAAGGATATGGATCAAGATGTTTATGTAAAAGAAAGCACAAATCATGTTTTTGTTTTGTTCTTTTTTGTGTCCAGTATATTTGTGTTTGTTATGCAGATATTGATAGTGGTATAGTTGATCTCATACACACATAAGAAAAGTACAATAAGATTATTAATAAACAAATGAAGGTAAACTAATTAATGAAGGTGTGGAAATAAAAAAATAGGAGTTAAAAACATGAAAAGACTGAATACCTGCTGCCTGTCATGTGAACAGACATGTTATTGTGATGGTTACTGTTTGTCCTCCTCAGGACGGTACCTATGGTCTTGACTGTAAAGAACGCTGTGACTGCAGTCATGCTGATGGATGTCACCACTCTACAGGTCACTGCCGCTGTCTGGCTGGATGGACTGGTAAGACATAATAACAATGTCCACATGGCTGATCTTTGAATATATGAGAAGCACAATGTGCCAAAAGTATCAGTTTCTATGACTTCCTTCTCTCTGTGGTTCTGATTTTTGGTTCATTGCATTATCAGTTGTTGTGTGAATGAGCTGAGTGGTTATAATGTAATTGTGGACTGTTTAACTACTGAGTGGAGGTGATTTCATGTCAAGTTGTGACCATGAGGAGGGAGCTTCTTTGTAGAAGAAATCTACAAAACAGGAGCAGGGTAAATATTGTTGAAATGACATGATAGTCTGCTCAGTTGTAAATAGTGGTGGAAGAAGTGTTCAGATCCTTTACTGCAGGAAGTTGAAGTACTGGTTCTACAGTAAAATGTCCCCTGATACTGACTTCTATACAACATTTTTAGATTGTTAATACTGATGCATCAGTGTGTTAGCAGCATTTTACTGCTGTATCTGGTCAAATGGTCAAAGTGTAACTTGTTTTAACATGTCCATTACAAGCCAATGAGTTTTATTTATAAGATCAGCATGTTTTTATGTTATGTTTTAGGTATTAATATTTAAAGGAAGTACTGTGTGTGTGTATATATGTATATATATATATGTGTATATATATATATATATATATATGTAGTACCCAGTATGTATATGTAACAAGTACTTCCATCTGTAGAGAACTATAGAGAAGTAGAAGTATAAAGTAGCATTACATGGAAATACTCAGGTAAATATACATGATATTTCAGTGTTTGTGTTGTTAGTCATAAGTGTGAAGTGTAAGTAAGTGTGAAATAGCTATAGTATCAGGAGCAGCTAAACAGAACCCAACTGTTTGAACAGAGTTTCCCCTCTGATGTGTCTAAATGTGATAAATAAAACTGAATTGTGTGTGTGTGTGTGTGTGTGTGTGTGTGTGTGTGTGTGTGTGTGTGTGTGTGTGTGTGTAGGTATCCACTGTGACAGTGTATGTGCAGAGGGCCACTGGGGTCCAAACTGCTCCCTCCTCTGTAACTGTAAGAATGGAGCACTTCCTGCTCTCCAGATGAAGGAACCTGTGAATGTGCTCCAGGATACAGAGGCACCACCTGCCAGAGGAGTAAGTCCTGCATCAGCACCACGTGCTACTGCAGCATCATCACACAGCTGCTTCAAATCTTCACCAGATGCCTGACAAATAAGCAACATTTGAAGACCTGTGGGTGCCTCAGCACCTGTCCAGGTGTAAATTTGGGAGTGGGGGGCAATCCCAGCCCAAGGTCCTTTTTCTTGTCCTTTTTAATCCTTGACGGATCTGTGGTTTGGATCAGTAGAACTTTCTGGACTCCTTTGCATTCATTCTTGACCTTAAGGATAGTGAAATAGGAAGACAAGTCCCCATTTATGTGACTGTATTAACAGATTTGGGTCCCCGCAATATGAGTAAGGCCTAGACCACACACACACTCATAGACAAATCCATCTCCATAACAACTGAACAACCAAGCAGCACTACTCCTCTACACACTATACATGCATTTAAAGAAGGAGGTTTTGCACTAACATGATGGGATATGATCAGTGCATCTAATTGTGCAGTGCTCTGAATTTACCATGGCTCAGAATAACAGTGAGGGTGAGTTTGGTATGAGAATCACCTCTCAACCAAGTCTTAAGTTTGTGATGGGGAAATTAAGATGTGGTCTACAGGGATGTGTGTCATTAGTTCAAAAACAATTTTAGAAGGAAAATCATACATTTATACTACAGATTAACAGTGTCATTTCATCTATGTATGAATAAAGTACAGATAAAATAGTTACTTGTTCCTACTGAACCTAAATGTAGGTACAGTGGAGAAAAACAAGACTGTGTGAAACAAGGGAGTAAGAAGTGGACATGTTAGAGGAAAGGAGAGATAAATGATATGTGTGTGTTTTCGTACCTTCAGGGTACAGTACTGAGAGACAAAGCCTGGAGATAATAGTATTAACAACACTGATATTCTACACAGCCTATAGAGTAATTCAGATATAACATTTAAATTCACGCTATGTTTAAACTGTAGGGGGTTTAGCGTAGCAATAAGGTAATGAAACGTATTTGTGTCACTGAGACCATAATGTAGAATCCCATTTGTTTATTACACAATTAGCTATAACCTCAGTAGATTAGAAATGACATGCAGTTTAAACAAAGTGGTCTCCTTCATGTTTCCCATGCTTTTCCCACAGTCTGCTCTCCAGGTTACTTTGGTCACCGCTGCAGTCAGACCTGTCCACAGTGCGTCCACAGTAATGGACCGTGTCACCACGTTACAGGACAGTGTGATTGTCTGCCGGGCTTCAGGGGGGCGCTGTGCAACGAGGGTGAGCATCACACCACAGCACACTGTTCCTACTGTGTTACAAAGGCCTCAGGGTTCTGGTCACGGCTTCCTGTGGGTAATAGTCCTAGAAATGTTGTTCCAAGAAAGTTCTTCAGGTTATGACGCTTTCTCAGAACTTCCCTAACATAAGATCAAAGCTGTTCAAGAAGCATTTGTGCCTGAAGACATCTGCCAGCATGAACATCCCCTTGATGGGGATGGGCATTACATGGTATGAATGTTCGAACCAATCAGAACATTTGGTCATATCTGAGATGACAGTGATCCAGTGGGACTACTCCCAGCTAAAATATGTTTCAGAGGGACAGAAATGATTAACACTCAGGTGTCTTGTGTACAGTATGTCCCAGCAGTCGCTTTGGAAAGAACTGTGTGTGGAGCTGCAGCTGCACCAACAATGGCACCTGTAACCCCATCGACGGCTCCTGTCAGTGTTACCCAGGGTGGATCGGCAGCGACTGCTCCCAGCGTGTGTTCACTCAGTAACATTCTACATCATTTATATGGTGGTTCTGATACGGTTACTGTCCTGTAATGTACTTGTGTCTTTGTGAAACTGAGTATTCTGAAGTGAAAGGAAAAGACAGGGATGATATTTAGCTGTGAACTGGTATGACTGACATGTTGTTGTCTCTGTGTTGCAGCGTGTCCTCCTGGTCAGTGGGGACCCAACTGCATCCACACATGTAACTGTCACAATGGAGCCTATTGCAGCGCTTATGATGGAGAATGCAAGTGCACCCCAGGATGGACCGGCCTCTACTGCACACAGCGTCAGTCACACGTACACACACACACACACTGACTTTTAGTCAGTCTGTTAGTCTGTTTGTCCTGCTCTTTATGCACCCTCTGGCAGGAGGTCAAACAGGTGGTATCCAGAGTGGGAGGGGTCATTTGTGATCTTATTTGCCCTGCTGAGACACCTCGTAGTGGCAATGTCCTCCAGGGATGGTAGAGAGCATGTGATGATTTTCCAGGGTGTGTTGATGACCCTCTGCAGTTTTTTCCTATCTGCCAGAGAACAACTGTGATGTATGATGACTTTCTTGCAGGCTGTCCTTTAGGTTTCTATGGGAAGGACTGTTCTCAGACCTGCCAGTGCAGGAATGGAGCCGACTGTGACCACATCTCCGGACAGTGCACCTGTCGCACTGGCTTCATGGGACGCCACTGTGAACAAAGTATGTTACACAGTCTTATATCTTGTCTTCTTTCTACACAGGTCACCAGTCTTTCTTTTTCCCCTTTCATTATTTCTTACACTTACTGTGCCTACAACTGTCACTGACTTCAAGTCCTTTCAGTGCATACACTTCAGGAGTCTCTCCAGTTCTTTTCAGCAAACCAAAGTGTCATCATAATTCCTTTCCTTGTAACTCTTGTTTCTCCCAGTACTTCAACTTCAACCAGCACCCTGATACAGATACTCTGGGTTTGAGGTAATCCCATATAGCTGATTTAAATGATTACCTGTTCACCTGTTTTTTGATTTTTATTTCCAGAGTGTCCTCCTGGGTCGTACGGTTACGGCTGCCGTCAGGTCTGTGACTGTCTCAATAACTCCACCTGTGATCATATGACTGGTACATGTTACTGCAACCCAGGCTGGAAGGGAGCTCGCTGTGACCAAGGTGAGGACTTGTGATACAAATGGAATCAATCAATTTTAATAAATAAAACGTTCAGCTCTCAGATCTGTGGATCTGTAATCAGATTGCTTTGGCAGTCAATGGACTAAATGTTCATGTAGACTCTAAAGCCTCTGACTCGCCTCCTGTAATTCCTCCTCCTCCTCCTGTGTGCAGCTGGTGTGGTGGTAGGCAGCCTCAACAGTTTGACCAGTGCAGCTATGCAGGTGGACACCTACCAGATTGGAGCCATCGCAGGAATCATTGTCCTGGTGCTGCTGGTGCTCTTCCTCCTGCTCCTCTTCATCATCTACAGGAAGAAACAGAAGGGCAAAGAACCCACCATGCCAGCTGTGACCTACACCCCTATGGCTATGAGGGTCACTGCTGATTACACCATCACAGGTATATTACAGTTTGATGTGCTTTAAACTGCAACCAGCTCAGTGATGTACTGTCCCGGGCATGTTAGGCAGCTCATTCCTAATGTGACTGACTTGTTTTAAATGGAATCCATTGAATGAAATCCATTATAATTCAACGATTGCTACTTTTCAGTCTTATCAGTCTACACTCAGTAACTCAAAGTGAAAACATGTTTTTAGAATTTGTTGCTAATTTATTAAAAGTGAAAGACTGATTCTCTCTCATTCTCTCACTTACTTAAGTATTCAGAGCATTAATCCCAGCACTTTGTAGAAGCCTTTTTGGCAGCAGTTGTAGCTTCAGTCTTCTTAGATAAGCCTCTACAAGCTTTGAGCATCTGTCTCTCTTGTTTTGGTTGCATAGGAGGGGGGTAAATATTGTAAATAAGGACATAGAGTGTACAAAAGTAAGATGGTGAATAAGAATTCATTCTGTGACTACTGCCATCATCAAGGAAATGAAATGGTACCAAAGTCTGGCCTACACTGTTTGAATGACAAGCACAGAGTAAATCTCTTCTGTGGTTATCACAAAGCGCTTCACACTACATGTCACATTCACCCATTCACACACACATTCATACAGCACTTATTCTATACATGGACATGTAAGTGCTCTGTAACGCATTCATACACCAATGCACACACATCAGGGGTGATTTGGGGTTCAGTATCTTCTAATCATACAAATGGCGATAACACACACATTCAGATGGTAGCAAAGCATTTGTGATGTTGAACTTGGTTGGGGGGGGGTTCAGTATCTTGCCAAAGGATACTTTGGCATGCAGACTGGAGGAGCCAGGGATTGAACCACCAACCTGATCCAAAGCCGCCCCGTGTCTGTCAAGGAAACCAAGGGAAGAGGCAGACCGAAAAAAAAAATTTTTTATGTACCATACACAGTTTAGTTTAATACCGTGATCTCCTTGACTCTTGATTTGCATGACATCATAGGTGGTGCTTCTGTGTCTCATGCTCTGAAAACACTGATAAAGTACATTAGTGATCAGTTCATCCTGTCGCCTTGTTATTCTGTAGATGCTCACCCACCAACATGTGAGGCTCACCCCAGCAACTACTTCTCCAACCCCAGCTACCATACTCTGACCCAGTGCATCAGCCCCCCACATGTTAACACTGGTCCATATGGAAAGGTATGGAGGAGGACGTTAGGAGACATGTCAGTATGTATGTGCCTGTTAATGAATATTCTAACAATGGATGTTTGTGCCTTTAACTTTTACAATTATACATTTTTAGGCCAAGAACAAACAGCTGTTTGTGAACTTGAAGAATGGGGATCAGAGAAAAGGGGCTTCTCTAGCTGATCACACTGGCACACTGCCTGCAGACTGGAAACAAGGGGACTGCTTCCATGAACTGGGTGAGTCATGGAACACATTACAGTGTACTCAAACATATCTATATTTATGAGGTTGGTGCAGAGCACTGGGGTGTCACAAACACACAATGTTGGTGAAGTGTGACACTTTGAGGTGCTGCTGCTGTCACAGTCCCACTGCTTCTGGGTGGAGATATGTGGTTATCTGACAGCTTCATACTAAATTAGTTGTATTTTGCACCTTAATTGGTATGGATTGTTGACTTTTCTTTATTGTAACTAATCTCATTTTTGTTTCCACCATTCACTGACCCATCCCATTTCCATTTTCTTCTACCAGGAGCCTATGGAATTGATAGGAGATACATGGGTAAATCATTACGAGGTAGGCTCTGGAAGAATACAAATATAGGCTAAACAGTAACCGTTTAATGTTGGTATTTACTTCTCACTGACTCATCTGTCCATGTCATCCAGATCTGGTGAAGGGGACTCCCTATCATGCCAGTTCCTGTTCCCTCAACAGCTCTGAGAACCCATATGCCACAATAAAGGACCCTCCCCTACTTACAGCCAAAAGCACAGAGTGCGGCTATGTGGAAATGAAGTCACCAGCCAGACGGGATTCACCATATGCTGAGATCAGCAGCAACAGCCCTACCAATAACCCAAACGTCTATGAAGTCGGTGAGGAACTTTAGTTTACATGTTTTCTGTTGTCATTGTGAGTGCTCTATAAGGAGGTATGCTTCAGTTACATTACATGCAGTGTTATATCCAATCAGGGGTGGGCAATAAAATCTAATATCACAACATAGGTAATGTTACATTATAATATTGATAAATACTGATATACTGCAACTTTCATGGACTTTCAACTGAGAACATTTTTTTAGATAAATTAACATAATTTTTGTTCTTGGCTGATCCTGTGAGAGATTTATCACCAAAACATTTTGATTCTTTTAACTGGTTGTTTTCTGGCACACAGATTCACATCTTCTGCATCTTGTTGTCAACTGCAGCAGGGAGATGTTTCCTCTGTGTCTGCTCAATGTGTCAACAGGAAACTGTATGATGTGTTTACTGCTTGTTTTTTTTGTCTCAATGAAGAAACTCTCAGAGGCCTCACTTATGATAGCTTAGCTAGCCGTTTTCCCTTGCTTGCAGTCCTCATGCTAAGCTAGGCTAAATATGTCCTGGACCTCTCTCAGTACTGGATGTACTGGTCACTTTATTTACTTCACCTCTGCAACTGCAGACTCACCTGTTTTTGATTTCAGAGCCAACTGTCAGCACCATCTTGGCCCCTGGAGAAAGCAACAGCCACTTTCAGTTTGGTCAGGATCCGTATGATCTACCAAAAAACAGCCACATCCCCTGTCACTATGACCTCCTGCCAGCCAGAGAGAGTCCATCGTCAGAGGTCAAAGAGCTGGACAGTGAATGATGACACAGACTCAGTACAGAGGTCAAGTCTCACCTCCAGTCAACAGCTACAGCACTGGATATTCCACAAACAGGCACACTTTATACCCACATAATACTGTCACTTGTTTCTTGCTGTTATACTTCGACATTATCAATGTAATTATGTATCATGATCTTTCTGAACAAAGTGGGTATATAGAAGTTTGGAGGTTAGATTGGAGGTACAGCTTTTATTTTGAAACTGCAGTTAAGTCTTCATAGATCATTCCATAAGTCTGGGAAGTAAGGTTTGCTGAAGGTATGCTTTGAACAAAACAGTTGGTATGATGTGTTTTCAGACCTTTTCTAACTGGCCACACTCAAAGGCAGAGACCCCTCTGACTGCCTCCCCGAGACAAGCACAGAGTAAATCTCTTCTGTGGTTATCACAAAGCACTTCACACTACATGTCACATTCACCCATTCACACACACATTCATACAGCACTTATTCTATACATGTAAGTGCTCTCTAATGCATTCATACACTGATGCACACACATCGGGGGTGATTTGGGGTTCAGTATCTTGGGGTTCAGTATCTCTGAGCCTTTTGCATATCTTGTCATGTAAATGCAACAAATCATACAAATGGCGATAACACACACATTCAGATGGTAGCAAAGCATTTGTGATGTTGAACTTGGTTGTGCACACATAAAGTGACCTGCCTTCTTCTCATACCTCTGCACACCTGAATATCTGCTGCATAAAAGTGGGTGTGCTTGTTGGATCGACAGTCCCACCCAATTGCAGTGTTGGAAAAGTGGTTTCAGATGCTGATCAGAGCACTTTGTTTCAAGCTTACTGAAGCCTTTATGATGTTTATGTATAACATTCAATACCGATCAAATCTTTATTTTTGTAACAACAGTATTAGAAAATGGCTAATTGATTATTAGCAATTGTATCAAAGATTAGATGTTTGTTAATGTTTGTTTGGTGCCACAAAACTGCTGACAAGTTGATGTTTGCACACAGTAATGACATCATGTAGTCAGTCAGTGTTGAATTGATATTTAACTTAACCAAAGGTACAAGTGCCATTTAACTATTTTCATACAGCGCATTTCAAAGGCCTGCAAACTGATGACTAAGATAAGATAAGATAATCCTTTATTAGTCCCACAGTAGGGAAAGTTACAAGTGGTGCCAACCTGAGCCCCCTCCCATTGTAACTATAGTCCATTTTTGATTTTCTTTTTCAGTTAATCAATAACTCATAAATATCATATACATATACATACTGCTCAGTGGTCATTACCACATCCACAGTAGCTCTTCTGACCTGCATCATCTTCTCCCATAAAATAGTACTTTGCATAAGAAACTTGTTTTCGGCATACTGAACATATTTCATATGTGTCTCGATGATCCACATGACACTCTGAATGCTGCTGGACTGAGCTGATCCCAGCCAAGTCTAACCTACACAAACTACAAATTCTGTGTGACCATGTTCTTAAAGGGGAACTCCACAACAAATTATTTGGTTTGTCCTTCACATATGACCACAGTAAATCTTGTTGTTATATGATGTTAAGCAGGTGATTTTATCCAACAAAACACACTGAGTGTGAAAACTGCTTTTTCAGCTCAAAGTTAGCTAACTGTGAGAAAACAGGCAAAACTGAGGTCTGTTTCATGTGTATTAACCGCAGACTATAGCTCCAATTTGAGTCTTTCACACATACAGTAGCTCCTGATAAACAGTGGTGTAAAAATGACATTATACATGAACAAGATTTACTTCTCTGCACTGTCAGAAAACACAACACATGGACCTACGATAACTGTACCATATTTAGACCTTAATTAGATATTGAGGACTATTAAAAAAGTAATGTTAACCACAACAAACAGCAAAAAAGACACAGGCTGAGAGAATCTCTCGTAGCTGAGCTACTAGCCAAACTACAGAAACTCTCCCAAATATCCTTCAGCTCTACTACACTCTCACAGTCTGACACTAGCTGTACCTTGCGGTCTCCCTCAGGAGTCACAAGACCACACCCCCACTGTTGCTTCCTCACTCCTTAGCATTTCAAAGCATTTTAAAAATCTAAATTTGACTGTACCCTGTTACCTTTTATGAAAACAATCTGCAGAGCAAGTTAAGCGATCATCTCACTATGCCTGCTGTCTCCTGTTACAGGCTCTGACACTCAACACTGAAATTATTGGTTTAAATTGGTTTGTCGTTTCACGTATAAATAGTCAGAAATGTATGAAAAATGCTTATTTCAATTTCCCTATATCTTTATATTTTTCTGATGAAATTATACTGAAAATAAGTTAAATATTTTTTTTCTTGGTGTTGATGATTTCTCTGTGTTGATTTACTGAATAACTTTATTGTTATGCATGAATGGAGTGTTATTTAATACATTATTCTGTGTGGAAGTAGACAGAGTGTGCAGCATGGGGAGGATTACCACTACCAGATGGTAGCAAACATAAGAATTCCAACCAGTGTGTGGATCAGCCCAGTATAGCCCCTCCCACTGCAGGAACCAGAACCTTGGTCTCTACAAAACCTGAACTTTTTAGAACCCTGTACAGGTCTTCCTTTTGTTTCTACAGCATTTTACAAACTGGGATGTCTCATATATATATATATCATCCAAAAGGCAAAAGATAATTTTTTCAAAGAACTTATACCATAACCTGGGGCTTCTCTTTAAGAGCCCTGTGAAGGTTTGGTACTGGACCTTTATATCTCCACCGTATTTAATAAACCAGGACATTTCAGATATACACCTTTAAAAGGCAAAAGCAAAGGAAGTAAGAGGTGGTGGGACAGGCAGGTGGCACCATAGGCATTGCCAGACCCCTTTTACTGGGGGATATGCCCCATTATAAATGCCATAATGACTTAATTTTCAACAACTATAAATATTTATCATTGTATTAATTCAGAAAATCACGGAATACTGACGGGAAGAGAATAGATGTATTTCTACTCAAACATGTAGCAAGAGTGTTGAATTTGAGGTGGGGAGCCTGTGCCACTGTAGAGCTTTATGCCAAGCAACGCTCCTGGGTGGCACTAATACAGTTACTGGTTTTCTTTCTTGTTTATGTGAAGATGTTTATTTCTGGTGAAGAATCCATGATACGTCTTGGCTATCACAAGCAAGCTAGTGAAGTTGGACAAATTTCACTAGTTCTCCTGTTTTTGGTTGTCCAGCTCCATGCAGTAATAGTGCTCATACCTTGAATTTCATATCATCTCTTAGCAAAGCACAAACTTAGTTTCAACAGTGGAAGCAAAAGCAGAGCCCATGACAGTGGCTACATGTTAAACTACATTGCACTGGATTAAGATTCTGCAGTGCTGGTATGTCCAATGAGCATTTTCCACAGTTTTTCTCTTTATACATAAAGCTTTGTGGTTGTTATTGTGTTTATCTCTTCATAATTGACAGCGCTGTCACCTATATGTGAAAGTACCTGGAACTTGCAGTCAGTATCACCTCCTGGGCAGAGCCAAAATTTAGTTCCAGGGCCTTTTACTCACAGCAGGCATTCAGTCCTTCACATGGATTCCTGACCTTCTGTTATTAGGAGTCTTCAGTTACCATCCTCATATGACCAGATTAACCCAGTCGTCTGTACATCAAGACCCAGTCAGTGACACAGTTGCTTATCTTTATTACAGTGCAGTTTAAAGGGCTCAACATATCTGATGAAACACAAGCTCAAGCTGGACTTTTGCTTTTTGAAAAGATAATTATAACAGCAGCAGTTCACATTATTAACCAGTATGAAACTTTGTCATTTCACAGACAATTGTTCAGAAAAATATCACTTTTCAGTTGTGGTTTGATTGTAGTAGTTCTTTTTTCTTTTTTTTTATCTTTCCTGTATTCTGAATGGCCTAAAATATCAAACAGTCTTAAGATATTCTGAGTCTATTTGAAAGTGTTTGTAAAATACTGTATATAATTTGAACAGCTCTAATGTAAAAATGTTAATATCACCCAGTGTCTTATGTCTGAAATGGACTGAAATGTGGCATTTGGTTTATTATGTAACAATTATGTAAACTAGGAAACTTGAGACTCTTGTCCTCTATAGGTACTGGATTAAAGATGTTTGTTCTGAGAGGAATATCTGAGATTTTCCCAAGCATCATCGGCTCTTATATTGGTCTCCTACAATTGGAAGATCATTTACAGAAATGACATTGATTTACCCTCTACCATCATGGAACTATCTATCTTTTTTTTTTCTCTTTGTGGGGGAGGGGTGATTATAGAGTTGTCTGGACAAATGCTTTGTAATAAAATGACAATATGATGAAACAGCATCTTATGGAATTTTTGATCCCTTTTACACTTGATGCAAGTATGCAACAGCAAATATGCATTTTTATGCATGTCTGATACTGTTCAGCACTAAATACTTTGGAAACTATTATTTTCATTTTCAACATCAAATCGGCCAGTTTGGGCACAGGGAAGGTTACTAGGGCTCATGTTCGACATACACCTCAAAGTCCTTCCAGTACAGAATCCATTTGTATGTAAATGTTGCAGCTCTTTACAATTCAGCTGCAACAACAAAAGTATGTCAGCAGAAAGTAAACCACATGTGTATCTGTAGGTGTTCTGCAGGGGGTGGGATCATGAGTGGAGATAAGTAAGAAAAGAAAAAAAAAACACTCTTAAAGGGTAAACACACCTACAGTGCATAGTCCAAAGGGCAGCATACTGTACAGCAATGCAAAGTTTAAAATTGATACCTACCAGCATGTACACACAGCTGCCCTAATGGAGATAAAATATATATTTTATGAGTAAACGTATCCTTTGTGTCACAGATTAGTGTGGAAGCAAGAATTAGGTTACTGCATTGAATTATTCAAATGTATAAAGTCAAGTTAGTTTTATTTATATAGCACCAAATCACAACAGAGGTTATAGCAGGTCTAGACAATACTCTTTGTATTATTATTTACAGGGACCCAACAGTTCCCAGCGCACTAGGGCGACAGTGGAGAAGAAAAACTTACTTGAAGAGGCAGAGACATCGAGCAGAACCCCTCTCCAATACAATGTACCAAGTTTCACAAACGTTATCTCTGAGATTCTGCTCCATGTTGACATGACTGCATCATGGTCATTCTAAATGGTATGCACAAGGTGGTGCACAAATGAACAAATGGTATGCAATGTCAGGGATGGATGGCATCACACAGACTGCAGCCACAGAAATGACTGTAGAGTTGACTCCCATGTTCAACAAAGGGATGGCAAGAATTGTATTTTATTATACTGTATTTTAGTTCTGAATTGTGTTGGCTGCTGAGTGTTTGTAAAAGATAGAAGTAAAGAGACTGGAAATGAAATGAAGATGTAAAGGGTGTACAAATCCTGAGGTGTGTCTTTTATGGCACCTTTATTCTAGATGTGGCCCACATCTATTTTGGTAATATTTGTGCCGTATCTGCAAAATAAGTGGACCACACTAGACTTCCACTGCCATCAGTGAGCCAGCTGAGGTTCACTCTGTCAGTGGATCACTGGTTCTCTCAGTAATGTCATGTTATTTCATGTCGCACCTTAGAGGGAGGGTGTGTGTGGGGGACGAGAGAGAGAGAGAGAGAGAGAGAGAGAGAGAGAGTCTCAGCAGGTTTGTTGGAGTCATGCGCGGTTGCAGCCTGCGAGCTGAAGTTGTGGAGCAGTGTTTGAGTGAGGTGCGCTGTTCTCACGTCAACATGATAGCTCTGCTGTTCAGCAGCGTGTTAGCGGGACTCATGGCTCTTGTTTTCTACCAGAGGATGGCTTATCCTTTCTTCTGGATGGATCTGGGTTATCACTTGAAACTACGGAGGTACAGAAAGACGTTACAGGCCAGTATGCGGCAGGGGATCATCTCATACCTCGACTGTTTCCTCTACCAGGCGAGGAAGAACCCGAACAAACCCTTCATTATCTTCGAAGACCAGACTCTGACATACCAGGACGTAGACCAAAGAAGTAACAAGTTTGCCAACGCATTCATGACCGAGAGCTCTTTGAAAAAAGGAGACATTGTCGCCCAGTTGATAAGCAACGAACCTGACTTTGTCAGTGTGTGGTTGGGACTGTGTAAACTGGGCTGTGAAGTCGCCTTTCTCAACGTCAACATTAAGGCCAAGTCTCTGATTCACTGCTTGCAGAGCTGCGGAGCCAAGACGCTTGTCGTTGGCGCAGGTATTGTACGTTTCCTATCACAGGTTCGACTCTGTCAGCCCACCGAGCCTCTGAGGCGGTTTGAAAGTTTTCACTTACTCTCCTCTCAGAGATGGGGGTGGCTGCGATTTAACATGCTCATCAGAAACGCACATAAACACCCAGAGTTTAAACAGCACACTGTTTCTAACTGACGGTAGGAATGCGTAATGTACTTTAATACACATTTAATTCAAAAGACATGAAAATGTTCATTGCCATCGATATTTTTTTTTTTACAAATATTTATCAGATGTTTTTCTTCAGCCCAGTCAGGCCTTGTGTTGTGTTCACACCATGTCAGCAGAGTGTTAAGAGAAAACAGAGCACCTCACATCATTCTAACCCCTGTACCTAACCTCTGTCTAGTCACAGCAGATAGATCCAAATGAAATCATCGAAATGAGCTAACTGATTAACTTTACCTCAGACACAAAGAGCATTATGCAGTGACATAGTTACCATCACTGTAGAGTGTGCAGAGTGCAGGTTCACTAAAAAGAGAAAAATTAAATATATTTTTTCAGAAAACCGGAACATTTCAAATTTGACTTGAGTTGTAGCTCCAAAATGTTAATTAGAATTCAAATGTGTTTCATTTATGCTGGATGCCCCCATTCAGAGAGTTCAAATATTATAGATATTATGTCACTGGGTTATCATTTTCTGTAACGATCATTATCTTTTTCTTTTTGTTTTTTTAAGTTGATCAAAGATTTTGTATGTAAAATCTTTACTAGTAACTATAGCGGGCAGATAGTATAAATGTAGTGGAGTAGAAGTGTGAAGTGGCAGGAAATGGAAATACTCAAGTAAAGTACAAGCACCACAAAATTCCTGATGAAAGTTACCTCACATTTGAAATGCTGTCAGTGGAACTGATAGTTGACCAAGTACTGCACCATGACTTCTCCCATCAAAAGAACACCTGTGTATCTGATTAATGTCCAGTCCCTGAATCAGAAGGAGATGTTTATATTGAATTTTTACTTGTATTCTTTCAGTGTCAGGGTCTGACATATAATCATATCTGTGTCTAGAGGAGGACTAAATAACAGATCTGTCAGTATAGGCTGGAGGCTGGAGTGGAATCAGCAGCTCTCTGTTTACTGGCTCTGGTTGTATCTGATGAAGCAGCACTGAGATAACCCATTGTGTCTCTTTGTCCAGATTTGGTGTGTTTGGTGGAGGAGGTGCTGCCTGATATAAAGAAGGACAGCATAGCAGTGTGGGTGGTGGATCACACATCACCCTCTGAGGATTTCAACAGTTTATTAGATAAGGTGGAACGCATGTCTGGAGAAACACTGCGTGAACTTCCTAAAGTTGACATCATGTCAAACTTCCTCTTAATTTTTACTTCAGGCACCACAGGTACTGTATGAACATTGTGTTATTACATGACCTAAAGGTGGTCAGCCACCTTACACTGCACAAAAGTCACATCTAAATAATTTTAGCAACACTTAAGTCAAGAAGACGTAGGAACAAGTGTTAGCCATGCTAGTGGAATGGCTGTAGGGGAGTCTGTCAGTCACGTGGCCCACCACCATTTCTGGTTCCGGTTTCTTCTCATTTCCACACATGAATCTGACATACACACAGGACCCTAGTGCAACATACAACAGACATACAAACACTACACA
Organism: Lates japonicus; assembly: GCA_033238685.1. Classification (NCBI taxonomy): domain Eukaryota; kingdom Metazoa; phylum Chordata; class Actinopteri; family Centropomidae; genus Lates; species Lates japonicus. The sequence goes on from BRZM01000011.1 coordinate 8,502,059, forward strand.
GTGTTGTAGGTAAGAGTGAGCACTGCACTTGGAAATAAATATACAGCATGTGGACCATGTCTGCAGTCACTGGTACCATTCTCTTCTAGGTCTCTCCAAGGCGGCCCACATAGGTCATCTGAAAGCCATTTTGAGTATGGCCTTCTTTCCAATGTGTGGAGCCACATCTGATGACATAATCTATATCACCCTTCCTCTTTACCACATGTCTGCTTCCCTGTTGGGAATTGGAGGATGCATACACCTTGGTAAGAACAACTGTACCTCAGTCAATGTAGAATTTAAACTTGTATACTTATTTTATAAGGATGGCATGGTGGTACAGTGGTGAGCTCTGTCGCCTCACAGCAAGAAGGTTCCAGGTTTGACCCCGGTTTGCCCAGGGCTTTTCTGTGTGGAGTTTAGATGTTCTCCCTGTGGGTTCTTCCCACAGTCCAAAGACATGCAGGTTAACTGGTGACTCTAAATTGCCCATAGATGTGAATGTGAGTGTGAATGGTAGTTTGTCTATATGTATATGTGTTGGCCCTGTGATGGACTGGTGATCTGTGCAGGGTGTACACTGAGACCGCTCATCTTCCCACCTTTTCTTTTACTGTACTTAATGACACATTTCTCCAGGGCACTCACTTTACCCCCAGTGTCCACTAGGCACACTGCATTCCACCTCCACCTCCTTGTACAGACAGAAAACAAAAAGTGGGGCAAGCAATACTGAGCAACCATTGTCGTATCTTAACAGATGAGAATGAAATTGACTTGTGGGTTCCAGGTGAGGGCGATAAATCCAGCATTTATTTGCTGGGAAAATTCCCTCACTACACCCAACACACTCTCCAAATAAGTTTTAAGAGGCTTCACAATATAATGATTATACAAATATAGTCCATTTCTGTTACACAGGGAGCTGCTGCAGAGGCAGAGAGTTCATACATAACCTTGTATGTAGTCCTTGCTTTGTTGCAGCAAGTGTTTTCACGTAGTAGCACTTCATGGAGAGGTTGAAATTCAGCTTATTTCACCATCCTTGCCTTTTTCTGATTTGCTGGCAGCCTGGCCTGCTGCTTGCAGCTTATGATCCCCACAGAGCCTTTTCACCTGCTGACACCTGCTGATCTGCTGCTGCCAGATGCTGTGTTCACTTGGACCAGCCTTTTGTTGCATTAGAATTCACTCTTCTAGGGAGGTGACTGGCTCTAGTGATACTAGCAGTGCTAAGATAGCCATATGGCTTTTACTTACTTGGTAATTTTGTGCTTGTTTTTTGTTTTTTTAAACTGTTTTTACTAATCCCACATCAGCATCGTGTTTTGACCATAAATATCCAGGGATATGTTTCAGCATGATTCAGCTGACCCTCCCCCAGAGGATTCTCAGTGCACCCCTAGTAACCATGGTTTGGCCGCACCCACGGATTCACTGGGCCCCCTCGTCTACACTGAGGCTGATCCACAGATCCTATCCGGACCAATTAGTGGCCAGTCATGGGTTCACTGGACAGTTTTGGCATGTATGTCCTGGCTGTTTCCAGCCCTCCCTGGCCTCCTCTGTATACCTGTCCCGGTGGTCTCCTCATATTTATAGCATTTTGCTGTGTTCGTGGCTGTTGTTGTACATTAATGATGGGAAACAGTTGAGCAGGAGGAATAGTTGGGGCAGGTGGAGCTGGTGGAGCAGCTGCAGCCTCTCAGTTATTGTTATTGTTCAATAACTGGAGCTAGAAACTTTTTCTCATTTTTGTTAGTCAGCTCATCACGTTGTAGCTGAGAAACTTTTCTTTGGACTTCTTTCTCCTGCTTCTTCAGTCTCTGTTCATCCTTTGTATATTTCTCTATGGGATTTATCACATGACCACAGAATTCTCCGTCAGGCTTTGATGAGTCAGTCCCACAACATCTTCCAGTCTGCTCTTTACTGGGCCTGGCATGGCCTCAGTCACTGATGTTCTGAACAGTATGGTTGATAGAGGACTGCTTTCAGCTTCCTCTTCACTCTCTTGTTTCCACCTGTTTAGCTGCCAGCTTATGTATGCTGCTGGGTTCTCTGAGTCAGAGAGAGGCTCTCCTTTTCAGTGCACCATAAACTGGATCGGTATCGATTGAATTCAGTTCCATCTTCTCTTTGTTTTTTCATCAAGGCATTTCCATTAATACACAAGATGTTTTCCATTATTGGAATCCCCATGACTCAGGCCCACAGTGTGGCCAAACTCCCAGCATTCCTGCCTTCCTCACTCCACCATATCATCATCAGCCTATATTCATTGAAAATTGCCATGAAATTAATATATATATAATATATATATATAACTATGCGTTTCATACTTTGTCTTTACAAAGTCGCATCTCCAGTGTTTGTGAAGCAGGTGAAGGAATGCTGCTCTTTTCTTTTCGATCCAGGGTGGCTGTTCTGTTTCCCCTGCTTCCGGTATTTACACTAGGCTAGGCTGACTGTCCACAGGCACGAGAGTGGTATCAATGTTCTCATCTCACTCTCAGAAAGAAAGCTAATTAAAAATGTAACTATACAGAACTTTTAAAAAATCTAACTGCATATTATCTCACAAGTGTCAGATAATCATTCATCATTCCCCTTCCTCTGGCTGGCCTGTCTTTGAGTAGCTGTGTTTTCTCACTGGCTAAACACAACTCTGAGACTGTGACTGCAAATGATTGTGACACACATACACAATTACTGGAAGAGGTCCCATTTGTTTCAGTATATTATAAGGTCTAGGGCAAATGGTTGAGGAAACCAACATGATGACGGATATCCTTTTTAAAAGTGTTTAAGGAACTCTCACTTCCTCATATACCAAGAGAAAGGGCTGAAACAAAGCAGTGGAAATTTGTCACTACAGCTCCAACTTGCACTGACATTGTTTTTGAAGTATATTGTCTTACACTACTGACTGTGTACCTTTCCATCTTCACCCAATCTTCTCATTTGGATCACAGGTGCAACTTGTGTGTTAAAAAAGAAGTTTTCCGCCAGTCAGTTTTGGAAGGACTGTGTGCAACACAAGGTGACTGTAGTGCAATACATAGGGGAACTCTGTCGATACCTGGTCAACCATCCCATGGTAAGACTGATAGCATTTAAACACAAGTAACTGTCTTTATCCTAAGTTAAAAAACATTTGACCAGACATTTAAAGACACGGTATAGGCCCCTAGAGGCTACACTGTTCACTGTACCCAGTGGTAATGATATTTCTGATTATGCTGGATTGTAAAAATCTCTAATTTCATCATTATCATTAGAGGGGTTAAATGAGTGAGAAAAAATAATCCTCAGAGGCCTGTGAACATTTGTGATGGGTGGATGCAGCTTTGGTTGGCATAAGCACTGACCAGTACATATGCATCTCTCCCAAAATGTAGGGCTGTACCATTACAAAGTCAAATACTGCTTTTTATGCAAGTTCTTTCCTGTCTCCAGGTTCCAGAGGAGAGAGCTCACAGTGTTTGGCTGGCAGCAGGAAGTGGTCTCAGGTCAGATGTTTGGAAGGAGTTTGTCAAACGCTTTGGTAGGATCAAGATCAGAGAGGGTTATGGCTTGACAGAGGCAAGCATCGGCTTTCTCAACTACACCGATGAGGTTGGACCAATTGGGAGGGCGAGCTATTTCAACAAGGTCAGGAATACAACATTTAGTCATGTTTCCTCCGGGACCCCGCCACACACTGCATTTTGATATATCTTGTGTTTTTGGGGATACAAAATATTTATTTAGATTACTGCTTTGTAATATTGGAAACAGGTTAGTGAGCAGGGTTAGGTATTCTAACCCCACTGAGTCTGGGGTCAGAGTAAGAGGTTAAAAGATTAGGGCTGCCTTTTAAATGTCCATGAGTTGATCCATCTGTCAAGAGACGCAGTCAACAAAAAATGTCAGTTACATCATTAGACGTTTTTGTAACAGCCTCACAGTGCACAGAATAACAGTGTGGCAGACTGGAAACTTTACAACCAAGTCTTGTCTTAAAATGACTGAACCACAAAACTAACTGAGAAGGAAGTAGAGACGTGATGGAGACAAAGGACAGAGGGACAGCGGACAGAGCGAGGCAAAGCAACTTGTTTCTGTCAGCCGCTCCAATACTCTCAGCTCTGGTCTGACATAACTGAACTGTGACCAAGATGCCAACATCAACCTTCTTTGACTGTGTGGAAATCTGAACATCAAAGATAATCAACCAGATAGTCTATATGAGAAAAAAAGGCAGTGAGTAGTCAAGTCTATGTATTGAAAAGCCAAATCTGATTTGACTGGCAAAATTTTGAGCCAGGTGCAACCCTAGAAAAGATGCTGTTGCTTGCATTATGTGAAGTGTAGAATCCAGTCTTTTTTTTAGCTTGATCCATACACAAACACAAAATTTGATGAATCTAAGTCCAGTATTTCCTCTCTTAGGGCTCTGTTTTGGTCTCCACCAAAGGAAATCTCTGGCTCTTTAGCTGCTAAATGCTGCACTGTGTTTATTAGCTGCTCTCTGACTGTGTGTGTCTGCTGTTGGATGATGAACAAGTTGTGGACAGTGACTTTATCAGACCTTTCTCCCTGAAAACGACTGCTGCTAATGTTGCTGGAAACCAGATTAATGAGGGTGCTGAGACTGAAACACAGTTAAGTTTTGGGCTGCAAAACCAAAGCTCAAATATGGTAAAAAGCTACATAAAGCTGTACAGTTAGCAAAAATTCACTGTGGATTCATCATGTTATACAAAGGAACTCTACTCATTGTACTTTATTAAACTATATACTGATTTAAACCAAATTAAAATCTAATTAAAATTTTATTTGTCATATGCTCAATTTTAAAGTACCATGTGCGGTGAAATGCTTTCTTAACATCTATTATCAAATATAGAAAAAAAGGAGCAAAACTTAAATGTACAATAAATATTATTATTATGACCATAATAATGTACAGTGAGTCTAACAGTAAGTATGAGGTCAACATTGGTGGGTAAACATTAGAGACAGACTGATATGGTTTTTTCAGGGCAGATACCGATACCGATTATTAGTAGTCAAGGAGGCCGATAACCGATATTTGGAACCAATATTCATTTGCAGTAAAAGTGAAAATATTGGTGTCAAAATTTTGAATAATACAAACTCCAACACTGATCTTCGTTTAAATGCCTTTAAGCATATGTTTATTAAACAGCTTTTCAGATTTGCAACATGTTAAAGGTTTTTTTTTTTATCTTAGACAATAGACATCTTTGTTTTAAAATTCTAACAAAAAGTGCAGGGAGCTCTCAGGCTCAGCAGCATGTCTTATAAAATTAACTGAAAACTTAAACAAATAAATAGCTCCCTAAAGTTTTCTACAGTAAATAAAGTTTTCCAATATTTCACTATAACTGAAATGTTATTTTATCTTTCACTTATCTTTGTTTTAAGTTCAAACTTTTTCTCCTCTCCGCCGTGTGTGTGAGCACTGTGCATGCACAGCTTTCACTGCTGATTGACTGTACCCGTGCCGGGCTCTGCGTGTAACCAATCAGATGGTGCTGTGGGTGGGACAGTGCTGGAGACAGAGTAGTGACTGCAGACAGAGACGCGCGGCTGCATCAGAGCCAAAATAATCCAGTTTTAAATTGATCTCTTATCGGCCGTCGGATTTAAAAAAAAAAGGCAGATGCTGATATGCGTCAAAATGCCGAATATCGGCGGCGATAATCAGCCCAGCCGATAATCGGTCTATCCCTAGTGAACATTAAAGGGAAAAATGCTAAAAATCAGGGTTGAATCTTTCCACATTGTCAAATTAAAATGGAGAATTTGATAAATATCTACAATATAATATACTATATTGTTAAAGCAGGCATGGTCTTTTTTCTTTTTCAGCTTTCTATGCCATTTGAACTCCTTAGATATGATCCACAAACATATGAGCCAGTCAGAGCAGACTCTGGGAGATGTCTACGAGTACAAATAGGTAAATGAATGATGATGCCAAGTCCTTTTACATGAAAGTCATTCAGTCTGTTTTGCACGGCTTTGTGTACAGATGAAGAGCTGATGTGACCTCCAAATGTACATCCTGTGTCTGTACACAGGAGAACCAGGGATCCTGGTAGCACCTCTGACAGCTACGAACCAGTTTCTGGGCTACGCTGGGAGCAAGGTCCAGTCTGAGAAGAAGCTGCTCAGGGATGTGTTTAAAGCTGGAGATGTCTATTTCAACACTGGAGACCTACTGCTCCACGATCACAGGGACTTTCTCTACTTCCATGATCGCATCGGAGACACCTTCAGGTACCATAACTGTCTGTCTTATTAAAACTGTGCTAACACAGCTGCACTAAGGTAACTGTATTTCAGTTGTTTAGAATGAGTCAAGTCAATTATCTGTTTTTAGACCCCAACAGTTCCCACCATGAGCAGCACTAGGCAACAGTGGAGAGGAAAAACTTCCTTTTAAGATGTAGAAAACTGAAGCAGAACCAGACTCAGAGTGGGCAGCCATCTGCCTCCACCGCTTGGGCTTAGAGAGAGCGAGACACACACACAGTTAGTGACAGGGATTTATGGGATATCAACAAATTTGTACTTAGACTGTATAGATCAGTCAGTCAAGTGTTTTCCACTGCTCAGACATAGGACTGGTTCACATTTTACATCATATTAATCTTATAGTAATACTGACATGCCCATGTAATATGTACATTTAAAAGTGTTGCTGGTCATTGCAGTCATCCCTTTCTAAAGTGATTTCAGTGGAAAAATCCACAGTCCTCAGTCTGTAAAAATACAGGTGCTTTCTGCCCACGACATGGCGATTTACAGCATCTCATGTGAGTTTAATTGAGAGAAAATTAAAATATGTTCTTAGCTGAAAGATAACAGACAACAGTGATAGGATGGTTTAGGGACTCGCTACAGTCCCTGATGGACAGTCATGGCCAGAAATATTGGCATCCCTGCACTTCTGTCAGATAATGCACCACTTCTCCCAGAAAACTGTTGCAATTAAAAAATACTTTGGTATTTACATGATTATTTCTTTTGTTTGCAGTGGAACAACACAAAAAAGTGAGAAAAAAGGCAAATCTGATATCATTCCACACAGAACTCCAAAAATGGACTGGACAAAAATATTGACACCCTTAACTTAATATTTGGTAGCACACCCTTTGAAAAAAATAACAGAAATCAATTGCTTCCTGTAATCATAAATGAGTTTATTTCACCTCTCCAGTGGAGTTTTGGACCACTCTTCTTTTGCCAGCTGCTCCAGGTCTCTCAGATTTGAAGGGTGCCCTCTCCCAGCTGCTGTTTTGAGATCTCTCTACAGGTGTTCTATGGGATTTAGATGTGGACTCATTGCTGCCCACTTCAGAACTCGCCAGTGCTTTGTCTTCCACTATTTCTGGGTGCTTTTTGAAGACTTTGGGTCACTTTGGGTCAAACCCATGACCTCTGATGGAGATCCAGCTCTCTGCCACTGGGCCCAACACTGCGCTCCAAAATTCTTTGGTAGTCTTCAGATTTCATAAAGCCCTGTACACAGTCCAGGCGTCTGCTGCCAGAAGCAGCAAAGCGACCCCAAAGTATCAGTGAACCTCCACCATGTTTGACCATTTGAAGGCCTCATTTCGTTTTCTGTAAACAGAACAATGATGAGCTTTACCAAAAAGCTCTATGTTGGTCTCATCCGTCCACAGGATATTATCCCTGAAGGATTTTGGCTTCCGCAGGTAAATTTTGGTCAACTCCAGTCTGGCTTTTTTATGTCTGTGTGTCAGCAGTGGGGTCCTCCTGGATATCCGACCATAACGTCCCATTTCATTCAGATGGTGATGGATGGTGCGAGCTGACACTATTGAACCCTGTGAACCCAGGTCAGCTATAATTTCTTTGGAAGATGATCAAGGTTCTTTATCCACCATTTGAACAATCCTTTGTTGCAATCTTTCATAATTTTTTCTATTCCATCCATGTCCAGGGAGATCAGCTACAGTGCCATGGCCTGTAACTTTCTTGATAACATTGCGCACTGTGGACACAGGAACATTAAGATCTCTGGTGATGGACTCAAAGCCTTAAGACTGTCCATGCTTTTCCACAATTTTGGTTCTCAGATCCTCTGACAATATCTATAGCTCTTCTTTCTTTTCTCCGTGCTCACTGTGGTACACACAGATGCACAACACAAAGGTTGAGTCAACTTTTCTCCATTTAAACTGCTTCCAAGTGTGATTTCTATATTGCTAGCACCTGTTACTTGTCACAGGTGAGTTTAATACAAATTAAAGAAGCATCACTTGCTTGAAATCCAATTATTTCTTACAATTTTGAAAAGGTGCCAATAATTTTGTCCAGTCAGTTCTGTGTGAAATTATTTGCCCTTTTTTCTCTGCTTTTTATGTTGTTCCACTGCAAACAAAAGAAATGAACATTTGAATGCCAAAGTATTTTTAATTGCAACAATTTTCTGGGAGAAGAGGTACATTATCTGAAAGAAGTGCAGGGGTGCCAATATTTTTGCCCATGACTCTAAATCAAAATGCCTTGAAATCAGGAGAATAAAGCTAGAAAGTTATTTCATTCATTTGTTAATCAGGCCTAGGTCGCAATTTTAACTAGATGCTGAATCAGAAAACGAATGAGATGTACACTGAAGTTGGTTCTGTTATTTGTCTGTTCATAAGAGTATCAAACTGTGGTGATTTGGTGAACATCAACTTTGTCAAAGGACCACCGCAGTATAAGACCCACAAAGATCTCCAGACACATATATAGTGACTTCAAAAAGTATTCAGACCCTTTTACTTTGGCACTGTATTGTGTTGCCATTCTTGCTCATCAGTCTACATTCAGTTACCTGTATTAACAAAGTGAAAACATGCTTTTAGACATTTTTGCAAATTAATTAAAAGACCATCTAAGAATACAAGTTTTTAGTTACTTCATTTATCAAGGCCCTTCTCCCCTGGTTGCTCAGTAAGTCTCCTGGTTGTTCCAAACTTCTTCCATGGAAGAATTATGGAGGCCACTGTGTTCTTGGGAATCTTCAGTGTCGCTGAATTTCTGGCACCTGATCTGTGCCATGACACAATCCTGTCTCTTAGCTCTGCAGACAGTTCCTTCTTTGTCATGTCTTGGTTTTTGCTCTGATATGCATTGTCAACTGTGAGAACTAACATAGTCATGAGTGTGCCTTTCTAAATCATGTCCAGTCACCTGAATTTACCACAGGTGGACTCCAATGAAGGTGTAGAAACATCTCAAAGATCCATTCATCCAATATCTATACCGCTTAACCGTTAAGGGTCGCAATCTCAGCTGACATTGGGTGAGAGGTGGGGTACACCCTGGACAGGTCACCAGTCTATCACAGGGACAAATAACCATTCACACTCACATTCACACCTACAGACAATTTAGAGTTGCCAGTTAACCTGCATGTCTATGGACTGTGAGAGCAAGCCGGAGAACCAGGAGAGAACCCACACAGGAACAGGGAGAACAGTAAACTCCACACAGAAAAGCCATGGGTGAACTGGGGCTCAAACCTGGATCCTGGAACCTTCGGAGGCGACAGACCTAACCACTGTACCACCCTGCTACCCAAAACATCTCATAGATGATGTCATCGCCACTGCCAGCCAGAAGTTCAAACTTCAACCCATCAGTGTTAATTTTGTCAATTAAAACTTTGATGAGCAATATTTGTTGACAACTTATTTTTCATGATGAAAACGAGACTAAAACTAAATAAAAACTAACCTTTGAAAAGAAAACTATGCTAAAATGTACTACATTTTCATCAACAATTAAGGACTAAACCATAATTTGAAAGACTTGGCATTTTATTGCAAAATCTTAATCAACAACGTGCATCTTAACGTTCCTTTGAGTCAGATATCTTGTTGCTATCAAAAGGACTTCATAAGTTCCAAGATTAACATTGGCAGTAACCATCTAAATCTCCTTCTAGATGTTCCCTAAACAAAGATCACAGTTAATGTTATCCCATGACATCACATCTCCTTTCAAACTAAACAAAATTCAGTGACTAAAATGACTAAACCAATATGTATTTTCATCAAAAGAGTAAGACTTGAACTAAATGAAAAGCAGGCATTAAATTGAACAGTGAATACAGAGCATCTGTGGAGAGACCTGAAGATGGCAGTTCACAGACACCATCCAATCTGATAGAGTTTGAGGGGATCAGTCAGGAAGAATGGGATAAACTGCACAGAACCAAGTGTGCAAAGTTTGTAGAGACTTAACCTAAGAAGGCTCAAAGCTGTAACTGCTGCTAAAGAGGCCTCTACAAAGTACTGGATTAAGGCACTGAATACTTTAATAAATTAGAGATTTCAGAAAAATTTCTGAAAACATGTTTTCACTTTGTCATTATGAGTTATTGAGGGCAGACTAGTGGGCAAAAATGGCAGTTTATCCATTTAAAATGAAGTCTACAACACAGTAAATTGTGCTGGAAGTAAAGGGATCTGAATACTTTCTGACGAATAAAAAGAGAAAAGAAAAAAGCACATACCTCTTGTGTCTGTCCTCCTAAATCAGAGACTTTTCAGTTTCAGAGCTCCTGCAGTATGAGTCCCTTCCACACAGTTCACAGTTCAACAGTGTCCTCTGTTGTCCAGAAATGTTAATGGTACAAAAAAAGATACTATTGCAAAGACTTGATGATATCAGTGTGTTCATATAATATGCTTAATTATTAAAGTAACAGGCCACACATATGTAGTGTTCTATACTGTTAATAAAACAATGTTATGGTCTCAGGTAGAGTTTATTTTTAAGTGACCATAAATAATAATTTTATAATAGCATTGTATCAAATTATGATGTGAGAACGACATGATAATGTGATAGTGATGAATCCACACAGAATTATCATTAGGTTCTGCAGCTTCCCTCAGGTTTACAGAGCTTTATAGTGAGTTTCTGCTCATTGTTTAACTGTGCAGCCCACAACTTTACTGTAGTTCACTCTCAACCAACACTCTCATAGTGTGGTTTTAGATGGCAACAAACAGCTCTAAAAACCATCTGTCCACTACCTGCTGACCTCCAAACAGCACCTAGACTCAGTCGGAGACTCACTGGTGAACACAGTGGAGCATGTAGCAGCTAAAAAGCCAGAGATTTCTGGAGTTGGTTAGTTAGAGACTAAAAACAGAACTAACACAGAGTGAGCATTGAGCTTAGATTCATATGATGGAAATAAACACCAAATGAATAATAATTATTCTCTGCTAAATGTGTAAGTAAGTAACTGCTTGCTAACACATTAATCGAATCAACCTAATTGATAATGATATGTCAGTGTCTTTGCAACTTTTTTCTGCAGTTGTTGCAGGTGTAACTGCATCTAACCTTGTGTCTTACAGGTGGAAAGGAGAAAATGTATCCACCACAGAGGTGTCAGAGGTTTTAGGTCTTGTTGATTTTATCAAGGAAGCCAACGTCTATGGAGTCACTGTACCAGGTCTGTGGAATCTAAGTGTTATGCTGTGATTTAGAATTATCTTTAATAATCTACAGTAGCTTTGTGGTTCAAAATAACAGTGTCTGATTTGTCAGTGTGTTTTTTATGCAGTTTATTTGGTATAGAATTATGAAGTAGACTGTTATTAGTCATGAAGTAGTGAGTTATTAGAGGCGTTGCAAGGGTTTGCAAATATAAGCAAAATCTAACTCTAATTCAGCTGAAGCTTATGAAGCAGTCTGAATTAGAACAGATGAATATCTTCATCCTGGTAGTCTCATGTAGGTTTATTAATGGTGTTTTGTCCTGTAAGTAAATTAATTTCTGTATAAACATGTCTTTAAATGTGTTCAAATCTTCAGTCAATGAAACCAAACTGGAGGTGTGTGTTAGAGCTTTGAGTTTGGAGTTATTCACAAGAAGCATCAGCTGCTATGAACCAGACCTCACAGAAAAGATCTCAGAAGACTCAGGATCAAGAACTGTTGATTAACATAAAGCTGAAAGGGTTACAGAATCAGAGTTCCAGGATAATGTCAAGGTGTGTGTCCACCAGCTGAAGATCAGCAGGACAATGAGCCTGAACATCAGAGTCAATCTGCTACAGACTTCAGACAAAGAAAATCCACCTTGTGGAGTCAGAGCCCAGACCTGATCCCAACAGAGCTGCTGTGGAATGAGCTCAGAGAGACGTTTACACCACACATCCTGAGAATATGTCTGAGCTGAAGCAGCTCTGTGGGAAGAATGATCCAAACATCCTCCTGAATGTTGTGCAGCTCTGATCCACTGTTCCTGGAAGAGCTGGACTGAGGTTACTGCTGCCAAAGGAGCTTCAACCACTTCTCACATCCAAGGCTTCACTGACTTTTTCCACTAGCACTGTGAATGTTTAATGAGTGTGTTCAGCAAAGACGTGAAAGATTAGAATTGTTTGTGTGTTACCATCTTAAACACATTGTGTTTGTCTGTAGTTGGGACTTGTGATTACCAGGATGTTGGTGCTCAGTAAGGAAACACTGTGGAAACACTAACAGGAAACTTTGTACCAGAAATAGTCCCTGTCCATCATACCCGTGTGTCTAATTCAGAATGCTGAAACCTCATATTTACTTCAGCTGAACAGATTCACATAAATAGGCCTTTAAATTAGAAGCAGCCCTGCTCCGTGCTGGTGGTTGGGTGTGGGTTCTACTCCATACTACTACTTTCCTTCACTCTGCACCTCGGGGCTTCCACAGTCATATATCATAGACAAATTAAAGCAAAGCAATGGAAGTACTACAGAGTTTTCTCTTGTTGGTTCAGTATGACTTGTTGACTTTTTCCAATCTGTGTCTGCAGGATATGAAGGTCGAGCAGGTATGGCTGCTATTGTCTTAAAAGATGATCACAAATTAAAAGGAACAAAACTCTACAACCATTTGGTAAAAACACTTCCTGCATATGCCTGGCCGTGGTTTCTCAGGATACAGGTGAGTCATGCAGGTGTTACCATCATTATGTATTTTTAAGTGTAAAGTAAGATTGTTCATTTGCGTCCCTGTCTGTTTTTTTAGGCCTCTCTGGATGTGACTGAGACCTTCAAGCAGCAGAAGGTGAAGCTGGTCCAAGAGGGCTTTAATCTGACTGTCACCCAGGACCCTCTGTATTTCTTAGATGTCTCTCAGAAGGACTATATTCTCCTGACTGTCCCTATATATCAAGACATTGTGTCAGGAAAGATCCATTTATAAACATTTAAAGACAGGTTCATTCAGGAGTTCTGACAGGCATCTGGAGGACATTTAGTGAGAAACTAAAGATAATCTGTGTCATGGCAACATTTCCATTTGTCTATGTTTAAAACACTGATCTGTGATCAGTGCTACAATGAGTGGTTCACAGCATTTTTAATTGTAAAATTTTAAAACACAGCCTGAGGACATCAAATTGTCCAGTATTTCAAAATACAAAATTAATTTCAAAATTAGTTATTAACTGTAAATTTTCAAATACTGGCCACAGCCTTACCTCAACTACAGAGGAGAGAAGCAGACCTTTATTAGAAACAGGTATATATAGAGACATGTCTCTCTCTTTCTAATTTTCCCTGTTTTGTACAGTAAATATATTTGATCATATTTTAATGAGATTCCCTGCGTTGTGGTCTGCTCATGTGTTGGTTTGCTAATGATACAAATCATATATCATTTATCATATCTACATTTCCACAGCATCAGTTCAATGGGAAAGGCTGTTTTTATTCACTTATTATTACCACTTGCAGCTGCTTAACTATTTTTTAATAGCTGCTAATGGAGCTCAGCAACTAATGGAACTCAGCACTTTGACATTAAAGAGCAATGTGCATGTTGAAATGTTTCATGAATTTATGTCTAACCTCTGATGGATATCACAATTCAACAGTTCATATATGATTTCACAAACCATTCAGAGAACAAGGAGCTGTTTTCATTAATGCTTTGGGAGAGAAGAAGGCTTTTTTTCACATTGTGTCACATGATGTCAGTAGTGGGCTTCCCAGGCTCTGGCACACTAATAAACAAAAAAACCTGTACCTGAATTATTTAGTGAGCAAAAACGGTGTTTAGTTCAAATGAGAAGCTCAGAGCAGCAGAGTGGTGAATATGACATGAGTCTGTTGTTGTACTGATGGAATTAGTGCTGTGGAAATAGACATTATACTGAATTTATCAGGTGAACTATTGGACTACTTATATATATATATATATATATATATATATACACACACACACACACTCAGATTATATATATATATATATATATATATATATATATATATATATATATATATATATATATATACACACATTCAGAAGTATAACTTCCCTTTACAAAGTTGTCCTTATGTACATAAGATATGTACATCAGACATACAAAAGATGACAAGATAAATGTTATTAATATATCTTAAAGGAGCAAGTTGTTTAACAGTTAAATGGGAATATTTTAATACTATGAGATTTGAATTCTGTTTTTTATTTTTTATTTTGTTCATGTAGTTTAGTTTTTGTAGTAAATTAACAAGCTTTGTATTCATGTATTTTTTTCCTTTTATTTCGCACTAGTGCAACTGTAGACTATGTGTTATACAGTAATTTGTGAAAATGTCAGTGAAAATTTGTACAGTCTCTAATCTGGACATGTCATGAATTGTTTAGTTTAAAATTACACACTACTGTATCCCTAAAAAAATACATAAATGTTTTTAAAAATTAACACATCTTTTGTCAACTGTCTGTGTAATATGAATCCGCTAATTGATCAGAGAGGAAGTATTTTAGAAGTGATTTAGATTAATAATTGACTACGAGGGGGTGGGGGTAGTTATCCGGGCGCTCCCGGTAATGGGAGGAGTCACGGTCGAGCATACGTGGCAACACAAGACGTCATCACAGTGGGTCGGTGGTTCCTCCATGGTTGCGGTGAGTTAGTCCTGCTAGCAGGTTAGTGTTTTAGTTGCACACATTATTCACTGACACTTATTTCGTGGAGAATTAGGTCGCTTCTTCCGTGTTCACATGTTTGTTTTGCTCGAGCTGAGTGTGTTTGGACACATGGACAACTGAGCTGGAAACTACCGCGTGCAGTGATAGAGGAAGCTAACACCGACTTCAGCTCAAACGCCAAAATTTCGATGTTGTGTCGCTTATATTAATCAAACACACGTTGTTGGTGAAGCGTATCTTACAGGAAGTCTTAACTAACATCCCATTGGTTATAATTAGCTCTTAAGCATTTTAATTTGATGTATTTATATTGTGCAGTAGTGATCCATACTCCAAAGAAAATCTTCGCTGTGGACAGAGAAAGTTAACTTATGTGAGTGCATGTGATGGATGGACCGGTTTAATCTTTTTCTCAAATACCAATTCTGATAACTCAGCTTTGGGTAAGTGCAGACTTGATACTAGTGCTCTGTTTTTCCCTGATTTAAAATCAGTTTTTCTTACTGCATGGAATTTATTGGAATCATTTTTATGTGAGGTAACATGGATGCCAGGGAGTGTTTTGACACTAAAAACTGATCGAGTGAGCTGCTGACTGAGTTCATGTACCTGGTAGTGGTAACACCAAACTTTATATTGCCATTGAATAAACTTTATTTAATAAGACTAGGTGATATGGACTAAAAATCATATTTTGGTATTTTTAGGCTGAACAATGAGACATGATATAAATCTCAGTATTTTCTACAGAGAGGACCTAATGTTCAGTTGTAAATCAGATGTTGCAGTGAGATGTTGCAAGAACTAAAGCAGGCTGTGATCAAAATAAAATTTTGAAAGTATATAGTTGCTAAACATATAGATGAATAATAATTTAAAAGAAATAGTCTGTATAAAATAAAAATAGGCCTGTCTCTGAGAATGTTCCTTCAGATAAATTCAGCAACAATAACAGCCTAGTACAATTGCAGTTTCCTTCAGAGGTGTGGACCCAAATATTTGGAAATGTTGAACCAACACTCAACCGAATCAAGCTTTATTGATATTATCTAGATTGATATTGTCCTCTCTCTCTTTTTAAAGTATGTTAAATACTGGCCACAGTATTTAATGTTAATCATTCTTTATATGTAGTATGGTCAATATCGATCTCCTTCACAAGGTTTCATGGATAGATGCTTCCTCAGTTGATGTCTGCAGGCATTAGGAGTGACTAGCGAAAAAACTAGTTGAACACATCTTAATTCATCACGTCTTACTACAGCTATATTGTGGGTTTAAGTGTAGGTATAAGGCTGAGAAGATGATGGAAGAGAGTGGGATTGAGACTACGCCACCTGCCAGTCCTACACCTCCTCTGACTGTGGCTGCCACAGTCAGCGCCCCACCAGTGACCATAGGTAAGACATGACCTGTCAAGTGTTGCTGTGTGAGCAGAGCAGGTTCCCTCTGCTGCAGCGGACTTCCAGTCTTCATTAAGTCCACCTTTTAGTCACTCATTTGCTATAGCTCACAGCACTATGAAAGTCAGACTGGTAATCCATGTCAAAACTCCATTATTATGACATAGGCATTCTGACCTCCTATAGTAAAGCTATGTGGAAAAATGGATTTGTGAAAAGGGTAAAAAATATCAGATGTGAGACTGACCTTAATTTAAGGGACTGATTCCATAAAAGTTATGTTAATATACATACATGTTAAAATACATGATATATCACTGTTGAATTGAAAAATTATTGATTATTGAAGAATCAGATATTGACAATTAGTATCTGTTTCATATGTACAGTACTGGTTGTGCTATATTATTTGCAGTCTCCCCGTAATATTAGTTCCAACAGGACCACTCAGAAAAAGTGGAAATTAATTGTTGGCTTAGATGGGTTGCACCGGTAGGATTGCATAGGTCTCTCCAAGTTTATTATTATAGCTCTGAGGTATAACTTTAGTGATTATAGTTTCAGGTATGTCCTTCCTTCTGTCCTTACCAGGCACCAGCTCCATCTCCATGGGTTCCCAGTCAGTCTCCACCACTCTTCCCCCTGTTCCCTCCCCCTCTGCCTTCAACAGCCCTCTGGCCGCACCCCCCTCCCTCTCCTCCCAGTTTCCACCTCCCTCCACACTCACTTCTCCATTCACCAGCAGCTCTCCCTTCCCTCCCTCCGCCTCCCCCTCTCTGCCTCCCCTGGCCTCCCCCATCAGACCACTTCAGCCCTCAGCTGTGTGCGCCCCTCCCATAGGCCCGCCCATATCCAGCTTCTCCATGAGTGCAGGATATGACATCACACGGGGTCATGCTGGTCGAACACCGCAGACACCACTGATGCCAACGTTCTCCAGTCCTTCCACCATGCCAGGTAAGAGCCACACTTGGCTGTATAGCTGTTAGCTCGTCCAACTCAATTAAAATAATACCACTGAAACTACGAACCTCAACATAGATATGTATAAATAAACCTAGTAGTGGTGAGTGATGATAATAGGCGACAAGCCACAAAATAACAAGAAGTTATTCAAAGCTTAAGTCAACTGTCAATCTGTAATGGAAGAGATGTCCAAACACATTGACAGGGAACCTGAAGATGACACGCTGGGTAAAGCTGACCATGACCTCATAAAGGACCTCCAACAAGAGAGGCGTTGACATCATCTAAAATGGACCTTTAGGTGGAGATAAAGCAAGAAATAGCCTCGCTCAGGCACAATATTGAGCACAAACTCAGTATCAAAGAATTACAAGAGCAAAAAACAAGTATAACAAAAGCCCAGGGCCACATAGCTGACTTGGAGGAGTGGAACATGGAGGCAAGTGAAGTGCTGCTGAAGGTGCTAACTCAGACTCAACACAATGCAAGACAAAATAACTGACCTCGAATGAAGGTTGCAGAGAAATAATATGCGCACTTTTGGTCTACCTGAAGAATCTGAAGGAAGCTCCATTACCAACTACTCGGGGAAGGGATCTGGAGCTTCCTGAAGGAATTAGCCTGCAGATCCAACACACCAACAGAGCTCCCCATTTAAAACCAAGCGCAAGCAGCCCTCTGAGATCAATAGTGGTCAACTTTCTCTGGTTTGAAATCAAAGAGCATGGCAAGCGTTCAAAGGAAAAACTGCAGGGATCCCAAAGGAGAATACTGATGATGATAATTCAGCTGGAGAAAGACAAAATATTGTTTCTATGGCAGATTATGTTGTGGTAAGAATCCAGTGAGTAAGATGTAGAAATGAGGAGTGAAAAACTGCACAACCAAGATACACAGCAAAGTACCCTATCTAACACTGGAACAAAGAGGGACATGCATTTGTATGTTAACTTACTGTAGGAGCTTATAAGAAGTTAATGGCTTCAGTAATTTCATTCAGTTCATTCTATTGCAGACTGAGAGAGGATATGTTAAAATGTTGGACAATTTTAGGCAGAGGGGAAATCCACTTATTAGGTAAATATAAAAGGTATAAATCTCATTCCTGCCCCCCTTCCCAGACAGAAGATTAAAAATGAAAATGATATGGCTTTCGGAACCCTAATTCAACTGTCCCTTCATTAAGATACGGATGGTGACAAATTAAAGGAAAAACCAATGTAAAGGGTAAATAGACTGCTTTTTGTAGAGCTTTTCTAGTCATGTCGATCACAAGTGCTTCACACCACAGGTAACATTCACCCATTCACACACATTCATACAGTACTTTAACATGCCAGTCATACACATTCACACACAGCAAACCATTTAGTGAACCTCCAGGTTTTTTAATGTTTATTTGATCTACCCGTATCTTAGGGTAGGAAAAATCAGTGAAACCACACAAACTCCCCAGATCCCAATCTGATCCAGTATCTGTGGGACCTTCCTAATATTGTGTAGGTTCCTCCTCATGTTGGAGGCCGTTGCTTGGTCTACAGCAATGTTTAGGTTGTGTAGGGCTGGGCAATATGGGAAAAAATCATATCACAATATGATTTTTTTCAAGGATTCAAGGAGCTTTATTGTCATTCCAACACATGTGAACATGAGGTGAAACAAAATAGGTTACTCTGGTCCCGGTGCAAGCCAATTACAGAAAGTAAAAGTATAAAAATACAATAAGAATAACTAAGAATAAAATAGAATATATAAATATAAACTAAGAAGTGATATAAATATAGAAAATTCACAGTATAAGTATAAACACTATAATAAGTATAAGATGAATGGAAATAAAATGAAATGAAATGACACAACAACAATATTGTGTAGGAGTTAAAGTGACAGCTGTGTCCAGTGTTCAGATTAGTGCAAAAGATGTGTTGTCTGTGGGTGTTGGGGGGGGGGGGGGCTACAGGGGTCCTCCAGAATTCAGCAGTCTCACAGCTTCCGGGAAGAAGCTGTTCCTCAGTCTGGTGGTCCTGCTCTTAATGCTCCGTAGCCTCCTGCCCGAGGGGAGAGGGGAAAACAGAGCGTGTGCGGGGTGAGTGGGGTCCTTCAGAATGCAGGCGGTGTAGATATCCGTGGTGGTGGAAAGGCTGCGTCCCACAGTCCTCTGTGCAGCTTTCACCACCCTCTGCAGAGCTCTCTTCTCTGCCGCCGAGCAGCTGCCATGCCACACGATGATGTAGGAGGACAGGACGCTCTCCACCACACATCTGTAAAAGGAGGTCAGGACTGAGCTCCCCAGTCTGGCGCGCCTCAGCCTCCTGAGGAAGTAGAGGCGCTGATGTGCCTTCCTAAGCAGGCAGGAAGTGTTGGTGTTGTCTGTTAAGAAGTCTAATCATATCAGTCGATATTGATATATATTACGATATAAATCAAATCACTATTTTTGTCAAACTTTAGAGGTTCCCTTTTACCCCTGAGTGTGATGTGAAGATACCATAAGGTCAATTTTAGGGCCCTAAATGTTGACCATTTGATGCATCAATTGGGAAGACCCTGATTCAACTCACAGAATGTCAGTGTCAGTTGATCCACTTTTTTTTAACTGCCTCCCAGTTCACACACACAGCACTGCAGGCGCAACAGAGTGACAGGCCGTAAACTTTACAACCACATCTTGTTTTGAAATGACCAAACCACAAACTAATTGTAAAGTTAAATACTTGATGACAACGGACGGCAGAGTGATAGCATGATGCAGGCAGTGTGAGTCGCTCTCCCACTGTGTCAGGTGAGATGTGCTAGTCACGAGAACGGGCACAGCTAAAGCTGAAACTACCAGCGATATGACGAGTTAAAACTGGCTGACGGTGTCAGAGACCAAGATGCCAACTTTATGTCTGCAGTGTCTCCGCTGTATATATTTTACAGCAGTGGCCTGCTGCGGGACAGTTATTGCCGCTGCTGCGATAGCCTGTTATAAATTTGCGAAATACCCGTTTGAGCCGAGAGGGAGAGAGAGAAAGAAGAGACAAAGAGAGCAGTGAACTAGAATGAACTAGCTAACATTAAGTCAGACTTATTTATATTTTCTACTGGGACAAATCCCAAATCCCACAGTTTTTATCAGCTGTGTCTATCTCTACCGGCTCTCTGTACCTGTCAGTCCTCTGTCCGTTGGGGCGTCTTCTTCAGTAACGCTGTCACTCGAGTTTTCATTTTCTGTCATTTTCTCTTTTATCTTGCTCCTACTCCTGACGTACAGGTGTGCAGGGCTGCAGTATCCAAAACATTAGCATTAGTGTGTTTACTCCTGCGCTCTGTGCTGTGTGCATCAACCTAACCTGACATGTCTCTAACTCTGTTCCAGCCGCTTGATTGGTTCAACACGGCACTATTCTCATTATCATTGGCTTTTTGCACTGTCTGTCAAACGGCGTTATCGACCATGTCTTATGTGTCTATCGAGGAAAGGTTCTATAGTGGTATATATCGTTATTGTGTTATTGCCCAGCCCTAGGTGGGTGTTATGTGTCAAAGTACCATCCAGATGAATGAAGGACCCAAGGTTTCCCAGCAGAACATTGGATTGTAGCGAGATGATCAGTCAATTATTCACTTCACCTGTCAGTGGTTTTAATGTTGTGGCTTATTGGTGTGTATAAATAGTTTTTATTTCTTTTGAACAATGTAAATACTAAACCATTGCTTTAAACAGCCCTCCAGTGATTAGATGTTAAACTTGTATAAAATCAGAGGACTCAGGTGACAGATATAAAAGAAATGGTCAAAATCAAAGCAGCAGAAGCTGAGATTTCCTGACTTTTAGTCCTTAATATGGGTCAAACTCTGTGAACAATGTATCCTACACTTCCACAACAAGTAGCATCTTTCATTACATTTTCATTTCATTGTTTGCCTTTACATAGTCTTCCTGTAACGTTGAAAGTTGGTACATCTTCAATTGTCAATGTGGGTTTTTCTTCCCCTTTTTTCTAGAAGTTGTCCCATCATATCTTCCAGGCGTAGTGTCCAACGCCATGGTTCAGCAGCCAGCCATGACAGGGGGATTAGATACTGGATCTCCCATAACTTTCCCAGAGGAGCAGGAAGATCCCAGGGTGTCTGGAGAAATCAACACTGGTGGAGGCATCTGGGGCTTCATCAAGGTAATACCACTCCAATCAACTGTGGAGTGACGCAACTTAAAAGCTCTTTTCAGACATGGGGTGTGTAACATTGGTTGCTTCACCTGTTGAAATGATTGCTATTTGTTATATGGAACTTTTATGTTAATGTTTTTTTTCAGAAGTTACAGCACATTTAGGGAAAAAGAGACAGTGCTCTAGCAATATTTGGCAACATCACAATACTATTAAGATTAATAATTTAAACTACCAACAGAACCATTAATGCACTATCTCAACGGTCAAAGAGACAGAATCAATTGTCTGTTTTCTCCCATTGTACTGTGTCCTCAGTCCATTTAAAGCTGAAGTCCTCCTGTCAATAAACTGCCTGATACTCCAACCTGAGGACACCTGTGCCCATCAGTTCATCCATCCATCCATTATCTATACCACTTATCCTTAAGGGTTGTTGGGGGGGCTGGAGCCAATCCCAGCTGACATTGGGTGTGAGGCAGGGTATACCCTGGACAGGTCACCAGTCTATCACAGGGCTGACATATAGAGACAAACAACCATTCACACTCACATTCACACCGGACAATTTAGAGTCACCAGTTAACCTGCATGTCTTTGGATTGTGGGAGGAAGCAGAACCTGGAGAGAACCCACACACACTGATTAATGGGCAACCTGCTCTACGTCCTGAGCCACAGCTGCCCACAACTAGCGTAGTGTCTGCTCAAAATGCTCTTGAGAGTGGTGTTGATTTATTTTAATGAACAGTTTGGAGGCTGTAATGTGTCGTGCTGTAAAACTGTACAGGTTTATACTTAAAGATTGAGAAGATTAATCCCCCATCATCAAGCACATGAAGAATCACAGACTCATTTGTTTAAATTTGTTTTGGGTGAAATATGTTGAGGCATCTGGGAGCTTTTCATATAAGAAAATCTTATAAACAAGTTTAAGACTTGTATAATTGTATAATGTGTATAATTACAGGATCTGCCTAGTGCTGAAACAATTAGTCAGTGAAATGAGTTATCCCAGCTGTCATTGAGCGACAGGCAGGGTACAGTGTATGGGTACGCCCTGTATGGATCGCCAGTCCATTTCTGTTTAAAAAAAAAAAACAAAACACACACACACACACAAAAACTGCTCCCAAGGATTTTCTTCTGGTAGAGGTAATTCACGCTCCGACGGATGTTTGATGTTGCGTTTATTTCTTCTTTTGAAACAAATAAACATTTGTGTACAAACATCATTACAAAGACTAGAATACACAAATATTACCAGTGCAAAATTGATATACTCAAACATCCTCAAACCAGACACTAGGAGCTGCCACCATTTCCCAAAGTTGCCCTGACGCTTTTCACTGTTAGCGAGCCACTCTGTGTGTCTTCTGAGCTAGCCTCCTGCAGTGCTTACTGTTTCATTAGCAGTTGGTCACCTCCTTCTGCCATTGTGAATACAGGTAGCCTGAACAGATGTGACTGTGTTAATGTGCGCTGCACACGACCCGAGGGACTACTACACTACCAGTCTTTGACTAGTCATTTTAATGTGGGAGGAAAACAGCTTATACTTTAGGGAGGGGATAACTGGAAAAAAATTGTGGCTTGACTTCTTCAAACGGCAGTATACCTTGAAACCGGTTACCGGCCCATGCCTTGTCACATCACGTTGTTGTGGGTCTTTGTATGTATGTATGTGTGTATGTGGGGTTTGTTGACACTAAAAAGTATGGCCTATAGCCCAACCAATGTTGTAAATGGTTTTTAATTGCAACCTCGATACATACAGGATGGGACATTTTATATTGTAGAAATCATTTTGGCAGGGTACTCTGGTGGTCAAACTAATGGTGGTAATTAGGGCTGCACGATAAATCGTATGAAAATCGTGATCTCATTTCTAAATGATAACGATTCTGCTGCATTTTCATCAGTGACACCCACTGCATCAAAACGAACACTCCTGTCTCCCTCAGCCAATGACAATGTGCCATTACACCACGTGATTCAGAGCAGCAGGAACTCAAATAAACCCGGCGAGAGCGAGTGAGTGTCAGCGGCTAACAGTGTGAGGCCAGACTGGAGAGCCATGCAGCTGTCAGCAGCTGGTATAAATGTGTTACACCCGCCACAAGCTAATAGCAAAAGCAACAGAAACCAAAGGATAAAGAATAATGCAATTTATTACAATCGTTAAATTTTACAATTCATATTCACCCCCCCCCGCCCCCCCATGGTCTCATCCCAGGTACTCTATCGCCACCAGAACAAGGGGCTGAGTTCCACCACACACTGAAACACACTGTATTCGTAAAGTCTTGTACTTGTGGGTTAACACATTCCAAACTTACACGTGTGATTTAACTTCACTGCAAACCAAATCACACTTTAGGCCTGCCTGGCAGCTTAGTTTGGGTTCACTGGGTGAAATTAATAAAAACGGGGGAAGCGAACAGGTGACTTAGAAACAAACAAACAAATAAGCAAAAATAAAGAAAAGAAAACTAGTCCGCCCAAAGGGCCTCTCCCATCTCTATTCGCCCGTTACTGGTTCACTTGCCAGGGCAGACTAGACAGAAAACACAAACTCAAACCAGAACCATTAATTAACTGCGGCAAGAGCAGCTAACCCCAGTGGCACTGCAAAAAAACAAAAATGTTACACATCTTAAAACACTCTTATTAATCCAACATTAAAATACACAATGATAAAATATTAAAACTATACTTAAAATACCTGAGACGTCGATCTATCTACTATGCTACCGATGACCAATCATTTCCCACCCCACAGGTGAAACAGGCGTGACACTGTTAAAAAACAATAATTATCAGACTCTCATTCAAACTTAAGAACTTAAAAGACAACACACTGTCCTGTCCAAATAAAGGCAAAAAAGCCCCCCCAAAAATAATTATAAAAAAAAAAAAAAAAAAAAAAAACATTGTTCCTGCACACCAGCATGGAATGAGGTGTGCACCTGCCTCATTCCCCCGACTTGAACCACAGTCGCTACCTGTGTTCCCCCTACAGGTAGCCCTATATCTATTTAATACACTTCCACTTTTCTAGCTTGGTGCTGCCTACCACAAATGTAATAGTCAGCATATCGGGGACAGCCTTAGAACCGTACACAGTTTTTTTACCATACCTGATGAGCTCAAATAGACACAAGGAAATTACAGACTCGATCAACTACCAGTTAGCCAAACATTCAGTTTAATTCAATTCAGTTTTATTTATATAGCACAGAATCACAACAGAAGTTACCTCAAGGCAGGTCTAGACCATTTAAGATATGGCCTGTCCTATATCAGGCACCATTATATTTTCTGTTCCGCTTCCTCGTGTATCGGGTAAATTAGTGCAAAAAACATGTTGGAAAAAAATCGTGATTATCATTTTTTCCAGAATCGTGCAGCCCTAGTGGTAATGGTGAAAACATTTCTAAATAACCTATAACCTGTCTTTTGTATTTTTGTAATTTCATATTACTTACTTACTTATATTACTATTAGGGGTGGCTGTGGTGGTTCGATTCCCGGCTCCTCCAGTCTGCCTCCAGTCCTTGGGCAAGATACTGAACCCCAAATTGCCTCCGATGTGTGTCATCGGTGTGCGAATGTGTGTGTCTGTGTTAGAAAGCACTTCACTGTGTGAATGGGGTGAATGTGATCTGTAGTGTGAAGCGCTTTGAGTGGTCAAAAAGACTAGAAAAGCGCTATATAAGTACAGTCCATTTACCATTTACCTGCTGACATACAGTATACACAAATACCAATATACCTGTATAATATATATATAACCTACCTAATATTGGCCTGGCCAATTTTTGGGTCTAGCTCTAATAACATCACACTCATCCAAGGATCCAGTTTTAACCCATACATAGATTGGTAGTAAGGTGATTACTTACCTGCACAGATTCATTTTCTAAACCCTGTTTTATCAAAGTAATAAGAAAATGAAGTATTACACATGTGATGTGAACTGTGGCCTTAACAAAAAATGAAGTTGTTTCATTTTCTTTGTGTTGATAGTTTGGTGGTTAATGTGATTTCAGATATACACAAATTGTGACAATGCGATTAATCTGTTAATGTTCTTTTTTTTAAATTGATCACAGTCCTAACTGTGATATGCTTTGGAAGTCATGCACTGCTCAGTGACAGTCATGTCACATGCTTTGACTTTGTGTCCTCAGGGAGTAGCAGGTAACCCTGTAGTAAAGACAGTCCTGGACAAAACCAAACACTCTGTGGAGTCCATGATCACCACTCTGGATCCTGGCATGGCTCCATACATTAGTAAGTCATCCTGCTCTCATCATTTCTACATTACTGTATAATGAAAAAATCTCAGTAAATGTTACTGTGTTATTGCTTCCCAGAGTCTGGTGGGGACATCGACATTGTGGTGACTTCAGATAAGGAGATGAATGTCGAGGCAGTCAGAGACGCTTTCCAGGAGGTTTTTGGAATGGCCATGGTGACTGGAGAGCCTG
This sequence comes from Lates japonicus, assembly GCA_033238685.1. Classification (NCBI taxonomy): domain Eukaryota; kingdom Metazoa; phylum Chordata; class Actinopteri; family Centropomidae; genus Lates; species Lates japonicus. The sequence goes on from BRZM01000011.1 coordinate 8,528,029, forward strand.
GTCAGTCGAACATTGCCCCGCAACCTGTGGGCTATGCAGCTGGTATCAAGGTCAGTTCACTGCACTTCTCCAACCTGCTTTTTACTTTTGTAATTTGCAGTAATAACAGATAACAACAGAACTACTGTAGATTACATTTTAACAGGATTACATCCCATCATACTTTTCCTTCATACTGTCATATCAGGTTAGAACCTTGGGAATTGCTGCAACATTTGATTTCTGCTTGTATTTCGAGTTATATGATTTTTCAGTTCAATTAGAAAATGCCATGAGATTTAGGAATAAAGACAGAGAATGTGTTGTTATTAGGCTGCTGATTACTTGTTAGGAAAAAAATATCAGAGAAGTTGTGATATTGTGAGAATAAGATCATATTATTTTGCCAAAAAAGCTTTAATATTAAGAGGAAAAGGTGTAATATTGGATTGATTGGATTACAGATTTGTTTTAGCATTTCCTGACTGTCCATACTATAGCCTATAGTTTTGTTTTAATATTGGTTTTTGCAGTTGTATGTCTTGTCCCTACTCCCAATCAAGAGCAGCACACAGTAGCCCCTTTTACACAGCCTTTTCAAGGTGGGAATATTGCTCCATTTTTTTGCCTTGTCGTTCTGTATAAAAGGTACATACAGTAATTGCCCCCTAAACCTAATAACTGGTTGTAATTTTGGGGTATTGCCCCATGTTTAAGTTGGCAGCAGGGGTAATCACAGAACTGAATGGATGTCTGTGTAAAAGGGAAGAGCTGACATGATGTATAAAATTAGACACGCCAGCTTTATTAGGTTCTGTGTGAGCAAACAAAGGCAGCATATTCGAAAGTCTTCTTAACTCCATTATTACTTGATCTCTGTGTAAAATGGGATAGTGTCTTCAATAAAATTTGCCTCATCCTAAGAAAATCCCACACAAGGTTAGGTGTCTGTCAGATAGTTGTGTTACTGTTTGGTCTGAATTGGGGCCGATTTATCGTAATTAACAAAGATTATGCAATTATTTTTACAGCAGAGTCAGTGGATGTGTCATTACACTTTTTTAGCTTTTTTAGCTGCCTCACAGTTCTCACACAGAGCATTGCAGGAGCAACAGAGTGACAGGCTGTAAACTTTACAACAAAATCTTGTCTTGAAATGACCAAACCACAAACTAACTGTGGAGTTAGACGCTTGATGAAAGCGAGACAGAGCAACAGCGCGATGCAGGCAGTGTGAGTCGCTCCGATTCTCTCCACTCCGGTGTCATTTTATTCCTGAATGCCTGTCCATGAGAATGGACACAGCTAAAGCTGAAACTACTGGTGATATGACAACTTAACAGTGGCTGACAGTGTCAACAGGCCAGCAAGAGAGATAACTGAGCTGTGACCAAGACGCCAACTTTATGTCTGCAGTGTTTCCGCCATACATATTTTGTAGCTGCAGCCTGCTGCGGGAAAATTATCGCTGCTGATATTATAAATTTGCAAAATACCCGGTTGAGCCAAGAAGGAGAGAGAGAAAGAAGAGAAAACGAGAGGAAATGGTAGGAGAACTAGCAAACATGTTAGGTTTGTATTCCTATTTTGTGATTTCTGCTGGGACAAATCCTGTAGAGTTTTAATCAGCTGTGTCTGTCTCTACCAGCTCTCTGTGTGCCTGTCAGTCTCCTGTCATTCCCCCTCAGTGTATCAGCATCTGAATGACCAATGTAAAGTTACTGCAAAAAAGGCGCAAATGTAGTGATACTGTTTGTTTTGTGAGAGTTGTTCTATGGTTCATTATGTGTATGTTCTGTACCATTTATTGTTAGAATAAATACATTTTGGATTTGTATATTTTCATTCTCATCCATGGATTAGTACACAGAGCAGTTAATATTTCAGTGATATCTTAAATGGCAATGCTCAGTCATCATACCGCTCAGGAAGGAGACGGGTTCTGTGTTCCAGAGATCAATGTGTTTTGGTGCGAAATATGCGTATCAACCCCAGAACAAAAGCAAAGACCTTGTGAACATGCTGGCTGAAGCTGGTAAGAGAGTGTTATTATGCACAGTGAAACAAGTACCGACACGGGCTGAAAGGCTACTCAACAAGAAGCCATTACTCCAAAAGCAACATAAAAAAGCCAGATTGCAGTTTGCAAGTGCACACAGGAACAAAGACCTCAATTTTTGGAGACATGTCCTGTGGTCTGATGAAACTAAAAAAAACTGTTTGGCCATAATGACCACCCTTGCATTTGGAGGAAGAAGGGGGAAACTTGCAAGCCAGAGAACACCATCCCAACTGTGAAGTACGGGGTGGCAGCATCATGTTGTGGGGGTGTTTTGCTGCAGGAGGGACCGGTGCACTTCACAAAATAGATGGCATCATGAGGAAAGAACATTATGTAGAAATATGGAAGCAGCATCTCAAGACATCAGCCAGGAAGTTAAAGCTTGGGCGCAAATGGGTCTTCCAAATGGACAATGACCCTAAGCATACTGCCAAATTAGTCACAAAATGGCTTAGGGACAACAAAGTCAATGTTTTGGAGTGGCCATCACAAAGCCCTGATCTCAATCCCATAGAAAATTTGTGGGCAGAGCTGAAAAGGCGTGTGCGAGCAAGGCGGCCTACAAACCTGAAACCAGTTCTGTCAGGAGGAATGCCACAATTCCAGCAAACTATTGTGAAAAGCTTGTGGAAGGATACCCAAAATGTTTGACCCAAGTCATACAGTTTAAAGGCAATGTTACCAAATACTAAGGAAATCTATGTAAACTTCTGACTTTGAAGAAACTAAAAGAAAATTCTCTTTCTCATTATTCTGGCATTTAGCAAATAGTAATAATTTTGGTAATCCTTACTGACCTGCAACAGGAGAAGTTTAGTCTGATGTCAGACAATGAGAAAAAAAGTTGTGTCTTTTTATGACTGGTTGCTTTTCAGGAGACTGTGCAACACATGCACTGTTGAAATTAGGAAAGCCAAAGCCAATCACTTTCTCACACAAACATCAGAGAACTTGAATAATCCTCAAAAGTTTTGGAAAACCATCAAGTCCTTAATGCAAAATTACATAGTGATGGAGTTGCCACCATGCATTGTGAAGGACTCGCAGAAAATTTCAAACAAGGCTGAAATACTTGGGTGTTTTAATGAGCATTTTATAGCATCAGGGTCCTTGTTCGAATCAACAAATTCTTCCTACGTGAGTCCCCCAGCTGTCTTGTCGGAAAGTAACATCTCTTTAAATCAGTGTTTCAGTTTTGCTCCTTTTACAGTTGTGGAGGTACGTAAAGCGCTCAGGCTCCTGGACACTAAAAATCAGCTGGTCCTGATAAATTGGAGCCTTACATTTTACATTTAGCAGCTGATTTATTGCACCTCCCCTGACCTATTTTTTAATTTGTCTGTAGCCACCAATGTAATCCCAAGCATTTGGAAATCTGCCTTTGTCCTACCGATGTTCAAAGGAGGTGACCCCACTGTTCTGAACAATTACCGGCCCATTTCCAAACTTTCTGTTTTAGCAAAGGTCTTGGAATCTCTCATTTGCAATCAACTCAAAGAATTTCTTAATTATAATAGCACCTTATCTGATTTCCAATCTGGTTTCAGAAAAAGACACAGCACAACAGCAGCAGCTAAATAAACAGTAATAAATGATATCATTGACTCCCTTGACAACAGACAACATTGTGCAGCTCTATTCATTGACCTATTAAAAGCATTCAACACCATGGACCACACACTTCAGAAGCAAAGGCTACTGAGCATTGGTTTATCTGAACACTCAGTTGGCTGGTTTGGTCTTAGGACCTCTCCTATTCATTATATACATCAACAACGTTGACTATAACGTTTCAAATGCAAATTTTCATTTTTATGCCGATGACACAGTTTTGTATAGCTCAGCATCCACACCTAACCTGGCTCTCACCCAACTTCAAACAGCTTTTAATACAGTACAATCAAACTTTTACAATTTAAAACTTGTTTTAAATTCGGACAAAACAAAATCTATGCTATTTTCAAATTCCAAAAAAAGGTCACAGAACCTGCCAACAATCACCATCTTACAGGGTTCACAGATTGAGACTGTATCTGAGTATAAATATCTTGGTTTTTTACTGGATGAATTCCTTTCTTTTGCGCCTCACACCCAGCATTTGGTTAAAACGCTTAAGCTGAAACTGGATTTTTACTTTAGAATTAAGTCCTGTCTTTCCTTTGAGACCAAAAAGAGACTTGTTCTTGCGACTTTTATGTCTGTTTTAGATTATGGTGATGTAATCTATATGCATGCATCCTCTCAAAGCTTACATGCCCTGGATACTGTGTATCATGGAGCTCTGAGATTCATTACAAACCTTAGAGCTCTCACTCATCATTGTTTGCTGTATGCTTGTGTAGGGTGGTCTTCTTTGTCCAGTCGCAGACTAAAACACTGGCATGTGCTGGTCTATAAATCTATCTTAGGTCTGCTTCCATCATATCTCCAGATTCACATCAGTCAAAAAACTACAGGCAGTTACAGTCTTCTGTCCTGACCTCCTCTTATTATCTGTACAAAGGGCTCGCACTGAACTGGGAAAAAAGGCATTTAAATACACAGCTCCCTCTTCTTGGAACACTGCAAAATGTCCTGAAACTGTAAAAGCTAGTTTCACTGGATACTTTTAAAGTGATTTTGAATGAGTTGGAGGATGCAACATCTGGCTGTCAGTGTTTTGTCTCACTAATATCTGGCACTGCTTTGATATCCTTGATAATTAGTTGCTTTTAAGATAATTTTTCTTATGTACTTTGTATTTTGTATATTTATGTGTCAAATTTGTGTGTTGGTATGAATGATTGCAACTCTGTAACCTATACTGCTTCTGTCTTGGCCAGGACACTCTTGCAAAAGACATTTTTAATCTCAATGGGTTTCTTCCTGGTTAAATAAAGGTTAAATAAATTAAAAAAATATATACAGTGTATGTAAACTTCTGGTTTCAACTGTATATAGTGAATCCTGGAGTTGGATTTTCAAAATTATGTTGCAAATCAAATTGCAATCACGATATCTGTCAAATTGCAATTAGATTTTTTCCCAAAATTGTTTAGCCCTAGTCTGAATTCTGAAGAGCATTCTCTGCCACAGCTAATCCTCACATTTAAGAAGTTGTAACCATAAAAATTACTGAAACAATTTATTGATTATTAAAATACAGTAGTTGCTGATTAATTTTATAGACTTAAATTGGCTGAGAATTCCAGTTATATTATTATAGACAAATGATCAGAAATTTCTTTTTTACTTTCTCAGGAAACCTGTCTTACATAGACAAGCTGTCTTTCGTTACGATTCCTCCTCTTCCTCTCCTACCAAGATGTGCTACAAGTTGGGTATCTGAACATTTGGGGACCTCTCCTTCTGAATGTTTGAGGGTCACCTTAAATTTTTTTGCAGGTCACTTTTTAAGTATTTTCAGGGCAGGCACTACATTTGTTAACACATTTGTGTGTGTGTGTGTGTGTGTGTGTGTGTGTGCTTGCGTGTGCAGGGGGCTCAGGAGCGCATTGACAGCCTGCGCCGGGCCGGTGTAATCCATGAGAAACAGCCAGTGGTCTCTTTGGAAAACTTCATTGCTGAACTCTTTCCTGACAAGTAAGAAGAAAACATCTGACTTACACCAGCACACAAACATATATACACATGTATTTGTAATACTTTCCCTCAAAACTCCCCCCCCCCCCCCCCCCCACTCAAAACTGTTTGTCTGCACTACATATATTGCTGCTTGCACAAATGTCCTGTGCTCCAGTTTGAGTCCCTCTTCTCGTGTTCAGGCTCGTGAAACTTCTGCTCTCAGGTTTCTGTTCTCACACGCAGATTTTTGTATCAGTAACTCAGATGACCCTGTCGAGATTTCCCACCAACAGAATTCCAGGTCTGACACTGACCAATGAAATCATGAATGCGTCCGTGTGAACAGCTGTAAGGGACGCTTATTTTACAGGTTCAGCTGATAACTCTTATCCTACAGGTTTACCCAGGTTCAGCAGACTCACAGCATGGAGCACCAAAGTCAAGGACCTCAAGTAAGTGTTTTACTTAAATGATACTATTACTTTCCTCAAATTTAATTGGTAAAGTCATATTTGCAACATGGGAATACATCTGTGATACCATTAATGGCTTTTAAGTGTTAATTACACTTAATTATGTGAGCACTGTTGCTAAGCAACAGACAAAAAAATGGACACTGATATGTTTCTCTGTTGTCTGCATTTTAGTGTTAATGGGAAAAGTACCAGCAGCAAAAGTAACTCATTAAGACAGTTGAAAACAAGAAGCTGGTTGTGTTTTTTCAAAATGTCATAGCTAATGTATTATGACTTTACCAATTAAATTTGAAGAAAGTAATGGTACCATTACTACCATTGACTTGACAGTAACCACCCAGAAGGACACTGTAAGAAGTAAAGCAAACACACCCACAAGGAGGCAGTAGTGATTTCATTGGTCAGTATCAGACCTGGAATTTTGACAGGGTCATTTTAAGTAATGTCACAAAAATCCATATGCAAGTGCAGAAATCAGAGAGCAGACATTTCATAAGTGCACAGAGGTGCCTAAGCACAAGGAGAAGGACTCAACTGGAGCTCAGACATATGTGCAAGCAACCATATATGTAGTGCAGACAGTTTTGTAGTTTTTTGCAGCTTTGAGCAGGAGCAGGGACTATCTGAGAGAGGGCGGAGAGTTTTAATGGAAAGTATTACAAAATGAATGTGAAATAAAGAAATAATGCCCTTAGACTGAAAGACCATGCTCTTGAATAAAGACAGGAAAAAAACTCCTTGTCAAAGCTGTTTCTTATTTCCTATGTTTCTTATACCTATTTGAACAGGCTTTTTTTATTTACCACGTACACTCACATATACTGAAAACAGAACACAAAATAATAACCCATGTACAGTGGAGCACAACCCTATCTCATAGCTCTAATAAACACTACCTGTGTAGATTTTGGAAGCTATAGTTTGTGGTAGTTTGTTGTGTGATGGACTGAATCATATCTCGTGATGTAAAACCACATGAAATATGAAAACAGCAGTCTTTTCAGCTTCCACATATACACACTGAAGCCTAACAACAAAAAGCAAAGGGGTCAATATACAGCTATCATCTGCTGAGTGTGACAAACACTGGCCCATTTACCCCATTGACCCTCAGCTGGTTACACATCTGTTCAGCTTCCTTCTCCTCCAAGGTGAGAATCCAAAGTTCATGTATAAGCTGGTGAATATTTGCAGTTTTCCAGTTTTTCTAGGTCAGGAGCTTCTGTTAATGTTCACATCAAACATCAGAATGAGGTAAAAAATGTGATGTCAGTGACTGTATGATTGTTGGTGTCAGACAGGCTGGTCTGACTGTTTCTGTGATTTTCACACACAACACTCTTTCTGAGTTTTTACTCAGAGCCAGAAACAAACAAAAAAAATCAGGATAAGGGACAAAGGACAACCCTGGTGGAGACCAACACCAACTGGAAATGTGTTTGACTCTCTGCCTGACATGGCTCTCACTCTTAAAATAATAATAAATAAATAAGGGATGGATGGCTTGTGCCCCATACTTCCACAGTGTGCCCAACAAGACCCCCCGAGGGGCACAGTTGTAAGCCCTCTCAAAGTGGTCAGAGACATTTGAAAACTTTTCCGTTGACCTCAGAATGCTTTTCTTGCAGGCTGTTTCTAGGGCTCATTGAAGGAATTAGTTAAAGGCACTTCCTTTTGATGCAGCAGCTTGCACAAAAACTAAAAATGCATTCACCCACAATACACTGTGTTTATGTAGCATCTGTGTAAACAGTTTTAAAATGTAGCCACTAAAAAGATGAGGTCGGCTATGGTGGGCGGAATTTATTAATAGTTTTACAGTTGTCAGTCTCACAGCTTTAATAAAATCAAGAAGTTATTGTCTGTCCAGCAGCTCATCTGAGTTGTCCATGTATATAATCAGTTCACTTTGTTTAACTATAAATGCTGTCATAGAATACATACATGTTCAGAATCCTGTTGTTGTCTCTAGGTGGTTTGACATGGGCTGTTTGATCCTGGAAGACCCTGGTTACAGCATCCGCATCGAGGTCTTCACTCAGGCAACTCCTCTGGCTCTAGATCATGTCCAACAGGTACAAATCACTGACTAATAACTGTAAACTGCACAGGTAACACATTACATTGTACCACTCAATATAACGGCCAGTGGAAAAAAAAGTTGCTTTTCAGGATAAAGTTTAAATATGAATTGTATGCATTGGACCATTAACATTATAACACAGGTTGTTTTCCACAGCACACTCACATTAGAAAGAAGAAGTGAAACAGTCCTCAAGTAATCCCCCATTTTTTTAAAGAGATCTTCTCTTATATTGGAACCAATACAGTATCCTTTCTCTCCAGAGCGGTAGAGAACTGGCAGCATAGTGTTTCCATTCATTAGGTTTAGGCACTGCACCTAAGAGTTATAATGGTTGGGAAAATCCTGTAATGCTTCTGATAATATGATTCTTGGTGATGAAACCTGCAAAATTAACACCATCCTTTTCAGGTCAAATGCAAAAATCATACTTTTTTCTTTTAAGATTAAGACTTAAAACTTGAAATAATACAAATGTCTTGTCCACTTGTACTGCAAAGTATTATGGCCAATGACAAGATGTTTGCCAATGTCACTGTTCTGTTCAGAACTGCTTATCAGATTGTTTGCGTCCTGAATGTACTATTCACTGGCATCTTGCATCCAAACCCCTCACTTCAGTTTTCAATCTCTGTAGCTGCAGCTTGGTTTATCTTCATTGATGAGGACAAATATCTGCTTCAGCCTCAGAAAACTTATTCAGTATCACCCAATTCCTCCAGCAACTCATCAGACTGTTTTTGTAACTCTCCCTGTGCAGGCTCAGTCCTTGACCCCTTCTGACTACAGCTTGCGCTGGTCAGGTTTGACTGTTCCAGTGGGTGAGGTCCTGGAGCGCAGCCTGCCCAACATCAACAGAGCAGACTGGCATCAAACAATGACAGGCATGACCCAACGCCAGATGATCCAGAGCGCTGCCAAAGCTCTGGCTGGAATCTACAAACAGCAGCTGCCACCCAGGACTGTGTGAGACTGAATTCTTCCAGTTTTTGTCACATACTGGGAGACAGGTGGAGACATGTTGGAATAAAAAGTAGCTGATGGGACAGAGAAGATCCTCATTGCCCATCATCAGTCCCCCATCTGTCTTTGCAGGGCAAAACCAAATGCCCATTTCTTTACAGTCATTGATATTTGTACAGCACACAGCACACATCAGCAGGGTTTTAGTGAAACACAGTAAGATATCAAATCAGTTTGTTTCCAATTCAGACTTAGATAAACATAACATAAAGACATAACCCTTAACTGATCATCTCCTCCTATCTTCCTTGAAAGATTTTTACACATAAGGTAAGAGACCAGTGTGTATCATTGACTACCACCATAGACCCTCTGACACACTTGCAATGAGATGGTTGAGGGGATGGGTATCTAGTTGGTTCCAATCTGCATTCTCACCACTAGATGCTACTAAATCCTACACGCTGCTCTTTCGATATCACCAACCTTAACCCAAACTGTGGCAATATTTAGTTTTCTTGTTTTGTTTCTGAATGTTTAAGGTTATTGTAGTGACTTAGATTGACTGTGTCCCAGTTGTATTCTATATCCTAGAGGTTGTCATAGATCCAAAATTTTGGAAAACCTACTTGAACATTACTTGCACCAATTGATTTTTTAAAGCGAAGAGATCCAGAGAGACCCAAACAGTGAGAGAACATCAACACTTTGACCTGAAACCTGAGACAAGTAGAAAAACATGATCCTATCACACCCAATAAAACTTGATATGATGTGGACCTGCCGTGACTTGGATTGGGTCTTTGATGCTACTAAATCCTACTGTATACTTAACACTGTAAATCTGACTTTGTACTAAAATTGGCAGTGCACTATTTTGGCAATTACTACACAAGAAACTAGTGTGCTGTTTTGTAGTAACAGGAAATGATGCAAGGGATGTGTCTTTTTTTCCTCCTGATATCCTAACACTGCTGCCAATTTCAGACCTTAAAAAGTATATAAAATGTTTTCTAAGGATTTGATTTTGTGTGTTCATTTTTGCTTTCTGAGCTGTTGCTAGAACCATCAGTCCACTGTCCACATTTTTAAGGATTACTTCTTGCTGTAAATAACTTTTTGCTGGAAAAAATATTACACAAGCATGAATTAACTTTAAAATTAACTTTAATTTTCAGCACGTTCACTTGATAATAAATTGATAAACGTATTAACACTAGCCATCTGGTAAGGCCTTTATGTCAGGTGATGTTATGCTTTAGTGGTGCATACATAACTGTCATAAATTGCCACAGAGTGAACAAGAGCTAAAGAGTGAACCTTAGAGGTGGCCCCGGGGGTCAGAGGCTAATCAATACAAAGCAACTGTGCTGAAAGTGGTTCATTGTTTTGAAGCAGTAACTGCAGTCAAAATGGTCTGTTGGCCAACCTGTGGTACTGCTTTTGTGTGAAAGAGTTGAATGAAAGATAATAATGAAACAATGAGTCAGAGGTGCAGTCGTCTCACTGCTCACATTACTGAGATTTAGTAAAAATATCTCATAAAATGAGCACATACAGACATTCTAGTTCTACTGCACTGATCCTAGTTCCATGCTTCACTGTTAATAAGTCCAGCAAGTTTAGTCTGCATACTTCTCTTTCTATGTGTACTTCACTGATGATCACTAATTTTTCCACTGTGAATGCACTAAAGCCATTTAGAATCGGTATATAGTGTGCAACTGGGACACAACTAGAATGGTCTGATGATATATGTTTTAGATATGTGTCAATTTAAAAACAGTATAATTTAATTCATTTCATATACACATACATATTGATTCTTGCTTGTTTTATTGTAAAATATTTGCCCACCATAACTCTCATGCTGTATGTACTCATCAAGTAAAAACACATTCTGACCCATGCTAACAGTAACCTGGGCTTTGATCAGAGGGAAGTTTGTGAAGTTTGGGTGGGAAGAACATTCTTCGCTGTACTCTGTGTCCTCTAAATGTGCCTTTTTACTCAAATAAAATCAATCATTTTGTCATGCTGTTTTGTATTAGTGCACACACCTTCAGCCACAACACACTGAAAGCTTTTACAGGACATTATTCTCTTCTCTCACCATCTCACAACTTCATTTTTAGTATTTACTGAGTATACTCCAAGCACTGCAGAGAGGACGTTTGCACTATGCATTTTTTTCCCAATGTTAGATAATGGTAAGGGTGTTTGAAGACGTTCTTTAATGAATGTCTGATGGCAGTATAGCCAGAAGAGGAGCCGCTCTCCATCTAAGTCTAAAAGTTACAGCTGCCTGATTATTGAGCATCTAATCAGCTTCAGCAAAAGGTTGGGAGTTCATGAATAAAATTGTCATCTGCTGAGCTCTCAGTTAAAGCTGAGGAGGGCTATATGAGATTTTCTGAGGAGTCAGCTTCATATCTGATATGTAATAGCATGCAGAACATTCAGATCATTTCAGATCATGAGTGTTTGCAGATCATCAGTATGTTCTGATTATCATGAATAGCTTGCTTTCTGCTGCAGTCATAACAACCTGGAGCTGAATACACTCAAAACCATGGAGATGACGGTAGACTTCAGGAGGCGTTGCCCAACTTCCTGTTCAATATGCCTCAAGAGCTGCTGATCCAGTCTGGCCAAAAAATAATAAATTTTTAATTCTATTCTGGATTTGACTAGGAGCCAATGTAGTAAGGCTAACACAGGAGAAGTATGGTCGCTTTTTCTAGTTCCTGTCAGTAATCGTGCTGCAGCATTTTGGTTCAACTGCAGAGTCTTTAGAGACTTGTTGGGGCAGCCTGATAATAATGAATTACAGTAGTCCAGCCTGGAAGTAACAAATGCATGGACTAGTTTTTCTGCATCCTTTTGAGACAGAAAATGTCTGCTTTTGGCAATATTATGCAGGTGAAAGAAGGCAGTCGTAGAAGTTTGTTTTATGTGGGAGCTAAAGGACATATCCTGATCAAAGATTTTTTACAGTGGAGCTGGAGGCCAGGACAATGCCATCTAGCATAGCTATGTCATTAGAAAATGTATTTCTGAGGTGTTCGGGGCCAAGTACAATAACTTTGGTTTTGTCTGAGTTCAATAGTAGAAAATTGTTGGTCATTCAAGCCTTTATGTCCCTAAGGCATGCCTGAAGTTTAGCTAACTGATTGGTTTCATTAGTCTTCATTGACAAATATAGTTGTGTATCATCTGCATAACAATGGAAGTTTATGGAGTGATTCCTGATAATGTTGCCCAAGGGAAGCATATACAATTTGAATAGAACTGGTCCAAGCAAGTTGGACCTTCATGAATCTGTGTGAAGTCACTGTGGACCACAATCCTTCCCTTACCTCTCCCAAGTGCTACAGTCATTATGAGTTTTGAGTTTGCCTCACCTAGTGCACTTAAATGAGTGGAAAGCAGTGACTGCCTAGAAATTAGGAAAGATGTATGGAAATCAAAAAAGTACAATAGCAATGTCAACCCTAACAATCAATAATAAGAAAAAAAATCCTGGTGCAAATACAAAGAAAATAATTCAAAATAAATATATAAATAAAAATATACAAGAACAAATGTGATAGACATTTGTTTTTTTTTAAAACAGGTGAATTAACGTACACCTGCAGGGATTCAGTAATTAATTCCTTTTACAAATTTTCCCTTTCAGTCCTTTCAAAGCTTTGTCTGAAAGGTTCTTGTTACTGCAGTCTGTACAGGTATATGTACAGGTCATTATTGGTTTGCAATCATTTATTTCAAATTCAGGTCAGATATGAACTACATAAGAAATGTATCAAGACAAGATTAATTAAGAAAAAATGGAGTTTAAATGGATGTGGTAAATGTACAGTAATAGATCATTAGGCTTCATGAAGTGAGGGGTGGTAGCACTCTACACACTCTCTGGTGGGAGGTAACCAGTAGTGAGGGATTCATGAAGCACCTGAAGCAGCAGTGGTGATCTATGATGCCCTGGGTTATGTTGTGTGTAGCTTGGTGCACTTCCTCAAAGGTAATGGGTTTCTCAAGCTGGACCTTATCTTCCTGACCCATAGAAGATATATTACATTTGTTATATATTACATAGTAATTTGAGGTCTCCCACTGATTCTAACACATACTGGAATAAAAATGCATACATTTCTTATTCAAGTATTGTAAATTAATTGTAACTTCTCTGGAACTAGTGCTGTTCTCTGTGATCAATCCAGAAGTGGCTGATACCTGCATTTGGGAAACCAGGACTTTGCCTACTTTTCCACCATGTTTGTAGAATCTCTGATGAACTCATGATTAGACAGATTAGCTGTGTCTGAGATAGAGAGGAGATTTAATTGTTGCTGATGAAGTCAGAATTTTACAGCGCTCATTTTGGACTTGAGAGGTTTATGCTTTGTGTGTGTGTGTGTGTGTGTGTGTGTGTAAGGGCGGGGGGGCTGATGTGGACTGGGCTGATCCGCCCCTTTCTCCCAGCCTAATCAGGAAGCGGACCGGGCTCTGAGGCTGCGGATCCTTCCTGTCGAGCATCAGCACACACAGACAGCCTTCGTATGTCGAAACCTCTCCGTCTCCTCCGCTGTGTTTCCTCCGTGTGTCGCATATGCTGCCGACAGTGAAGCGGAGAGGTGCAGGTAGAATGGGCCAGAGCTGCTGGTCCCCTCTGTAACTCTGGAGATGGAGCCAACAGCCTCGCAGACAGACACAGGTATTCATCATCCATCTTCCGCTGTGTGTGTGTGTGTGTGTGTGTGTAGGTAGACATGTCTGCATGCCCCCCCCCCCAGCTCAGGACTCAGTCATGAGGTTGCGTTTTCTATGCTGCACTGAGTGAAGCTGCAGATGAACTGTCATACATTCAGAGCAGCTCAGATACTGTCTGCAGCCAGAGGCAGACGGAGGCAACCAGAGCCTCTTCCAGCTATATCCCTGTGTTTCCTGTGGGAGGGGGACTGCAGGGACATCAGGGTCATAACCCACTTGACAGAATATAAACGTGGCCTCACAGCAGCTGCAGTAGAATCAGGAGACTGCAGAGCATCTTGTCACACTTTCTATTCTTGCTGCATTTTTCTGCATAAATTCACAAGTTACTCATTTATTTCACAGTAAATGGCAAATTCAGAATCTTTTCACTAACGCACGTCAGCTGTCAAACATTTCAGACAAGTTTCAGTAGTGGGGCAGATTGTTGTGCTCTACAGGATAAGCATTTACTTCGTAAATTTGCAACTGATGAATTCAACAAGTTCTCCAGACTAAAAAATAAAATCTTTTGTCACTGGTATGGCCAGAGTAACCTAATATGAGCACATTGGACAAAATTGAGTGGGCCCAGCTGAACCTCCATTCTTCCAAGTCTTTGTACACACAGGTTTAAGTGATTAGTATTTAAGTGATGCTGGTAGGACACCACATGTCAGAGATAAAGTCATGAGTCTGCTGCACAGACTATTCATTAGCTTACATGGATTCAGAGAATGTTTTTTGTGGACACTTCATGAGAAATGTAACATTTTTAGGAAAAAAAAAAAGATTTCAAGCAAGAATATTTTATGGTTCTTATTCGAAACCAAAGCAGATGATGATTTAAATGGGAGACACTCAAAAGAGTGTGATGGATGGAATAATGTGCATTACCAATATATTAGATCCATTAATAGAGCAACTTTTAATGGCCTCATAATTTGTATTTGTCATATTCTTAAATATGAGCAGTTCTATGTTCTATCTTTTAGTTATAATATTTACTGTCATTTTCAGTACTTTTAGGAAAGTGTCTTCCTACAGATGGGTGGCAAATGAAAAGAAAAACCTGAATAAATGAGTGGATAATAACGACAGAGCACATTTGACAACTGTGATGCTCATGCATTAGTGTGATGTGTAAGGAAAAACAGATGTGACTGAGGAGGTCAACGCAGGATGTGATCAGACTGTGTCAGCAGTCGTAGAGAGGGATATTATAACAGGGTTGCAGTGCATAAAGCCCTCATTACAAGGATGAATGGACATTTGAGAGTGGTATGAACACCACAGGCACTGGTCTACAGAGATGTTGGAGTGATATGGTCAGATGAGTCATTCTTCACCATATTCATGACGAGTGGGTGAGTGCATGTGTAGCTACACCAAGAGAACAGTACAGGCCTGAATGTTTGACCCCTACAGTGAGGATATCTGGTGGTTCTATTATGCTGTGGGGACATTTTGCTGGCATGGTTTGCATCAACTTGTCCTCTTAGAGAGAGGGGTCACACAATTCAATTCAATTCAGTTTTATTTATAGAGCGCCATGTCACAACAAAAGTCATCTCAAGGCACTTTTCATATAGAGCAGGTCTAGACCATACTCTTTAAAATAGGTATTTACAGAGAGAGACCCAACAAATCCCACCATGAGCAGCACTAGGCGACAGTGGCAAGGAAAAACTTCCTTTTAACCGAACCGGACTCAGGGTGGGCGGCCATCTGCCTCAACCGGTTGGGTTAAGAAGGAGAGAGAGAGAGGGAGAGGGGGAGAGAATAGTGGGAGAAGAACATAGCATAACATGGGTTCCATATAAAATGTAAGGTGATGCCAATAATACAGTAGTAGTAATGATAGTAGTAATAATTAGTTAAGTATTAACTGTTTACGAAGCACCAAAACTAATAGCAGTATAAGTAATTTCTAATCATAGCAGCAGGTGTTGAGTACTATACACCAACCTCTTTTACGGCTCAATCAAAGTGCACAAATTGTTGATGCATCACACAAGTTTTTGTTTTGATATGCTCCTCTTCAGGATTATTCAAAGTATGTTTGCAGCCACTGCCACCATCAGTCCAAACTGTTGTAAGACTCAACTGTGTGCATGCATCAGTGCGACAACATGATTCTCTACGTAGTTTGTCTCCGCCCTCTCTGTTTTTATGTCCATTTTACTCTAACACTAGTACTAGGTGTTAAGATGACAAGAGCAGGAGTAGTTATAGGTGGATTTTCTTTGTCTGAAGTCTGTAGCAGATTGACTCTGATGTTCAGGCTCATTGTCCTGCTGATCTTCAGCTGGTGGACACACACCTTGACATTATCCTGGAACTCTGATTCTGTAACCCTTTCAGCTTTATGTTAATCAACAGTTCTTGATCCTTGAGTCTTCTGAGATCTTTTCTGTGAGGTCTGGTTCACAGCAGCTGATGCTTCTTGTGAATAACAAACTCAAAATGTTTGAGTGTTTTTTATAAGTTAAAGCAGCTCTAACACACACCTCCAGTTTGGTTTTATTGACTGGACTCCAGGTTTGTTAACTCCTGACTCCAGTTAGTTTTGGTTGATGTCATTAGCTGTGATTAGCAGCTTTTTCCAACCTACACTGTGAATGTTTGAATTATATTTTCAGTTTGGACAAGAACAACACAGTGATGTGTGTGTGTTATTAGTTCAAACAGATTGTGTTTGTTCATTCGTGTCACTTAGATGAAGATCTGAACACATTTTAAAACACATTTATACAGAAATGCAGAGAATTCCAAAGGCTTCACTGACATTTTCTTGCCACTGTAGTTTTTCATGTATGAGTCTCTTCATAAAGACAGTTCATGTCTTCAAGTATGTAAGGTGACTGTGTTCAGGATATTGTCAAGTAATGAAGTAAGTTACCTGACTATTAATCTAACCACATTAACCTTTTGCAATACTAACTACACTGCCATCTATGGAGCAGTGGTACCCTGTAGTTATGGAAAACCATGTGGATGGCTGGTTTGAGTATTTCTGAAACTGCTGATCCCCTGGGATTTTCACACACAACAGTAGGGGTGTAATTTGTGATTTGGTGTGATACTCGATACACGGCTCACAGTTCGATACACTCGTGTTACATCTGAAGATATATTTAATGAAGAGAGAATGAAAATAAACTAAGATCTTTCTAATTTCTAATTTATTCCCTCTTAGTGTAAAATGCAAAAATAAAATCTCTTATCGCAAATCTCTTGTTGCCATAAAACCCAGTTTCTTACAGTGTTTTCGTTTTTGTAGCTAAATTCCAGTTCAAATATAAAAATAAAATCTTTCTTGCCGTTGTTCTCTTCTCCTGCAGACTACTGTGCAAAAGAAAGGATACCGTTTTGGCTGTAATATAAGGCAATATTTTTACCCCCGAACTTAGGTTTAATAATGGGGGTTGTCATATATTTTAGGGCTATGCAATTACATTTCATCACAGCAGATATACTTTTGAACCTGAATAAATGAGTGGATAATAACTTTGGTCAACAGAGTACATTTGACAACTGTGAAGCTCATGCATTACTGTGATATGTTAAGAAAAGCGATGGAGCGATTATCAGTGTAACTACTTTTGCATTATGGGTTGTTTGTAGTCTTATTATGTTGCTAGCCTAGCCAGTGTTGTCAGTATAGTGAGTCTTTCTGAGTTAATCAGCCCTAAAAGTCTTTGTTTAGTTCAGTTTAAGCTGCAGGAGTTTGTGAAGCTGCTGTAACACGTTCTGCTGCCACAGAGAAAGTAAATTCATAGAGTGAAAATGATGTTGAGAGTTACAGCTGTCACAGATGATGAATCTGAAAAATATTAACTATCAGACTTATGCAAGAGGAATAAGAGTGAGAGAGGGATCGACTCTACAATCACTCAGCTGATTAGTGGTCACTAGGAAAGTGAGCTGACTACAGAATAGAATAGAATAGATCTTCATTGTCACTGTTACAAAACAATGCAGTGGGACAGCACAGATAAATATAAAAATATAAAATGTCAATAATATAATATATATAAAAAATATAAGACGTCCGACAGAACAGAGCCTGAAGCAGCCAGATGCTGTTTCATTGTCAAATATATTCACTTTAAGTCTTAATTTACCAGTGTTACTTTATATGGTACACAGTGCGATCACTCACAGAGGTGTAAAGAATTACTTCAGGACACAGCACTCACTTCATCAGTCACATTGAGTTCAGAGGAGAATTCAATAGAACACCTCTATGATGTGGTAGAACAGGAGATTGGCAACAGATGTTTAGGGTTGAAATGAAATGACACTGCATTCTCATCAGTTTTAGGGAATGGCACAATATTTCCACAGTTCTTCTTCCTCTGTTTTTCAAGTGCTCTTCTGTCAACGTTGTTTGATATTTTGAGTAGTTTTTCCTCTCAGTGTTGTGCTCAGAGACACCGTCTATAGACTCCAAAGCAGATTCACACAAAGAGGCAGGTTGTAGGTAAAAATAGTTTTTACTGAGGACTCGAGGCACACAGATAATAATGACAGGAGAGGGACTGAAAAGCTTGAATCTCACAGGTAAATCCAGGAGGGATTGCTTGTAGGTGGGTCTTGGGTGAGTGGGAAGCTCGTCAGCAGGTTTGATAGCTGTAGCACAAAAAAAAAAAAAAAACACTGGGAATTAAACATACACTAGAGCCAGGCAACCAGTGTTGCGCCATGCCCCTGCCAAGAGGCACGCACACACAGGACAAAGACACAGGTGGAGGAGACAAAAGGAAAGAGCACAGAGAAAACAGACAAGACACAGGCAATGATTTGATGTATTCATAGTACACTAGTTATAGAAAATTAATTGCAGCCTCACAACTGTAAATAGGCTGGCAAGTACAGATTAGGCAGATAGTTTGGTTAGCTGACAAGCTGTCCGAAAAGTTGACTCCTATGCAGTTACAGTGGCTTCAGGAAGTAATCGGACCCCCCTCACTTTTTCAATTTATTCAATTCATTTAAAATTTTATTTATATAGCACTGAATCACAACAGAAGTTCAAGGCATTTTCATATTAAGCAAGTCTAGATCGTACTCTTAAGATTATTATAGTTACAGAGAGAGACCCAACAGTTCCCACCATGAGCAGCACTAGATGACAGTAGCAAGGGTTTGTCCTTCCTTTTAAGAGACAGAAACTTCAAGCAGAACCAGACTCAGGGTGGGCGGCCATCTGCCTCGACCGGTTGGGTTGAGAAAGAGAGAGAGAGATAGAGGGGAAGGGGGAGAGAGTGGGGTAGAAAATAGCGACAGGAGAACATAACATAGTGCAGATTCAGTAAAAATGTAAAGTGGTATCAATAATACAAAAGAGGTAATAATAGTAATGACAAAGTCGTAAATGCAATAGTAGCAGTAATACAAGAAGCAGTACTAATAATTTCTAAATAAAACCACAGGTGTTGAGTGGAGTTGTAGGAGCAGCAGGAGACTTGTCATCACAGATCAGACTCTACAGCTCCAGAGGCAGAAATACCTGCACAAAGAGACAGAAGAGGAGAGAGAGAGAGAGAGACAAAAGAACATAAAACTATGGGCAAGGAAGGATATCAAGTTAGTAACGTGTATTTATGGGATATGAATTCCTACTGAGAGAGAGTGAGAGAGAGAGAAGCTCGGTGCATCATGGACAATCCCCCGGCAGTCTAGGCCTGTGGGAGCAGCACTAGGTGACAGTGGCAAGGAAAAACAAGAGGCAGAAACCTCGAGCAGAACCGGGCTCAGGGTGGGCGGCCATCTGCCTGTATTAGGGTAGAGGCAAAATCTCAAAAGATGCCACAAGAGGTCAATGAAAAATAATATATATGAGTGAGCTGACCTTTGACCTTTAAGAACTTTGTGACTGTAGTATGTTAACAGTTATGCTTTGGTCTTATGTCTCTCCAGACAATGAGATCCATTGGAAGGGGCTGGGCCGGGCCGGAGTGAAGAAGATGCCACAGCGCCCCCTGTGGGATCTGCAGTGCTGCTGTCCTGCCCCTGCCACACACTTCTCTTCCTGGATGATGGAGGGAGAGCCCTTCACCTCTGCATTCTCCTCTCTGCTGTACTCTGCTGGGGGACACTTTGTTGCCCTCTCCTCCTCCTCCTCGTCTTCCTCCTCATCCTCCACAGATTCTGCCATCACTGCCATGTCCCTGGAGCAGAAGACAACTTTTGCCTTGGTCATCTTTCTCTTTGTTTTCCTCCTCATCCTCATCGTGCGATGTTTCCGTATCCTGCTGGACCCCTACCGGAGTATGCCGACCTCCACTTGGGCAGATGGCCTTGATGGTCTGGAGAAGGGGCAGTTCGACTATACTCTGGCCTAGGGTTATGCACAAAATACACACACATCCAAACACACTAGTGTATATTTACGTACAGACACACACACACGTGCTGTGTTGTCGTATTTGCTTTGAGTTCGTGGAGACACCAAAGGGCAGAAATCCACTCTGTTGTAATGTTGTAGTTGACGCTGCCTTTGTGGTGTGTGCAGGTGCAGCTGGTCTCACAGGCACAACCTAGCTGAACAACAAGCAGTTCAGAATTTGCGTCATATGGGTTATTTTTACTCCCATTCTGCTCTACATGGATCAAATGGGCTTAACACTGTTCTGGCTGACTGTCAGTGTGGGTACCCTGCCAGGCTGATAACACAGAATAACATTTTCAGTGACATGCACATGTAGTGAAAATGGACTCTGATTACTTGGTGGCAGTTTTAGACATTCTTCTGGTCTGTTCAGCTTGAAGACAAAGTGAATTTCAGTCTTGCTTTATTTACAAAAAATGTGAACTTTTTTTGCTGCTGTATAGTACGTATACAGATGTTAGCAAGAGCTTGTTTCTGAGTCTCAGAATTTACAAAGACATTTACTTTTTACCTCTCATGTACTTCAGTTTGTGCTACCCAGAACTGTCCTCTTGCATCTTTGCATTGAATTTCTATGAAAATGTGTCGCCTCTAAAATTGCTTTGTATTCAGTCTGAACACACCTTTAGGTAAATATGTTTACCTGAGCTGGGTATTATTTCAAAGTGTTTTGTACTGATTCTCATCCTAAAATGATTTGGGTTTTTTTGTTTGTTTGTTTTGATAGCTTACTGACAAATATAAACACAATTTTTAGGAAATCTTTTTTTCTCATCCAACAAAAGAAGCCAAAGTTACAAATAGCTGTAAAATAAGTTGAAATACAGTCTAAGAATATCAGAATATTACTGTTCAAATCGGGATCTCTCTGTTCAAAGGAGGAGTAAAGAATCTAAACAAATATTTCTGTCCAGCTTTTGGTATTTGACTGTTTTTGTACTTGGTGCTACCGACACATTTCAGTTGGTCAGTTGGGACAGTATTGAGTTTTGATACCCAGGGTTGATGGAACTTACAAAGACAAAAAAAGTGTTGGAGACAGGCACAAATGTGGTAATGGACTTCTTCACTTGAAATTTTGATGATTTGTTGGCTGGTTTGATCAAGCTTAATATTATACAGAATGCATGTCTACTATTCAGTGTCTCCTGGAGGGGATGAACTCTCAACAACGAACATTTTCTAACTGAGTTGTGGCTAGATCTGATTCAACTAGAGAACAAAACGACGTTTTCACAGTGACAGTCCCTGTGCACATTTGTAGAGACTGCCACTTCTATTGTCAAACTGTGAACTGTTGACACTGTCAGCACTTTGATGAGAAAATCCCATTGAGAGCATAAAGAGACAGTGTTTGTAAGAGATGACCTTAGGGTGCCTCACTCATACAGGGTAGCTATTTTTCTTCACCACACCTCACTGTCTTAGCCTTCTTGTGTCTGTTTGATGTGCTACGCTGCCAAATATTCAAGCTTAAAAAGTGACTTAACACCAAATCCACTTTTCTGAGTTAGTAAATTATTTCATTTTATTTTTGCATTTGTTGCAAAAGATGTTATTTTGCTTTCAAAAGAAAATCCAGTAATTCTGTCTTGACTCTTCAAAAATAAGTGAAAATTGTGGAATATACCCTGTGACAGTCCACTCTCAAACTGTGGGCTGATGTCACATTCACCCCCACCCCCACTGTACATGTAATACATACGACTAAAGCACTTAAAATGGGGCATAAATGAGTTTTTACCTCTTTGTTTTTCAGCTTTCTTCAGTTTGCCAGAGAACAGGCAAGTTGATTAACCATTATTATTTCATAGTTTATTAGTTTTTAGGAAGACTTGAACCAAGCTTGTGCAGTTATTGGATTTTTTTTAACATCTTTAAATTTTCTGCCTTTCAGTGATACCATCAGGGTCCTTTACATTTCCCAGACAGACACAAATAAAAGCTGCATGAGGTTGAAGTCCTCATATATATGTTATCTTAAGCCTTGTGATACACATTTTATCAATTCATTTATGTAAACAAGCAGTGACATTGCCCATATTTGCCCTCAAACTTTGTATGTGTGCTAAAGATTATCCACTAGGGAGCAGATCATGGTCAGATCATCCCTGACCGATGCTGGAAGATTGTCCTTGAGAAGTTCTTTGCACAACCTGAACTTAACGGTGACAGTCAAGGTTACTTTGCTACTGTTACTGTTGCTATTGTTACTGTTGAGATGACAGCAGACATCACTGGCAAGCTCAATCTGTTTCACTGCCAAGGTTCCCACCATTTTTGTTGTGATTTGATAAGAGTGTGTAGTTGACCTTCCTTCACAGCTTGATGTACTGACTGGCTGAGTGTGACATGCATGCAAACGTGTTGTTAAAGCCAGTTTTTATCACAGGCTTAAAGATGCAGTGGACTGCTGCCATGTAACGTTTGATAAGATTGTCATTGACCTGCCACTGGTGTAGAAAAATACAGTTTGAATCCACATTCAAGCTGTATTTTTCTATACCAGTGGCATAAAAATATCTGTTAAAATATATTTGTTCACCTTTTTCCCATGGACGCTTCTGCCTTCTCTGTCAGCTGCCCAACTCCTGAACTTACATGTCCTACCCAGATGCTGAGTACATACCAAGGCAACTTTTAGAATTCTTATCATATTCATTTGCAGATTTTTACCCCGTTTCCTTCCAGTTTTAAATGCTACGTTTACTATAGTTTTCTGGAGTTACCATTCTCTTCCCACGTGTTGCCTGTGCAGCTGAAGCAGAGAAAATTGCATCTTTGGGCATAATTACCTTGTTTCTCATTTACATTCAGCTCTGTTGTTTAAAACTGGTCAGTGTGTGATTAATGCATTTATAGGGGAAATGTAGGAACAGATTTGTCCCTTTAAATTTTTTCTACTTTTATGGAGAAGTGCCATGTAAAAAAATACAACCCACAAATGTACATTGAACTTATGAATGTATGTATCAAGTTCACTGTATTCAGTCTGTAATGGTAAGTACTGCCTCTGGTAAATCAGACTCCCTCTCTGAATTTGACACAGCACCTAAAGCACAGAATGGGAACAGAATCTTTCAGATGTCAGTAGAGGGTTCTGAATGTTTGGTTTTCTTGCAGAGATTATTGATCGTCATTTGACTTACTCTAACACCACAGCTGATATTACAGCCAGTGTTGTCATAAATCTTAATGGTTAATGTTTGAAGATCATTAGAATTAATGGTGTAAAGTAATAGTAAAGCATGTGCCAGGGTTTCTTGCACTCAACGAGAATTATTTGATTCTTTCAGGCTGTAGTCCTGCATTCATGTCAAATACTGCAGTGAGCACTACTTTCTGTGACAATCATGATGCTTACTCTCACTTTCATTTCTTTTTCTTTGAAATGGTTGGTTTTAAGCCATGCTAGCACTGTGGCTCTGTGGAGTCAGTCTTTACCAGTCTTTGTCCTCTATTTTTATAACATACAAATAACAAACAAACAAAAATCACAATGGCATAACAATAACAATG
This sequence comes from Lates japonicus, assembly GCA_033238685.1. Taxonomy (NCBI): domain Eukaryota; kingdom Metazoa; phylum Chordata; class Actinopteri; family Centropomidae; genus Lates; species Lates japonicus. The sequence continues at coordinate 8,551,824 of BRZM01000011.1, forward strand.
GACAAGAATGTTACGTTACAATATTAATGATATTAATTAAGTACATTTAATATAATGTTAATTAAAGTATAAATCATTTATAAGCTTTCCTGTTTATAGAATAGTGGAATGTTTGAATGTGTGTTTTTTTCACCAACAATAAAATTAAGGATATATCATTTAACTAAAGAATAATTAGTACATTTATAATAGTGAGAATAGTGAGAATGTGGACAAATCCAGAATAAGTACTGTAGATCTTCAGGTCACATGTCTCAAAAATAGCAATTAACATCCATTCCTTGGAAGAGTAATATCAATGCATGAGCTTAAAAAACACTTCATTTGTCTTATTAGTATTTTTTTTGATGATTAAGACCACAACAGAGAGTATCCCTGCTGGATATGTGGAACAGAGATGAAGCCTTTCTGGAATCAAGAATGAAAAAAATATACTGTTGTACATATATACAGCATCTCCTGCTACTCTTTCTGAACCATGTAAGAACCAGAGATCATTGCTCAATTGAGCTCTCCAAAAAATGTGTCATTTACAACTGAATGTGACTGAAATAAAAGTCAGATTTCTGCTGCTTTGTAAATGAAAATAAACTTTTAATCTTAATACTACATCTCAATCCTTTGGCATTCAAAGTAGCAACTGTTAGTCATTAGAACAGAAAAAAAAGTGATGTTATCAGCTTAAACAGTCAAGATAGTCAAGTCTAATCTCGGCATATTCCAAGGCACTGGATATTAAAGAGTAGTATCTACAGACAGCATTAGGGCAGTAACAGTCCTCTGAAATGATGTGGAATTCAAGGCAGTCCTGAGGTGTCCATGTGAGATGATGTTAGTTGTAGCTTCTAACATGTGCCATAGGCACCCAGACTTTTTCAGGGCATCACTTTTGTTAGTCCAAACGATCAGCCTGCTTGTTAATTTGGGCTGAAATGGAGCGACAGTGTAGCTCAGCCAGTGTCATGTTTTTTAATTCAGTTTGTATGGTGCGTCAAGGTTAAGTCAGGCATAGGCTCTGAAAGCTCTGCACTGTAACAAATTTCCCCGTTAAATTACAGTAAACTACTGGGAGCTACAGTTGCCAGCATGATACTGTTATTCTACAGTGTACCACAAGAACAGTATATTTCTGTAAAATAAAACAACTAAACTAAACTACTGGCAGCAGGGTTGCCATTATCTTACTGTAAATTGAACGGTATTTTGCTGTTGCTAAAATTTACAGTTTGCTATTGTTTTTGTAAAAACTGTTATTTTCTTCTTTTACAGTAAAATACAGATGAAAGCAGTGAATAACTTAGACTTGACTTAGAGTGTCGTTAAGAGACTAACAGACTGTGTGAGTGTGTGCTCACTGACTTATATAAAGTCTCACTCAAAGTTATTGCATTTCTTTAGTGGACTGGAGACATGAGGGTTGACTGATGTCATCTGTCATCTTTTTCTGGGTGACTTTGCTACGTCCAGTCACGTCAGAGCCTCACTCTGGATTTATCCCATTGAACCACCTGAAAAACGAGAGGTGTGAAAAAAGTTTACTAATTGAGATAATAATATAAATCTTTTATATAGCAAATATTTTCTCCTATCAACAACACTGTCCTTTACTACCTTAGCTGTAAGTGATGTTTCATTTTGTAATTTTTTTTTAGGAATTATACATTGTCAATCAATACAGTTTATAAATTCAATGATGATTTCCCCCACAATGAGGAGTGATAGTTTATTTTGCCTTGATACGTGTCAGAAAAGCTTCCTTAACATGCCCCAGTGATCAGATGTTTTGGGCAGCTTGTATGTGACCTGTGAGATGAAACTCAAGGAACACAAGGTCCTCAAAGCTGCTGTGAGCATAGTACCAGCAGAAGGATGTGAACATCTAACATCTGAATGAATTCCAGTGAACATGCAGTGTCATCTTGGTAGTAAAGACTGAAAGTGTTGTAGTAGAAAAGACAGCAGCAAGCCTGGACAGAAAAGCTGACTGGATGCTGTCCTGAATGACACACCCCACAGTGCTGATCATTCAGTGGTGAAAACAGGTGTTTGGTGTTTCTTGGTGTTTCACCTGAAACTCAACAAAGAAAAAACTATTTCAGCACTGACACTGCTGTTGTCACACTGCAAATGATACCATGCCCAGGAAACTGATTGACAGACAAGCCCTGTTTCTTTAAAATAAGAAATGTATTTTTAATATAATCATGGACTGGTCTGAATTGATGAGTATTTGCTGCATGCACTATATGTGTGGTGTAATGTAAAAAAAAAACAAAAAACATGACTTACGCTTGCAAGAAGGATTAACCCTCCAGGGTGTCAGAGAAGTGAGTCATCATTAGTTGGATGATGCAGAATGACAGCAGGTTAGACTCAGTGACAGGACTAACAGACATCTGCAGTGGTGGGTTTGTTCTTGAAGAACTCCATGTTGGCTCCTCCACACTCTTCCATAACTAGCTCAAGTCCATGCAGCACTCTGTTACTTCAGGTTGGAGATAAAACTGAATCAGTGAATCACACTTGGCACTACAAAGTCAACACAGTATGTTAGGTGTATTGTAGGGTACAGATTTAATCTAGGCTCCATCACACACTCCTTGTGATGTCTATTAAGATGTGATTTCGAACCTTAACATTTTTGGAAGTTCTTGGGGAGTCAGGAATGCCTAAGTACATAAGTAAGAAGTAACAACATCTAAGTACTAAGTTAAGAGTGTTTTACATAGGCCACTATAGTGCTAGACTGATGTCCCCAGATGTGACATGGAAACATGCTGACAAGTGAACACAGCTAAGGCATCAGAGAAAACTCAGTCTGAATAGAACATGTGAACAGAGGTGGTTCAACCAGAGCAGCTTTACCAGCTCCCTCCAGCTCAAACTGACATTAGCATTCTGTGCTAAATAACATTAGACCAGCAATTTATTACAGTGTAGGCACAAACTGCTCAGAGACAGTGCAGAGGAGGCTTGGGTATTTTCTGCATGGGGCTTTCATCCTTTACGCTCGGTGCCGAACTCTGCCATGAACATCATGGGAAGTGACAATGTTGGCTTATTACTTGAGAGCTAGCTTTGCAAAGTTTATTAGCCAAAGCAGGGAGTCTTTCTTGAAACTGACTTGGTAGTTTTTACAGTCTTCAGTCCTCAGTCCTCAGCAGCTATGGGAAGGTATGTGTCTGTGGACGTGTGTGTAGGGCAGGGGGGTCATGGAGACTACAGCTCTGGAGAAAAAGCTGTTCTTCAGTCTGTTTGATCGGTATTTGATGGCTCCATATCTCTTCCCCAGTGGCAAAGGGACAGACAAACAGACCTGGGTGGGTTAGGTCCTTACTGATGTTTCTAGCCTCCTTGCCCTGTGTGATGGTGTACGTCCTCCGCCCCGCGTGCTGGCCCACCACCACAATCCTGGATCCAGATGGCAGACGTCCAGGAAAAACAAACAAAAATCTTGGTCAATGGTGGAGATAAACCACTCACTTCTGGCCATAAACAACACTTTAAAAGAGATAAGCAAAAACCTCAAAAATGTGTATTAGATGAATAAAATTTTCAGAAAACATTGTGCATTGTCTGTTTCTCATACTAAAGACCCTACTTGCCAAACATAACTATTTAATACTTCACATTTTACAAGCAGTAAATGATACCTGTCTCGTTTGTGTAGTCCCCAGATGGGGCTGTGCTGTGAACGACTCTCTGCTCATCTGGAACATCAAATGGCACCCTATTGTCCTGTGCAATATTGTGCACAACCCCACAGCCAAAATGAAATCACAATCTTTCTCCAACTTCATGTGGAGATGACCCATGAAATGACCATATGCCCAGTTTTCTGCCATACGTTCATTTGGTAAATGTGGGTTACTCTGTCCAAGTTTGGGAGTACAGTTCCCACAATCCTCTGTGCTGATTTTACCACCCAGACCAAGTCCTTCTGGTTCTCAGCAGTGCAGCTGGTATACCATGCCATGGTATAGTGACAGAGGAGCTGTTAGAGAAGGTTGGCCTGTCACCAAGTTGGAGGACCATGAGAGATCTTTTGTTATATGGATTTCCAGGTTTTTATGTTGCTGATACTCTCTGCCTCATCATCATCTATGTGGAGAGGGGCAAGTGTGGTCCTCCTGGATTTCCTCAAGTCCACAATGATCTCTTTGGTTTTTGTGGTGCCTAGGACAGGAAATTCTAATAATGATTATTTTATTTTATTTTTTTTGCAGACTCTCAGACTCAGTTCTTTTTAATACCACTGTTAAGAGTGACAAGCACCAAACACAGTTTAAATAATTTATTAAAACTGATAAAACACTGAGTGGAATTACCAGAGTCCAATACCTCAAGGGGCAGTAAATTAGTGCAGAACCTAGGGGGAGTGGGGCTACTTAGGTCTTTCAGGACTCTGCCCAGCCCTGCTGCTCCACTGAGCTATCCTCCTCTCACAACCTCTACAGGAAAACAAACAAGAGGGTACTCTGAGTGGTGGTTAACACCAGCAGCAGCTCACACATTCAGTTAGTGATTCTGCGTGGTTCTCTTTCCTTTACTTATCGTTTTGTGAGTGCTGAACCATGTCTTTCCATGTCCATCTGGCTTGTCCCCTGTGATTCTTAGGGCCAGATGGGATGTGTAAGTCTTCCGACTCCCGACGGAGGACACTCATTTTGGCTGCTTGTATCCGCGATCTTGTTCTTTCAGTCACTACCCAAAGCTCATGATCATGGGTGAGGGTTGGACTGTAGATCAACTGGTAAATCAAGAGCTTTGCCTTCTGGCTCAGCTCCCTCTGCACCATGACTGTCCAGTATCCATATTACTGCTTATGCAGCACCAATCCACCTGTCAATCTCTCGCTCAATCCTATCCTTACTTGTGAACAAGACCCCAAGATACTTCATTTAGGGCAGCAACTCTCCCCCAGCCACGACCTCAGACTTGGAGGTGCTGACTCTCGTCCCAAACATTTGCAACCGAGTGGCTGGACACACTCCACACCATGGCTGCGCCTTGAGATCCTGTCCATGAATATCACAGTATTGGGGACAAGGGACAATGCTGCACCACAGGGAGCATGTTTGACTTTGTGCCAAGAATGCAGACACAGCTCTCACTTTGGTTGAAGGATCAGATGGCTCACATTAGCAGCCCTGATAATTGGAGCCCACTCTCTGGACCCCTTTGTGGGAGCCAAAGTATATGTTTAGTTTAATAAATAACTCTAGATTATATTTTGTTTGATAGTTCATGCAGTTGAAATAAATAATTTCATTGAATAAGTTAATTGATAGTAATTGGTTGAAAGTCAAATAATAATATTTTATGTTAAGTCATGATATTCTGTATAGGTTACTGTTGCTTTGAGAGGTGTGGTTTCTTACCATAGTACAATTTTACTAGGAAAGCTTAGATTTGGAATAATCATGTAAGGAAAAGACTCACAAACTGTGGAGGAATAAGTGAGAGAGATGTACCTGTTATCGTCCGGGACTGTGTCGGAGGCACTGGGGCAGGAGGGTGCTGCTCACAACTTTTAGTGTTGCCGGCAGCAAAGATAGTTGAGTGGGGAGCCGTTCCTGTGTCAGGAGAGGAGACTGGGTGCTTCCTTCAGGTAGTGACGGACTGGGGAGTAGTTGTGCTGCGGCTCATGGGGCTATTGTCATCAACCCTTCACTCTTCACCTCACACCACCTCACCATCCAAAATGTTCAGCTCGTTCACCTACAAGCTTCATTTAAGCTATAAACAAACAAGTCCCAATAAGTTCAGCTTTTAAGCTTGCATTCAACTTTTTGATATCTCGTACAGTTTTTGAATGACAGCAGTTTATATTTCATCACAAACAGGTGATTGTGATCAGCTGATCTCTGATCTCTGTGCTGTTATCAAACTCTTGACTTACTTTTCTGTAAAACTCCTGCTACGAACTGTCTCCACACCACATAGAAGCCATGTGGATTGACACACAGTTCAACAATTTTCACTTAAAACATATTTTAGAGCAGTTTTACTCAAGAGAGAACAGTTCATTTCAATTGGTGATAGAAAACACACACACAACAGATTTTCAAAGTAAAACCTCCAAGACAGTTAAACAGAACAGGTGCTGTTTACACACATACTGTACATACACACAAACAAATGATACCTAAATGATATCCATTTTTCCTGTTAGGAAGTTCAGACATTCTGCAGATAAAGATAATTTGATATTAATACAAAGAATTTCCTCTTTGACAGTGTTTTAAGGCATTTTATTTCATCATCCAGCTTTGGCTGTGTATTATTTGCCTTAAGCTGATTCTACAACATGTTTGTACTCTCTGCTTTTCTGTCTAATGCACTTAAGCTTCCATCTCCAGTTTTACATTTTTACTCCCAACTTTTGAGTCAGCATTCACACTATTGTTCTTCAAATCTTTATTCTTATTCTTCTGTACGTTTTTCGGCGTCTAACTACTCCCACATACTTTGTGCTAGAAAAACCATTCAACCACCAAAATGTGCTCATTCAGGACATTATTGCTTGCATCCAACTTTTTCATACTACTTATACTTTTTAAAATATTCAACTTTTTGTGCAAATTTTTTCCCATTCAAATGAATGGACGGAATGTTCAAATCCTTGAAAACTTCAGCCTCTTTGAACTTTAACTACTTCAGCATACTTTGTGCTAGAGACTTCATTTAAACTTTAAACAAGTCCCAATATGTTCAGCTATTAACCTTCCTCTTGTGTTAGCTTTCTGTTACTATCTCTTATGTTAGCGGGTCGGTTTTAACCCGTGTCTTAAATCAGCCTTGAAATACCCTTAAAAAAAATTATTTATCATCCAATTTGTTTCTTACCTCTCTGTTACCTTGTTATGTTCCTTACCCATGAAAAGATTGGTTTTAATATTTTTGATGTGGCCCCCTAGGCCTTTCATTTGACAGCATACCTCTCGTTTTCAATTTTTTTAAAAATGGTAAAATGAACCAAAGAGAATTAGATTAATAAATAAAAGGTTGTTATGTTACCTGACTATTACTGTGGGGTATTAGAACACATCTCTTAATATTTGTTTTATTATTATTGTTTTTTTCTAATATTATGAATTATAGTAACATTTATGGTGTCAAAAATAGAACTTTAATATAAATACAAAATGAAAAGCAGTACAAGTAATAATACAAAATGTAGATTTGCAAGGTCAAACAAACAACAACCAGTCAAGCAAATCAAACCAATAGAAATCAAGTACTAGTTCCAAAAAAAGTCTCTGTGCACAAGAACATGCATGTGTATCTGTGTGTGTTTAGATGCATAAAGTGGCAAAATGTGATACTTTTAGTGTGTTCTTTGCAGAGATAGTTTTTGCAGTAGAAGCACGATGTGTTTGTCTTTCTGTCCTTGTTGCTAGGACAGACCTGGCACCTCTTTCTTTTAGAATCAGGTGGCCTCACTGGGGTTGTGGCTGTGGCTGTGCTGGTTGATGTTGAGGCAGGGCTGGCTGTGGAGGATGCTGGCACTGATGCTCTTTGTGATGTTAATGGCGTGGATCAAGTGCTAGGTGAACAAGGCTGCAGCAGCTGGGTCTCGGGGGACCCGTTCCCTTTGTTCAGTGTGTGCCTTGACAAGGGAACTTCCTAGCTCCTCGAGAAACATTCTCCGCTTGTTTTTTTTTGGTTGAGTTCCACCCTTGGTGCATGCAGACACACCTAGCATGTTATAAAAGACAACCATTGGTCATCTCCTGGTCATCCACTGGCAAGTGTAGGTGGCAGTCAGCTTGTCCAGATTGTCCACTCCTTCTTTGTTTTTATTATAGTTCAGAATAATTCTGGGCTTTTTCTCACTTCCTGATGACACAGCTGCATCTCTGTGAAAAGTGGACCTAAGTACCCCCCCCCCCCCCCCCCTTTTTTTTGGACAATATGACACAATAGTGGTGGTGTCTGTAAAGGCAAATTTTGAAGACAGTGGAGCCCTGTCCTTCACCTGAGAAATTGCAGCAGGCAGCTCAGGTTTGTTTTTTGTTTTTTTATTGTGCCAACCATTGTAAGTTTCCTCTTGAGAAGTTCTTCTCCAGGGTCATAGCTGGTGAAAAATGTCAACCTTTGTTAGAGAGAAGCCCCTAACTAAAGCTCACAAGGTTGGGAGAGAAGCTGGCTGTCAGTGCACTGTTGGCTAACAATGTTAGTGAGCTGACAGTGTATTTATGATTTTAGTTTTGGCACAAATTATTGTTGTTTTTTTCTTTAATTTTGTTTAAATAATGGTCCTTGACAAAGTCAAAAAGCCTTGATGCAATAAATACATTTATGTGGTACTTTTATGCATTTAAAACCTAAAAACAGATCGGTTCTGACCCTAACACAAGAGGAAGGATAAACTTGTATTCAACTTTTTGATACCTTGTACAGTGTTTGATTGACATCAGTTTATATTTCATGCTCATTTCTGGCAGTTTCTGAGTTTATAATGGGTGTGTATTGCGCAGTGACATCACCCACTCTAGCCTTCAGCCCCTCAACTTTTTCTCAAATTTTTGTGCTTCAACTCTTCTCCTGCCCACATCTTTCACTTCTCACACACAATTTATACCTCAAATTGTAGATATGTTTGTGCTCTGTCACACAGTGTGACTCCATAAGCCATAGGATTTATGGTTTTTGAGGTAGCAGCCTCTGATCCCCAAGAGGAGCCCTCAACTGCTCAATTGATCTCCATATTAGTTCTCCTCAGACATTATCCAACCAGGCCAGTTTTTAAACTGCCATACTGTGGTCATTTTTCACTTTATCTACACAAATAACACATGTCTGTGTTCAGTAAAGTCTCCCAGCGCTGGTAGTTACCAGATTTTATCGTTAGGAGTTATGGTTTTTGAATTATTAGGAGGAGTTCAAGAGGTGCGCCGAGCAAAATCTGACTCTGTAGAGGCTGAGACCTTGATATTGCTATGGCAACCTGTGAGTGCAGTTGGACACAAACAGGTGACTGTGATTAGCTGATCTCTGATGTCTGTGCTGTTTATCAAACTCTTGACTAATTTTACTGTCAAAATCCTGCTACAAACTGTCTCCACACCACATAGAAGACGTGGATTCACACACAGTTCAACAGGTTTCACTTCAAACAGGTTTTAGAGCACTTTTCAAAATAAAACATCAGGCCAGATACTGGAATACACAGAGAAAGAGAAAGGCACTTGAACACAACATGTACTGTTTACACTCACAAACAGACAGACAGACACACACACACACACACACACACAACTATCATCTATATATTAACAGATGGGCCATTCTGGTGGATTCCTCTTACACAGAGATCACTGATCGGTGAATTATCTTTAAGCAGAAGCAGACTTCTGTTGTGGAAATTTTCTCAGCTGCTGGTGAAGAATGAAATAGAGACTTCTGCCGGCCGACAAAGTTTTATTTTCCTTGCAAGAAAAAGGTCAGACACCACCTGAGTGGTCAGGAGATGGCAAAAGACCCTGAACATAGGGACATCTAGACCTTTATACCTGAGGAATGCCCCTAAAGGGGAACAAAGGATCCTTGATCTTGTTGTTCCTTAGCACCCCTTTGTCTGCCACTAGAAGTGGCACCACACCCCTGGGGTGATCTTTCATACCTGGGGCATCCCACAGAATCCACATCCCGATGAGAGTGTAAACAAGCAAATGGTCTAGACGTCACAAATGGTTACAGATAAAGATAAAGAAATTTGCCATTACACTTCATACCTCTTTCTCTCCATTTTAACTGTTTGAGTCAAACCCTCAGCAGCTGATTTAAGACCAAAGCGACAGCTCTGGCTGTGAAGGTGTCGGGCGTCATGGACAGACCTGCGGGCATCCTCACACTTCTCCTCATCGACAGCAGAACCTTGGACATAGAAGAGGCTCTGTGGGCGCCATTTGATGGGGAGCTTAAAAAGGGGCCGGTGAGCATAAATGTCACAACAGTGGGGAAGAGCATTGTGGAAATTGGGGCAGAAACAGAGATGTGAAGATGCCCGCACGTCCCCCTTTTTTAGTTTTACATACTTGTAAATAGAGAAACTTTTAAAAAGCAAAAGGAGCATAATATTTTTTTTGTATGCTCAGCAATTTATGTTGTGAAACTTTTAAATAAACCTGTCTTTTTTCCATCATTCTTGAGTGACTGTTGTCTTATATCCTGAGGTCATATTTTCCACAAACTGAAAGCAAGCACTGTAGTTTTGCAAAGGTTGAAATTCTCTCTGCATAATATAACTATCAAATGTATAAAGACACTTGGAACATGTTGGTTGAGACACTTAGTCAATGGGCCAGTAATAACTTACCTATATATTATTACATCGTGTCATGTTTGATGTGCGGTTCACTGTTGCTACTTCACTGAGTTTTGACCACTACTTTCCAAGCCTCAAGTCTCACATGTTCAATACCAAATGGAGTTAGTAATGTATTAGTAGTGTTAGAATGCCTTTTCAAAAATGAAATGAGTCCAAAATGCACATTGTGACACGGTTATTTACGGTTATTAATACTCAGATCACATTACAGCAGTATTTCACCTGTACACAGTACGTAGTAAAAGCAGCTCCAGTATTTGACACTGGCAGCCACCAATGAAAAAGCTGGAGCCACGGGCAGGAGGCGGGAGTGGAGCTGAGGGGAAGGTCACGTTTTGTCAGCTGGAGCCAATCGCGGACCGGGGACGGCACATCCAAATTTGCATACAGGAAACTACCAGACAAAGGTCATGTAGGCAGCATGGAGCTTTTCTTAATTTTCAATTATATCACACCAGTACTGTTCTGCAGCAAGTTTCGCTCACTGAGAGACTAGCAGTTGCAAGTTGCTTTTGAATTTGATAATGGCACATCTTTTCATTAAAGCAAGCAAGATGGCGCAGTGAGAGCAGCAGCATGTTGCAGCAGCTCTTGAGTGTTAGTGTTGTTTTTCAGACAAGAATTTCCCTCACAGGATCAATAAAGTACATCTATCTATCCATCTAAACATTATTCAACATATTGGTCCAAAACAAAACCAAAAGCAAAAACCAATATGTAGGTTATCGGCACATTAAACAAACGTTTCCTTTAATGAAATATGCTATAGTGTTCTTGGCAATTTACAGCCTCTCCAAACCTGACATTGCTTCTGTCATACTGTCTGCTGCAGAACAATCAGAACTTGTACAGGCCGTAAGTGAGGAGGTAGCTAATGAAGCTAGCTTGAACTTAAGGTTCATGCATCTAAACTGGAAAACCGGTTAAAGTTAATATAAATGGAGAAGGGCTGTCAGTAGCCATCATACCCAGCAGTTGGTGCCAGCTGCCGAGCTGCCGAGCTTGGTGTCAATACAGAAGTGAGAGAAGAGTTTCACGGTTTGATTGTAGTTTAACCACTGTTGTCAGTGCTTTACTATGTATGTGTGAAGAGAACAGGTGACTTCATGCTAAAGCACCTTGACTTTATAAACAGCAATTATGTAGCAAGTAACAGTAATTACTCGAAGGCTTAGACTGTAACATATTGCACACGCGACCATAATTTATTCAGTAATATGAAATCATCTCAAAATAATAACATATGTCACAAGAATGGTTGTAGTAGAATATGAAGTCATGGCCAAAGAAATTGGCGCCCTTGTACATTTAGTTCATGTACCACCTCTCCCAGAATACTGTTAAAAAAAAAAAAGATCTGACATTCATATATGTATTTGTTTTGTATGAAGTGGAACAGTCAGTGTTTTTGCCCATGACAGTAAATACATAATGACGGTGCTATCATGCCAAATAAAGTAATAAGTATTTGTATAGATAGCACAGATTGTGAAGGGTAAATCATTCAGCAGTTTAGGGAATTAACAGCGAAAACCCATTCACGATGGCAAATGTGAGCAGAGCTTTTTGTAGTGGTTAATTTTGCCCTAAGAGTACACACGTGGGGAACTTGCACCAATCCAAAGGCAACCTGAGCGGAGACCTTACTTCATTGGCTGTAGCACAGCCATATGTACTGTATAGGCATGCATGTGCTAAACCAGCCAACACTGTCAAAATAAAAACAATAAATGAGCTTTACAACATCCAGCTAATTGACATAGGAAATATGTACATTTGGAGACAAAGGGATGCATTCTGTAATTTGTTTGTTTTACATCAAAGAGGTTTTGATGTAAATATATGAAATTACAATAATATAAATGAATAAATACATAAAATGTAAATATATGCTTTGTGAAAACACTGACTTGGACTGTCCGTGAGTCCCCTCATCAAAGACAACATGCAATAGAATAAATAGTAACTGTGAAGAAAATAATAACTACACAGACTACTATATATAAAAATGGTAGCAGCAAAAACAGAATCCATAGTATTTAAACTGTTCCATAACACTATTATAAGGCAGAGTTGAACAATGTATGTATCAGTCATCATCTGTGTAGGCATCTCCTCTGTCACTCATTCTATTAAGGTTTTACAGTAGGCACAGAGCCCAATTAATACTGTGTGGATTAAAAACCACAGTGAAGAATCATATTTTATGCCCATAAACAGATAAAGGGTGACACATTTGTGAACCCAGAGCTTTTGACATTAGAACATGGTGTACATGGTGTCTTTTGTTGGACAGCATGGATCTCAGTGGTTTCTACACAGAATTGTCCAGTCTTCACCACCAAAGGCTTCTACCATTGTGCGGTTAGACTTGATCTAATGTGCTCAGTAGTTCATGACTCAACAACTCATAGCAAAAGCTCCACTCGGACAGTCACATCAACATGATCAGTTCAGGTGTGTATTATCCCAACATTTGAATGTGTTTTTCAAATGTAATTCACCTGTGTGACTTCAGGTGAGAGTGAGTAACATGGAACAATCATCAGCCATTAGAAGGCCCATGTGAAAACCCTGAGCTCAGTTCATTATTACCTTACCACTGGAGTTATAAACAGGATCTATGTCTGCCACACAGAGCTTCTGGATCAGATCAAGGCCATGCACAAATGAGAAACCTTCAATGACATACCAGCTGACAATCTCTACACTAATGATTAAGATGACTAAAATCTGGTCTGTCTTTTGGGGTTGGCTGAGTTCTTGTACATGTAACAGCTGAATTAACTGACCTGTTTACCCTGTCGTTGTCTTAATTAAGGATACAGGGTAAGGAAAGGATGAAAGTTAAAGAAGGGAGCATGAAATGAAAAGGAAAGTAAATACATTCTATGAGCTGCAGAATAAACATATATCAGTTGGGTGGCATCACAGTCCAAAGAACCTTTAAACTGCAGAGTTGCTTTTCAGGAGAGACACAGTCATTCTGTCCAGGGTTCATAGTTTGTTCTGTCATGATGCTCTTCAGTCAGTTGCAAACTGCATGCACCAACAGTGTTTCTGTTGTTTTGATCATCAGGAGATTTAGTATGGCAGGAGTAGGAGAATCAAACTCATACCTTTAACACATGTTGGAGGAGGAGCTTGATGTAGCACTGTCACTCTCCACAAAAGTGCAGTGACAACTGATGCGCAGCTTTGTCCTTGCAGCAGTGTGTCTGATCACATGCCAAAGGAGCAAGGCTCTGTGACGATGTGAGGGCAGGAAGAGGAAGCTGATCCTGACAAAAAGATGAACACAAAGATGTTGGAACAAAATGAAGTCCTTGAAACATCTGACAAAGTTATATTGTACATGATAATCAAATACCTTGAACACTACTGCAGGACAATAACAGACGTCTGTCCAGTGCCATATCACATAGTTCACTAGCTTGTGGAGCACTGTGCAGTCCTGATGGTCTCTACTGTGAAGTGGAGAATCACAGTGAAGGAAGACCTGAAGGAAGAAGTTCATGTACATAACATTATTAAACTCCTAACTCTGACATAAAAGTCAAGAGCAACAATATTACTGTAATATGAACAGATGAATGAACAAACAAGTGTACCGTTATATGAGACAAAACCAACCATACCTTCTGCTCTTGTTGTGAGGAAGCCTGAGCACTGGCAGGAGGAACAGGGTCTCTGTGGTCCAGCACTGATGCACTCAAGGCTGATCAGCAACAGGATGGTGCTGTGATGACTGGTCTGTAGCAGGATGATGTCTGGCTGTAGTCAGCTTATCCAGTGTCCAAGAGTCACGGAGAAGGTGAGGCAAAGGTTGACAGGAGTGATCTCACTGCCTGCTTTGAAGAATGACTGGGACTACAGGAAGTAGAACATGTCTCTGTGGTCCAGTACTGATGGATCCACCTCTGACTGACAGTTCAGATGGTGTTGTGGGAAGCTGGTCAGTGGCAGCAAGATGACGTGATTGATCTGAACTGATCCTCAATGATGCTGAGGAGTGTGTGGTGAAAGCTGGAAATGTGTGGTCACAGAGGACACAGGGAGAACTGAAGAAAGAAGAGTTTATCAAAGCCAGTCTCTAATATAGTCCACCCACCCTGCCACAGTGGCACTGGGACATTGGGTGGATGGAAATGTGGAGCATCAGTTGGTAGGTATCAGAAAGTGTGTTCTCAATGTAACACATATTTCTGATGTATTTCCAGTGTTGACAGTTGTGTAGCATAACTCACTGAACTATATTTACCTGAAAGATTATATGACCTATAACATTATCCATTTAACAGTCCTGATTACCACAAAACCAATGTTACCTCATCACATCGAAATCTACCAATAATTTGTTGGAACAGTAAACATGTAATATGTTTTCATCACACCAGAATGGAGATTCTGCATAGAGATGGCACTAGTCCAGCAGTGTGTTCTCTGGTTGCAGCAGTGATGAGCGTATCCTAGACCGAAACAGCTCCAGCATCGGCGCTTGTTTTTCTGCGCTGGATAAAAAGATTGTCACAAAGTCACTACAGACAATGATGGGATGACAATCCAGGATTCCAGTATTCAACAGGGCTGTTTAGGTTAGATAGGAATGATCCGCATAAAGAATTGAGGCTCCTGTGCACAGCTGCAATCAGTGCACTCAAGGGAGCTTCAACCTTCAGCGCTACAACTCAAGGTCAGGTTACATTATGAACATACTGTTTCCTCACAAACCTGAACAAGTTATTCTTGACATAAAACAGCAACTCCACCACCACTTCTGCTGGCCATCTGTGGGAACTTTGTGTAGGGACAGGTGACTTGAACATGTTGTAACCTTGTAGGTGGAGACTCTCAACAACAAAGGAGCTCCTGTAGGTGAGTTTCTGTGAGACACAACACATCTGTTAGACACAGTTCATGATGGTTTTTATGTCGTTAACATGAGACGGCAACCTTCTGTATTGTGGTGAATAATGGTCGAGTGTCAGGCCTGCTCAGTGTTTGTAGTGATATGAAGAGGCATCATGTCATCCAAACTGAATTTGTCTTATGTTCTCCAGTGTGCAGTGATTTCTGTGTTGGCGCAGATTTTACTCATCCAGGTCCAGTAGGTGCAGTCCACTGAGAGGTCACCCACCGACGTAAATATAACCCATGCCAGGGTTCAAATGTGCTCAGTGAGACGACAGCTGATGTTCTGTCATACCTTGAACCTATGAATTGTACACCCAGCGCTTTCAGTTTAATGGAAACTGTTCATGAACCACCTTTCTTTTTCAGCTTCTCCTCTGCTCTCTATATATACACAAGGTTATCAAAATTCCCTGACGCTCTGTTACTGCTGTCTCTTCCAGCTGTTTCATCATCCATCTTAGCCCAAGCTTATGACACGTGAAGATGCATGTTGTTGAAAGGTTACCACTTGACTAAAGTAGCAAATGAACCATTGACTAACTTTGAGACACATCAAGGTTTCTGGTGAGCACAACACGAGCACCTCAGCAACTTGCAGTGTGTTCGGTAACTCATTTCTGCCTCCTTTCACTGGTTTGTCTTGCTGCTGGCCATTCTGCCAGATCGTGGGTCCTTTTTAGTCAATAGAATCAATTGTAGTGATATGACAGTGAAGTTTGCTTCAGTGTTGCAGAGTTGTGCATCTAATACTTGTTCATTAGTATAAAAATAAAAGGTGACATCAGCAGGCGTGTTAGGGTTCAGTGACCGCGCTGTACAGCTCATCAGACTCTTCTCATCTGAAAGTGTTCCTGCCACAGGTCAATCCAGATGGGTCGTACACACACAGAGGTTTAGACTGTCGCACTGGTGGAGCTGATAGTCTCCAACTGCAATTACTGGGACATTCCTCCAAAGGGTTTCTGACTGCCTTGATCTGTTTTGAGTCTTGCATCCACGTAGGCAAAGAGGCTGACATAGACACTTGTACTCCCTGCCATGAGACGCACAATGAGTACCGAAAGTACAATAGATTATAGGTTAAATGCAAAAGAAACAAGGTTATGTCCGGAGACCTAAAAGGAAAATATCTCTGGAGACTACACAACAGTGCAGTTTCCTGAGAGAGAAAGGCTTCAGAGATTATACAGCTATGCAGTCCTGTATCAGCCCCTGTCCTGATGTGGCGAGGTGCCCCTGTCAGCTTACTGACATGTGGAAAGTACTACATATGATATTTACAAGGCACAATTGCAATAAAAGTACAGCACAAATGGTCAAGATTATCAGTAAATCAATATCATGAATCATAAGGAGAATTTAATGCACACTTCATCAGTGATGATGCTGATTTCAGCATTTAGAAGTTCTGCTCTGACCTCATCCAGCTGCTGACCTAGTCCTGGCAAATGGAGGTTTCAAACTTCAGCAGCTTGAGGAGAGAGTGCAGTGTAGTGCCAGATATATTAAAAGGCTGCAGTTCCAGGAAAGGTCAACAGGACAGTGGGCCTTGATATGTCAGCCTCTTCAGCATGTCTGGGCAGTTTGCTCAGTATCTTAGATGCCTTGAGAGATGACGATGAGATGTGACTTCCCTGTGCCAGTACCACCATTTATGTAAAAGAACAGCTGCTCCTGGATTCAGTCCACAAACACGTTTTATGCACCAGTCTCCTACCGGCGAATATACAGGCCTGCTTTGGTCTGACCGGTACATGTGACGTCCACAGATCAATGACAGGGGCTTTCTGATGGCTCTGGCCTGTTACATTAGCCTGTCGACTGCAGTCTGGGACATTGCCGCGATCTGGCTTGCTGCCTCCAGTTCATAGATACACTACAACCCTCTCTCTGCTTCAGATTCAGGTGCCAGGTTACACCATTCATCAATCACCTCTGTTCTGTTCATACTCCTCAACAGCTTCCTCAACTTTTACTGTTCATCTCTATATTTGTCTTTGTTTTGTTTGACAAATGTCTCTGATGGCCCAGGAAGGTCATAAACCAGGCAACTGGTATCGAACCGCTTGTTATATGACTCGTACGTAAGTAAGAAAGGCCTTTTCAGTTC
Organism: Lates japonicus; assembly: GCA_033238685.1. Taxonomy (NCBI): domain Eukaryota; kingdom Metazoa; phylum Chordata; class Actinopteri; family Centropomidae; genus Lates; species Lates japonicus. The sequence continues at coordinate 8,569,184 of BRZM01000011.1, forward strand.
CTGATCTGAGCGGTAAGGAATGTATAGTTTTAGAAGTGTTCCATAAAATTGCTCAGGATGCTTTTCCTGTGAGTGCAGCGTACCCATTACTGCAGGCTTATCATTTTTTCACTTCTGAACAAATCATGTCATTTAGCAGGGCAAACATTCACTCTTTTCTGCTGACCATAGACAATTCCGTATGGGACGGAAGTCATCATACACATCTGTTCAAACTTCGGTGTTTCAGGTCTGGATTTTGTGTTGTCGGTCAAAGATGTCATCCACACATTTGAACACTGCTGTTGTGTCGTGGCACGTAGAGGGGCGACCTAGTTTCAGGCTGTCATCTGCTGTATGACACGACAGCACGTGAACACTGTTCTCATGGGCTACAGGCACAGGTCATACACCCTCTGAGCGCTGATCTCTCTTTGAATAAGTTCGCATGACCCCTATCTCATCACATCTATTGACATGGTCCCTTTGCTTGAGTTCTCAATGACTGTTTGAGGTACTCAGACAGTTTAGACTCTTGTTTTGTTATAGCCAGGAGTGTTATGATGTCAAGTTAAGCCAAGCTTAATTTTATTTATATAGCGCTAATTCAATAACAGAAGTTATCTCTTTAGGCACTGTACATATAGAGCAGGTCAGACCGATTTTATCTTATAAAATTACAGAGAGAAACCAAATAGATCCCACCATGAGCAAGCACTAGGCGACTGTGGCAAGGGAAAAACTTCCTTTAAGAGGCAGAAACCTCGCTGAGCAGAACCGGACTCACAGGGCGCCATCTGCTCGACCGGTTGGGGTGTAGACAGAAAGAGAGGGGTGGGGGAATGGGGTAGGAGACAACCTTGTAAACACACAGACTAAGTCAAATGTAAATAGTAGTAGTAATAATAATAATAATATTAATTATTATTACAGCCAAAGGAATAATAATAACAAAACAATAGTACATTAATAGCACTAACACTATCAACAACACTAGTAAATGTTTTACTATTGCTCCATCATGGGTTGAGCTGGATCATGGGAGCAGCAGGAGATTCCAGCTCTGGAGGCAGAACCCTGCAGTAAGAGACAGTAGCAGAGAGAGAGAGGAGAGAAGCACAGCCTGGGCACCAATGTGCTTGAGGAAGAACACAGTTAAAGTGGATAACTGGTTATTAAGATGTTGTTGCATCCGCCGGCAGGACATCATGACAAATATTTACTAACTATTAATCTTAACTGATGCACTGAGACTGACCCAACTCCGCCGAGGAAAATGTTCAGAACAATATGCTAGTTAAGTTAAGGCATAAAGATGAGTTTTTAGTTTGGATTTAAAGGCCTCAACTGAGTCAGCCTGTCTAATATCAATAGGAGGTTGTTCCAGAGGAAAGGGTCTGATAGGGGAAGGCCCCAGCCTGCTGACTTTTTGACTCCTTGGGGACAGATAGCAGCCCCACTCTGGAGAACGTGAGGAGCACGGGAGGGAATATAAGGTTAAGAAGATCAGACAGGCGAGGGGGCTACTCATTTAGAATTTTATAAGTCATTAAGAGAACTTAAAGTCTGATTCAACATGAATAGGAGCCAGTGAAGGGAGGCTAAACCGTAATATGGTCAAACCTTCTCGAATTGGTCAGCATTCTAGCTGCAGCATTCTGAACCATTTGGTAGACTTTTAAAGTTAAAGTAACGGTAGTCCTGAAAGCAAAACATTACAATAATCTAGTCTAGAAGAAACAAAGGCATGACTAGAATTTCAAAGACCAAGTTATGGAAAGAAAAGACCAATCCTAGCTATATTATGAGGGTGAAAAAGGCGGTCTGTAATGCGTCTTTATTATGCTGATCAAGGAAAGAGCACGATCAAGTGTGACACCCAGATTTTTGGCTGTTGTATTTTTGAGAGATAAATTACAGCTGGGTTGGCGGACAGGCCACATGATCGAACCAGTTCATATCGCGCCAGGCCAATAACCAGCATCTCAGTTTTTATTCACCATAGTTATAAGTTTTGAGACATCCAGCTTTTAACAGAAGACAAGTACATCTCTAGTTCCCAATTTGAGAGAGGCATTATCAGTTTTATAGGCACATATAGCTGGTATCATCAGCATAACAGGAAAATAATTCCATGGTCTAATAATTTGCCAAGAGGAGGAAGAGCAAGAGAGAAAGTAGGGCCAAGAACAGAACCCTTGGGGTACTCCATATTTCAGCATCAGAAAGGCTGATACAGTATTATTACAAGAGACACACTGAGTTCTGTCAGATAAGTGATTTTAACCAGCTGAGGCCAGGCCAGAGATTCCAAATCTATTTTCCAGTCGGTCCATGAGTATACGGGTGGTCTATAGTACGTACGTACTAAGATCAAGTAATAGGAGCAGAGAGGTAAACCTGAATTGGGAAGAGAGTAGCAGATCGCTTATCACTTTAGCAAGTGCTGCTTCAGTAGAGTGAAAGGCCCTAAAGCAGACTGATACGATTCAAAATAGATTATTATCAGAAGCAAATGAGCTGAAAAGCTGCTGATACACCACTTTCTAGTATTTTAGAGAAGAATGGGAGATTTGAGACAGGCCGATAGTTACCTAAAGACCCAGGATCAAGGTGGTTTCTGGCAAAGGTTTAACCACAGCTGTTTTAAAGCTAGAAGGAACAGTGCCAGTCGCCAACGATAGATTCACAATATCTAGCACTGTAGGCCCAAAGACCGGCCAGAGATCTGGAAAGTTTACTCCGGTAAAGGGTCAGGCAAGTGGGTGGGTTTAGAAGCTAGTACTATCTTAGATAATGAATCAAGACATATAATGTCAAAATTCATCAGAGCAGAAACTCTCTGAGACTCAGTATGATGCATACGGTTCCCAAGAAAGCAGATGCTGGAGAAACTGAACTGATTTTTAATCTAATCTCATCAATTTTATTGCAGAAAAATTTGAAACTCACAGGCAGTAAAGGGCGAGCTAGGGAGCCTGCTGCTTAGTGAGTTTAATACAGTGTCAAAAAAAAGAAATCTAGGATTATGTTTATTGCTATTGGATTAAATTTGAAATATGCTGCTCTGGCAGTAGACAGTGTGCATGCTTATATTCCAGAACAATTCCTGGTGCCACTGGAGATACAGAGCTTCTGATTTGGATTTGCGCCATCTATGCCCACTTCCGACAGGCCTGCTTCCAGAGCACGTGTCGTCCAGAACCAGGGAGTGGACCCTTGGCTGTTTAATTAGGTGGGTGAGGTGCAACTGAACTGGGAGACCAGACAAGGTTGTACGAACTCTGGTACAGTTTTCAACAGAACCAACTGCTTCCGCAAAAGGGGCCAGACCTCTGGTAGTTGCTCACCAAGAACAAAGTTAAAGTTGTGGGACCCATGTCTGGTGGAAGATACATCTGAAACAATTTTAGGGACAGGCTAAAGCTGTACCAAATTTGATAAGAAAACACTGAGATAACCGGCGTGACAGGAGAGATAGTCAGATTAGACACCTCAATCCCACGGGAGTAATCAGGTCTAGAGTGTTACCACCACAGTGAGTAGGTTCATGTACAGACCTGTGTGGAACTCAGCATCAATATGCCAAAAAGCTATATTTGAAGGGATCATAATCTTATTTAGTGAATGTTAAAGTCACCACAATTAGAATGTCATCACTATATGTACAAGACACCTATAAAAATGCAAATTCACCTAAAAATGTAGGGGCTAGGTGGTTTGTGGGCACCACAAGGTGGAGGGTTGCACCCATTTCCTGGTCATGGGATCAGTTACTGGAGAAGGTTTCTGGCACTACAGCCTCAAAGGAGTTAAAAGTGACATTAAGAGCTGAGGTTAGACCAAGAAAGACTTAGAGTAATTAAAGCGACGCCCCTAATCTTTTTTTCGCTGTGAGTCTTGAAAGCAACATACAAAAAGGCTAGCATGCCCAGGTGGGGGGAAGTTTATTTAAAGGCAGGAACATATCTGGTTTAGCCATGTTTTTACATAGACCAACCATATCCAGATTATGTTCAAGAACTGTTTATTACCAATGCCTTAGTAGAAAGTGACCAATATTTATAGCCAAATTTGAGGATCATGAGCCTGGAGCGCCAGCAGCCTGTGGCAAGGCTCATAGATGAAGTATTAATAGGAATGAGACTAAGTGCTCTAGAAATGGCGGTTTTATTCAGTATTTTATGGGACCTACACTGTCACCAGGCAGGAGTGGTGATCGGTAAGCATGGTGGTTAGAAACTAGGGAAACTTGTGAATAGTACTAAGCGGGGAATGGAGACAGTCTCAATGTGCAGTAGATCAGGCTACTGGGGTCTGAGCATCTAAAGTTCGTAAATTTTCCTGGTTAGATTTTATCATCTGGGTTTATCTAAGCAGTGGACTCCAAAACCGCACCACTCCAAAGACCTAGTAGGTTCTCTACTCACCAAGTGACTCGTCACCACTAGTGTTCAATGTCAAACCATGTAAACACCTTCCATATTCCTAGATAAAAACAGCAGCGCCTGCTCCAGTAGGATGCAGACCATCTGGCCTTCAGCAGGTCAGGACGGCCCCCAGAAAGAAGACCAGTTATCCACAAAACTATATCTTGCTCACTACAGTGACGAAAGCCAGCCAGCGGTCTGCTAGAGATCGCTAATCCGTTGTACACCTCATCATTACCCTCATGGGTGTTGACCAGAGATAACTAATCGATGCATGAATATGCATTGAGAATGTAACTGACATCAATATTAGCATCCCAAGCTCAAGTAGATGGGATTATATCCATATTTACCCAGCAGTCCTTGGGTCACATTTCAGTATCACAGCACAGGATTTGTTTATCTCATACGAGACACTGGTGATACTCATGGACTGTTAACTGACATCGAGCCAGGAGCTGCTCCAAACCTAGGGAGGCAATCTTCAGGTTCATTCAGCAGTTGGTTGAGTGGTCTGAGTTTGTCTTCATGTTAGTAGGTCCAGTGCATCATCATCATCATCATCATCAATATCATTATCATCATCATCAGGTCTAATGATCATTATCTTCTGCATGGTGGTTTGGGGAATCCAAATTCCACAACCAGACTCAGACTTCGTTACGTCTTTGAAAGTGGTTTTTACTGTGCATTTGAACCTCTTTGACTTTCTGATGCAGTGCAGGTTGTTTGTGTGGGTCAGGCAGCTCAGCTGTGATGTATCTGGACACAAAGTCACACACAGTCTGATTATCATCCTCCTCAAACACCTTCTACCCATATGAGACAGTGAATGTGTGGACTCCCTCTATGCTGAAACTCAACTCTGTAAAAGTAGTCAACAACTTTGCCGAGGGGCTGAGCAGGAGACAAGAGCAGATCTCTGAATAACACCTCAACATGCTTATCAAACATGTGCATGGCTGTCACAGGGTTACTTCTCAGTATGTCACACTTTGCTGACTAGTCAAGTCCTTCAAAACCAACATCCTCTCCTTGCTGTCTCTTTATTACCCTCGACACTAGGCCAACGATTTCAGCTGCTGAGAATGTGCAGAAGAACGTGGGAGTTCCCAGCTGTCTGATCATGGCAAAAGATCTCGTTGTTTTCTCCTAATAGCTAAGTTCTCTCAGTGTGGCTGCGCGAATTGATGGCATCTTTTATTACGCACCAGTCTCCACTTCACATTTATCTTGTAACATTCCTGAGGTTATTTTACTCCATCTCTGGTCAGGAGGCTTCCTTCCTTAACTGTACTGTCATGCTGGAAGTAGCCAGTGATTTGTCACAAACTGCAAGAACAGGTAGTTTGTGTCTCTGGTAAACGATCATCAACACAGAAAGTCTGGCTTTTGAAATAACTGCTTGGTGATACTTAATCAATCTCTTTTTCATCCAGTGTGTTTTCACCTGTAGGGAACTGAACAGGAAAGCTTGCTACTCCAGTTTAGGTGTTCTGAAAAACCAACTGGACTGTTTCTCTCATGGGGCAACAGAGTAGATTCCTTCACTAAAGATAATATCTCCTCTGTAACATCAGTGGGCTGAAGGCAATGGAAGGGCGATCTTTACAAATGGGAACACTTGGCGATCAGATGTCTCTCCAAAATGTTGAGGTCACACAGCTCAGGTAGTTATCAACTAGCTCCATGTTGTTGGCTACAGCCAGAGAGGGCATGGCTCTTTTAAGGTGATCGCGACAGGTGTGTGACAGATCCATTCATCTTTCTCATCAGGAACTTACACTGTTCGCTTCGCAGCCGCCATCACAAACATGAAACATATTTTCCTTGTCAGACATTCAGCAGCCACTTCTGCATTTTTGACATTTGACCTTAGACAGAGTTTCATTCTGGTTCGCAAACGAAGCTTTATGACAGGACAGTGTAGACGTAAGTAATGGATTTATATCTGATCTGAAAACAGATATGGCCTCTTTGATCAAACTGTAGTCATTTTCTGGGGTTTGTCAAAGTGAATTCACTTGATGGTCCAGGCTCAGTTTGGGTATCAGGACACATGACATGAACATCTTGTTGACTCAAAGACAATACAGTGATGTTAGTGGACAGGTCTTGAAATGTACTGTCAGAGAGACCAGTGACAACGGTGTTTATCTCTGGAGCATCAACCAAAACAGATGCTGATACAATGGGAGGGAGTTGTAGTCTGAAGTGTTCGTACTACCACTCTGATTGGCTGTGTTCACTGTGAAACCCACAGGCTTCAGCTCACAGTTACAGGTGGATCAGTACCAAAAGCTCTGTGACACATTCTGATCCTGTCAATCATGTCACTGAGACGTGAATGTCACCATGACAGTTTTGTCAGCAATGTGACGGGTAAACCATCCTCTCTGGGGTGTGGGTCAAAGAAATTGTACCTGCCTCGATCTGGTTCTTAATCAATCGCGACACACAACCCCTGTCGGTAAACAGCAAGGCATGCTACTGCACATCTGACAGCAGACAGTTTGGGGTCCAGCTCAGGTCCAGAAAACTGTCCACAGCTCCAGTAAAGGATCCTTAATGTGCCGTACCAGGAAGTAGTGTTTTGTCAGCATTACGAAACACGTCTGCGTGCCTGGACCACAACTGGGAGCTCATCAGTGGTGAGGTGAGCTGCGCTGAGGAAATATCTGTCTGGCCTGTTTATACAACACGTTACCTTTATCCAAAACACGGTCAAGGTCTGTCCTGCGGATGAAGTGACGCCAGAAAGGTGGAGAGATACAGGTACACTGCTGGTTTCTGTATCTTTGTCATTTATTAGAGCCTGGTTGCAGGACGCCGGACACGTTGTTCACCAGGCTGATTCTCCAGCCACCACACTGTCTGCACGAGGAGGTCCTACACATGAAGATCTTCGACGCTGTGTTCAGCCTTATGTCAGCATAAGATGGTTTCCTGAAACATGGCTTTACTCAGACGCCCTCTTCACAACATCAGCGTACGATACCTGTGGTACACACACTCACACACTGCATTACGTTGACCTGCCTGGTTTACAGCTTCAGCAGGAGACACCAGACTCTCTCACCAAGTCTCTGCTCTGAGGACCAGGACCTTCTGCTTGTTCACTCGGTGCTGCACACTGAGACTCCCTCTGCTGCTGCCACCGTAGCTTTGAAGCTTGAGACCTTTTACTCTTCCTTGGCATCGTTGTTCTCCAAAACCACAATTATCACTCTTAGTTTATTTATACAAACAGGAAACAATAGTGACTGAACTGTTAATGCTGAGACTGAAGTTGACCTGAATACAACTTTATAGATCAAATTGCTAGATTGAACTGGGCTCTAAAGGTTAAATAACAAATTACACACTCTATTATGAATTTTAAGAAATATGAAACCTCTATGTCAACTGTTATAGTACTCCTGTGTTATTAGGACTGGTGAGAATGTACTCAATCCCTACAGATCTCCAAGACACAAAATTGTATTTACTGTTCAAGAGAAAATGGCTAATCTGGTGGATTTTATATTAAATGTAAAAACTGAGGTTTAACACTGATGCACTGGAGATAAATGATAGTTACACAAATGCTAATTTAGTGTTTTTTCCTTAAACTAATCATAAGCAACTGGGTCTTATGAATGAAAACTGTAAACTTACTTTAGCTGTAATCAATTCCCAGTTACTCTATGTGGAATAACTTACTAAAGGAACTGTATTTACACTGCAACAAAACTTAAGGGGCAGAAAAAAAATTCCAATATGTAAATACTTGAACCCAAATTGGTCTCAAAACATTTCACGGCAAAAGTTTCATTTAGTATTCAGATCAGGTTTTGTCCAATTACAGTAGTTAAAACTTGATACCAAATTTGCTAAATATATTAATCAATAAATGTTTACTGTCAGTTGCAAGAATGAAATGTTTATTGAAAGAAAGAGGGTGTGAGAAGCAGATAAAATTTCAGAGCGAAAATGAAGCAAGATCTGGTATGCAGTTACCAGAGATGTGTTTGAAATTCACTTCACTTGAGATTCACAGTGTCCAAAAACCAGAGATTTTCCAGTGAAATTCACAATGTCCAAAAATCGGGGTGCTACCTCATCGAGAGCTCTACTGGTCGATGAGAGTAGCAAAAGCCGAAAGACAGACAGACAGTTTTCGTCAGACAGAGCAGGGGGACAGAAAGATAGAACGCTTTTTAATAAGTCAGAGCTGGTAGATGGGATAGGAAAGATGGGGAAAAATCCAAAATACAGTTAGAGTGGATAGAAGATAAGCCAGACAGAGCTTTGATAGAGGGAGAGGAGAGGGGAGATGCTGGACAGCAGGATACCTGTAAGACAAAAAGAAAACATCCATAAGACAGATCTTTTAACTGAAGTAACTTAGTACACATTTGTGAATTAAGTGGGCCACTGTGCTCTTGGAAACTTTAAGTGCAGCAGAATTTTTTGTAGCCTTCCCCAGATCTGAGCCTCGGTACAATCCTGTGTCTGAGCTCTGCAGACAGTTCCTGCGTCCTCATGGCTTGGCTTTGGCGCAGATATACATTGTCAGCAGTCAGACCTTACATTGACAGGTGTGTGTGAAATCAATTAAATTTTTTTCAATTCAATTTATTTATATAGCGCCATATCACAACAACAGTCATCTCAAGGCACTTTTCATATAGAGCAGGTCAAGACCATACCTTTAAAAATAGGTAGATGACAGAGAGAGACCCAACAAATCCCCACCATGAGCAGCATCTAGGGCGTACAGTGGCAAGGAAAAACTTCCTTGGCAGAACCCCCGAGCAGAACCGACTCAGGGTGGGCGTGCCATCTGCCCCGACTGGTTGGGTTAAGAAGGAGAGAGAGAGGGGAGAGGGGTAGAGAAGACAAAGAAGAACATAGCATAACACAATTCCATATCAGATGTAAGGTGAGGTAATACATAATACAGTAGTAATGATAGTAGTGATAATTAAAGTATTAGCTGCTAACACAGCAATACAACTAATAGCAGTGTAAGTAATTTGTAATTCTAAAGGTGGTGTTGAGGGAGCTAGGCGCAGGAGACTTGTCATCACAGAGATCAGACTCTACAGCTCCAGAGGCAGAAATACCTGCAGAAAGAGACAGAAGAGGAGAGAGAGACGGAAGAGCACAATACTAATGTGGGAAAGGGAAGTATATTGAGTTAGTAACATGGAGGGAAGGGGATAGAATCCAGGCTGATGGAGAGAGAGGGAGAGAGAGGGGAGAGAAAGAGAGAGAGAGAGAGAGAGGAGTCGCAGTGCATCATGAGGATCTCCAAATTAGGCCTATAGTAGCATAACTAAGGGATGGTTCAAGCCTGAGCCAACCCTAACTATAAGTTTTACTAAAGAGGAAACTTTGCTTAATTTTAAAGGTAATAGAGGGTGTCTGCCTCCGGACCAAACTGGGAGAAGGTTCCACAGTAGAGGAGCCTGATAACTGAAGGCCTGCCTCCTATTCGACTCTTAGAAACCTAAACTACCAGTAAACCAGCATTCTGGGGAGCGCAGAGTCTCATGTCCAATCAGCTAAATTTATTACAGGTGGACCCTAATTAATGTACAGAAACATCTCAAGAGATCCAGATCAATGGAGGGCACCCTAGGCTAAGGGTCTGAATACTTACATCCTTTGATTTTTATTTTTCCTCTTAGTAAATTTGGGCAGGCTGATGAGGATTTTTTTTTTTTTTTTTTAATTTAGCGTAAGGTTGCAATATTACAAAATCTGGAAAAGGGAAGGGATCTGAATACTCTTTACAAATGCACTGTGTATGAATTTACCAGTGAGTCTCTACTGAGCCACCAACAGATCTCAGTCTGCAAAGTTAGAAACAGGGAATGGGGAGGCAAGAAGAAGTGAAGAGGCACTCTACAATCAGAATCAGCCCAGAAAACATCAGCAATGGCTAACAGGTGAAGACGGGAAAGAGGGGTAGTAGAAAGAGTGAGGAGGGTGGGACAATTTAAAGTGACCTTTATTATGGCTAAAATGCCATAATCCCTTAGTTGTCAAAGAGAAAATTACAGCACAATACTCAAAGAAATAATCACCTAGTGTGAACTGCGATAAACAGTGTCTTAAAACAACACGGAAAGAATCTAAGGATGTTCAGTTATAGAGAGACAAGTTATTTGTTTTAGTGTCATATACAGTTGCAGTATCTCCACACTTGCCAACCAAGGCAGGAGTCTCAAACAATGTTCTCTATGTCTAAACAACATATTAGTGGGTTAAACTAGCAGACCTGAAATAAAGACACACACACACACACACCTGCTCTATCTCCATTCTGTTAAATATTACTGCAACTACTATTTGATGTTATTAGCATCATCTGATAAGGATTTATGTGTCATCAATGTCTACTTCAATGCATTTGGTACAGCACATGCACTCAATCACTGTATTCAAACTACTAAGCATACACCAAACAAACAAATGTCTGTCACAGCCTGTATAACACATCTTAGCCAAAGACAGGCCTGAGAGGACTTTTGACCACATTAAACAGTAATGATTGTGTTGTCTCTGTGTAGGCAGAGTCCTGGTGGTTCCAGACTTCTTGCATTTCATTATTGTTGAAGCCACAGTGCTTTAGAAATGGCTTTATAGCCCTGGCCCAATTTGTGCCTCACAACAATTTTATCTCAGAGGCCTGGAGAGTGTTCCATGGACTTTATGGCTCACCTTCAGCTCAGCGTCCCTTCTCTTTCTCTGTGTATTTCAGTACTGGCCTGATGTTTTACTTTGAAAATCTGTGTGCGCGCGCGTGTGTTTGTGTGTGTGTTTTTTATCACCAACTGAAATGAACTGCCAAGTTACTCCTGATTGAAAGTGCTCTAAAACCTGTTTGAAGTGAAACCTGTTGAACTGTGTGTGAATCCACGTCTTCTATGTGCTGTGGAGACAGTTTGTAGCAGGATTTTGACAGAAAAGTAAGTCAAGAGTTTGAGCACAGACATCAGAGATCAGCTGATCACAAACGTTTACAAATCGCAATATATTTCAAACATGAAAGAGAATGCAAATATATAATAACAGTTCTGTCCTTACATATAAAGTAATAACTATCTGTACAGATAGCACAAGTTTGTTTAATAAAGGATTGGCAAGAACTATATACATATATATATATATCAAAATCAAAGTGAAAGGACAGAACAGAGTAAAAAAAAGGAAAGGAAACTTAAAATTAAACTTATCTTTAAAAAATCAGTATTAAGTGTTTTAGCTGACTGCAGATTGTTAATGGTAATTCATTCAGGCTTTCAAAAAAGAGAGAAGGGATAGAGGTTGAAGGATTGTGAATGATAATTAATTCAGTAGTTTAGGTAATGTAACAGTGAAAACCTGTTCTCAGTGGTAAATATGAGCAAAAGATGCGTTGTTAGGAAACAGCATCCCTCCACCTTCTGTAAAGCAAATTCTGTCAGGGCTGAGCAGGTAGGACCCAAATGCACGACCACAGACACGGAACGTGAGGTAGGCCAGATGTTTATTGGCACCAGAGGAGAATCCAGGCAGAGGTATAAAATCGACGGGCAAAGGGCAGGTCAAACAACAAAAGATAAAGTCCAAAAAACCGGGAAGCACAAACAACGAGAGAACGCTAGGACGCTGGTACATGACACAAGACAAACTGGCACTGGAGGTAGGAAAGGGGGGAGCTTAAATAGGCCACAGGTACCACCCCAAAAGGCGGGGCTGTTAATAAGGCTAGCAGCAGATAGGGGAAGTGACACAGGTGCAGCCCCGAAGGGTGGGGCTGTTAATAAGGCCAGCAGCAGACAGGGGATGAGACAGGCTGTGACAAATTCAGGTAATCGTAAATTGATGAAGAGCTATGCAAACAGTAAGATGTGTGACATTATCAAGCAGTGACTCTCATAACTTGTTCCTGAAAGGTAATACCTGAAATGATGTATGTAATGTAATGAACTTCTTTGTAACCATTATTTGTATATTTATTAGTTAACGTACAAAGACTGGTGGTGTACTTATTGTCACTGAGAATGATAGTCACCCAAAATACATATTTATGAAGTTACAGTCAACGATTGACATGTTTTAAACACTGACACCATTATCACAAAAGCAAGTTAAACTAATGTGCACATATTCCAGTGCATGTAGTCTAAGAAATACCTGTTTCTGGGTCATCACTTTCAGTCTCAACAGGTTGCTGTCTTTTCTTAGATCTTGAGGAACCTGTATAATAAGGAATTATGAGAATATTGATAATAGAATACTGACAGCTAACTGATAACACACCTTCACTGTCTGAATGTAAAGCCATCTAGATAGACATCTGTACATTACCTAATCATAACAGTGCACTGCATTACAGTTTGTTTCACTGGTGGTACTGAGAGAGAAAACATTTAATCGCTGAGTTTGTAAGTTTGTCTTAACATTGCTAAAAGTGAACTGAGCACGAAAATTCTGCACTCTATTATCTTTTAATTCCACTTTTTTTATAAAGACACTTAAGACATCTAGTATCTTTGTATTCTTTATTGTTTGTGAACTACCTGTTTTAAGATGATCACTGTAAGACTCAACAGGTTGCAGCATTTTCTTTGATCTTGAGGATCTTGTTCAAATAAGGAATTATGCGTATATTAATACAAGATAATGTCAGTTAGTAGGCAACATGGCACACTGTCAGCCTCTTAATTGATAGTGCAGATAAAGAAAGCACTGTGTATAATGTTTTTCTTAAACTAGCTAAAGAGTGATGTGAAAATTCTGTACTTTGTCTTGGCCATACACAGACAGTATCTTTCTCAGTTGTTACAGTAATACTTACCATTTGTATCTGCAACTTTGAAATAAAAGCATCATATTTTTTTTAAGATGTTCAAATGTTTTCAGCCTATAGAAACTCATTTACACCGGTATAAGAAAAAAACTGCTCACATTAAGTCAAAGAGATATTAAGTCATAATCATGAGATGATACGTTGAAATTGAGATAATAAATTGGAAAAGTCCGCATGCACTCCAGTGGTGCACCAAGTTGTCCTCACCATGCCCACAATATGTTATCCTAAATAAGGTAACCATGACACTGACCAGATGTTTCCAGTTGCTGTTCAATGAAGATTGCCACTTCAGTCACATCATTTTTATTCTGTCTACAGAAGGGTGTGTTTGCTCCATATAATCCAGTGTGAATCAGCAAGCAAATTAAGAATTTAATCTGTTGTAAAGCCCTGTTTAAAATAATCTTCGATGTGCTCACAATCCATTTTATTGTCAAGTTGAATAGGAGAACTCATGCCAAAGAACTGCTACTTTGAGTGTTGTGTGAAAGTATCTTATAATTTCGACATGATCTCATAATTATGGCTTTTTATCTCAGAATTTCGATTTATCCTCTCATAATTTCAATTTATCTCATAAATTCGACTTATCTCATAATTTTGACATTATCTCATGATTTCAATTTATCTCACAATTTCGATTTATCATCTCATAATTTCAATTTATCTCATAAATTCTACTTATTATCTCATATTTATGACATCTCATAATTCTCTTATTTCGTAATTTTGACATTATCTCATGATTTCAATTTATCTCATAATTTCGAGATCATCTCATAATTATAATTTTTTAATCTCACAATTTCGACATTATCTCATAATTTCGATTTATTATCTAGCAATTTTGACATTATGTCATAATTTTGATGTTATCTCATAATTATGACTTTTTATCTCATAATTTTGACATTATCTCATCATTTTGACTTATCTCATAAATCAGACTTATTATCTCACAATTATGACTTTTTATCCCATGATTTTATCTTAACACAGGCATTTTTTTTTTTTTTCTTATACTGGCGGAAATGGGCTTCCATATCAGCCTGCGGTGCTCTGCTATGGTGAGAAAGCTGCCAGTCAGAGGTAGTTTTAATAGTGCCTGTTGTCTTTCGGTGTTCTGTGTAGAAAAGGTAACAGAAAGGTTTGTGTCATCAGAGTTTTTACCTCCTATCCTCTTGTCCTCCTCTGAAGAAACTGTGGGCCATGTCCTTCTTCGATAGGTCCTCTGTGACATCTTCTGCTTCACAAATGGACTTTTGGTTACAGGACAGTCAGGTTTTTGTGGGCTGCTTTCATGTACTGCCTCTGATGAAGTATAGTCATCACCAGTGCTTTCAATACAGCTTGTACAGGCCTCTGATCCCTCAGATACTTTGGAGAACCGTTCAAAATATTTCTGGTAAGCTGAAAATGAAACATACAAGAGGCTTATAATTAAAAGAAGAAGAGACATGAACCCAGTGTGAAAATCTTAAATTGTCTGTGAGACCCTCTTAGAACCTTGGCAACCTAACCTGACAAGGTTAATAGAGAGACGTGGTGGTTAATTCCACTGACTGTTTTATTTACGGTTGGATTCATTTTAAATTAATGTTAACTTGCTATGTTTCAGAATGCATATTTGCAAGTATACTGTCAGTTCTCCTCCAAGCTGGTACATTTGGGTCATCACCAGCATCAGAACTTGAGCTTCCAGGGATGTATGTATCTGCACTGCTGTCAGAATCTAGACTTATATATATACACACACACACACACACACACACATACACACAAACATATATATATATATATATATACATATATATATATATATACAGTCATGGAAAAAAATATTAGACCACCCTTGTTTTCTTCAATTTCTTGTTCATGACACAAATATTACATTTTCACAAAGTCTGCTGCTTCAGTTTTTATAATGGCAATTTGCATATACTCCTTGAAAATGAACTTTATCCCCAAAAAAACATTTCCACTGCATTTCAGCCCTGCCACAAAAGGACCAGCTAACATCATTTCAATGATTCCTCCGTTAACACAGGTGTGGGTGTTGATGAGGACAAGGCTGGAGATCAATCTGTCATGATTGAGTTAGAATAACAGACTGGACACTTTAAAAGGAGGATGGTGCTTGACATCATTGTTCCTCCTCTGTTAACCATGGTTACCTGCAAAGAAACGTGCAGTCATCATTGCATTGCACAAAAAGGGCCTAACAGGGAAGTTTATAGCAGCTACTAAGATTGCACCTCAGTCAACCATCTATTGGATTATCAAGAACTTCGAGGAGAGAGGTTCAATTGTTGCCAAACAGGCTCCAGGGCGCCCAAGAAAGTCCAGCAAGCGCCAGGACCGTCTCCTAAAGTTGTTTCAGCTGCGGGATCGGGCCACCACCAGTGCAGAGCTTGCTCAGGAATGGCAGCAGGCAGGTGTGAGTGCATCTGCATGCACAGTGAGGCGAAGACTTTTGGAGGAAGGCCTGGTGTCAAGAAGGGCAGCAAAGAAGCCACTTCTCTCCAGAAAAAACATCAGGGACAGACTGATATTCTGCAAAAGGTACAGGGATTGGACTGCCGAGGACTGGGGTAAAGTCATTTTCTCTGATGAATCCCCTTTCCGATTGTTTGGGGCATCTGGAAAAAAGCTTGTTTGGGGAAGATGAGGTGAGCGCTACCATCAGTCCTGTCTCATGCCAACAGTAAAGCATCCTGAGACCATTCATGTGTGGGGTTGCTTCTCAGTTAAGGGAGTGGGCTCTCTCACAATCTTGCCTAAAAACACAGCCATGAATAAAGAATGGTACCAGAACGCCTCCGAGAGCAACTTCTCCCAACCATCCAAGAGCAGTTTGGTGATGAACAATGCCTTTTCCAGCATGATGGAGCACCTTGCCATAAAGCAAAAGTAATAACTAAATGGCTCGGGGAACAAAACATAAAGATTTTGGGTCCATGGCCAGGAAACTCCCCAGATCTTAATCCCATTGAGAACTTGTGGTCAATCCTCAAGAGGCGGGTGGACAAACAAAAACCCACAAATTCTGACAAACTCCAAGCATTGATTATGCAAGAATGGACTGCCATCAGTCAGGATTTGGTCCAGAAGTTGATTGACAGCATGCCAGGGAGAATTGCAGAGGTCTTGAAAAAGAAGGGTCAACACTGCAAATATTGACTTGTTGCATGAACTCAGTGTAATTGTCAATAAAAGCTTTTGATACTTATGAAATGCTTGTAATTATATTTCAGTATACCATAGAAACATCTGACAAAAACACCTAAAAACCCTGAAGCAGCAGACTTTGTGAAAATGTAATATTTGTGTCATTTTCAAAACTTTTGGCCACGACTGTACATTTGTTTGGACAAATATAATGATAACAACAAAAATAGCTCATAAGACTTTAATTTAAGAGCTGATATCTAGCCATTTTCCATGGTTTTCTTGATAATAACCAAAATCACTCAAGTTCTTACATCAATAGCTATGGCATTGTACTGCCAAAAACAGTGCTTTTAGGCATTCCATGTTTTCTTTTCTGTCTCTTTTAGTCACATGATACACACAGGAGTTAGTACTTGATTGCATAACCATTGTTTTTGATGACTGCAGCCATGCGTCTTGGCATGCTCTCCACCAGCTTCTGACATTGTTCTGCTGTCACAGCATTCCTGTTGCACAAATTCAAACAAATTTGCTTTGTTTTTGGGCTTGTGGTTCTCCATTTTGAGTTTGATGATTTTCCACAGGTTTTCCATTGGATTTAGATCTGGTGATTGAGCAGGCCAAGGCATGGTTTGAAAGTTCTGGTTCTCCATCCAGGCTTTAACTGACCTTGCCGTGTGGCAAGGGGCATTGTCTTGTTGGAAAATCCAGTCATTCGAGGCAGGAAAGAGTTTTCTAGCTGATGGAAGAAGACTGTTTTCAAGAGTGGTCGTGTTCATGACCTGGTTCATTCACCCTTCACACAATTGCATTTGCCCTGTTCCACCCATACTGAAACAACCCCAGATCATCACTGAACTGTCCTTGCCGAACAAGTCACATTTCTCAACAGTGCCCACTCATTTTAAGGTTCCTGGAGGTCTGACGACGATTCCTGACACAGGAAGGGATGAGTGCACGGTCATCTCGTGGGGTAGAAAGACGTTTCCTGCCTCGACCAGCTAGCAATTTGGTAGTACCCTGTTCGGCTTGTTTTTTCTTGGTGTAATGAACGGCTGTCTTGGAGATCTTCAGTTTTCTGGCTACCTGTCTCTCACTCATGCCACTTTCCAGCAGTGCCAAGATGGCTGCCTTTGTGGCTTCACATAATTCTTTTGTTTTAGGCATTATGTGAGAGCTGACAACTTCTGAGTTGTGCTACGGCTTGAATGTAAGCAGGAAACCACTCCAGGCCTTTGCATGTGCAGTGCTGCTTATGACATGAAATGGCCTCTTATATACCCTGGGAATACAATTCAGCTTAAGCATGTCAAATAGGACATAAAGTATTATGTAATCAGCTGCATTTTTTGTTGTGTTCATTGTATTCTTCAGGTAATATACCTTTAGTGCGACCAGGCATTAAAATGAACAAGAAATTGAAGAAAACAAGGGTGGTCTAATAATTTTTTCCATGACTGTATATATATATATATATAGCTGCATTCTAATCACCTGGGAGGACACCTGCATTGCAACTGGCCAGTAACAATAACAGGATAGAATATTCTATAAAATTACTGCCATATGAAATGAGCTAAAAACGAATGACTGTCAAGGTCTTCGCATTCCTCATTGCATTGGACTGCATATACCAGATTACTTTTGTGGGTGTGTGGTGTTCTGTCCTTAGGATGTACCAGTCTCTGTCTGAGTGTGTTGCTGGGTTTGAAATACACAGGGATACTGTGTTTGTTTCCTCCTGAGTTTCTCAGATACCCCGGACACATATGGGATGACTATGTTGTTTCTCTTGTTTTGTTTTTCTTTCACTACCACGTCGTTGGTTCTCTTTCTGGAACCAGCTGTAGTTTTCAAAAAGGTCCAACTGGGATAACCACAAGTATTGAGTGCATCTCTCAGGTGCTTATGTTCTTCCCCTTGGGCCTGTGAGCTCGTGGGTACGTTATCAGCTCTGTGTTGCAGGGTTCTGATAACCCCAAGCTTGTGTTCCAGAGGGTGGTGTGAGTCGAAAAGGAGATATTGGTCAGTGTGTGTGGG
The DNA here is from genome assembly GCA_033238685.1 of Lates japonicus. Classification (NCBI taxonomy): domain Eukaryota; kingdom Metazoa; phylum Chordata; class Actinopteri; family Centropomidae; genus Lates; species Lates japonicus. Next base: position 8,587,652 of record BRZM01000011.1, read on the forward strand.
TTTTCTGTATACCCCAATGTGGAGGCTTCTGTCCTTTTCTATATGGACGTCACAATCTAAGAAGGGCAAACTATTGTCCTTGACATCTTCTCTGGTGAACTTGATGTTTCTGTCCACTGAGTTAATGTGTTCAGAAAAAGCTCGCACCTCTTTGTTTTTGATCTTAACCCAAGTGTCATCCACATACCTGAACCAATGGCTCGGTGTTGTACCTTCAAAGGAGTTTAAAGCCTTGCACTCTACCTCCTCCATGTATAGGTTTGCCACAATGGGGGAAACTGGTGAACCCATGGCACAGCCGTGTTTTTGCCTGTAAAATTTGCCATTGAACTGGAAATATGTGGTGTTCAGGCATATATCCAGAAGTTGGCAAATGTGTTTTGGTTTGAGGTTTGTTCGGTTTTGGAGGGAGGTGTCCTGTGTAAGTCTCTCTCTTACTGTGGACAAAGCCTCCCTGGTAGGGATGCATGTGAACAGAGAAGTCACGTCATAGGATACCATGGTTTCATCTGTATCCATTTTTAAGGCCCGGACTTTGTTCACAAAGTCTATGGAGTTTTGGATGTGGTGTGGGGTGTTGCCCACCAAAGGTGCTAGGATTTTGGCTACGTGTTTGGCGATGTTGTAAGTGACCGAGTTTATGCTGCTGACAATGGGCCTGAGCGGGGCCCCTTCTTTATGGATCTTGGGGAGTCCATATAAGCAAGGAATTGAGTCTTGTGGATAAAGCCGGTAATATTGTGCTTTGTCAATAATGCCTTCTTTTTTTTTTTGTAATTGTTGTAGACATTCTATCACCTTCTTTTTGTACCCACTGGTGGGGTCTCGTTTTAGGGTTTCGTTTGTGTTGGAGGTTGTGGAATTTCCTGGTTTGTCTTTCTTTGCTTTTATTGTGTTGAGATAGTTGGGCTTTCTGGGTGAAATCCACAACTTTCTCCATGATGGAACCGGGTAGGAGTGATGTCAGTTCCTGTAATGACTGGTCTGCTTTCTCTTTCAGCCCTTCAATAGTGAAATTGATTTGCCTTATCCGTTCATTCAGAAGTTGGTTTTGTGCCTTTTCTATGATCTTTTCCACTCTATGCCCTCTCATAGTGGAATTTAAGCGTAGGCTAGTTGGTGTAAGCCTCTGTTGTCTGCATCTCAGACTGAACCGTAGGTGGTTTCTGTAATCTGCAATTTTCCGAGCCAACCTTTCATGTTCCCTCACCGTTTTAAGGGTAGCCAACCCAAATTGTTCTGCAACAAGCCTGTGAATATTCTCATTCATCCAGGTCATAGTTATCTCTTCTCAGAAATATGTGAAAAATTAAGATATGATAACAACTTTCTTTCTGGACACTATCCCCATTACAACATGAATGTAATGGGACTGTTATCTCTCTCTGGCAATTTACATTACAGTAACACCAATGAAATGGACAAAATAAACTAACCAGTAGGTTAGGTTAATCTTAACACAGTGTGTGAGTATAAGTTTATACTTAGCATAGCTGTATACATAGCTTGTTAAGCTCTTAATGATTGATGCTGGCCAGCTGCCAAATTACCACACGCTTAACTTCCAACAATTTAGGTTATTTCACACCACATGAAGTGAATAATGTAATATTAATACGAGAAGAATAGTCAGCGATATTGAAATATAGATTCAAGTCTCTTGAGCTTCACGTGCACTTAAATGTGAACTATGCAAATCCAGTCATTTTTCCTCTGTTTTGCTAACCCTCCTCTCAGCCGTGTGCAGCTGTTTTCAACAAAGCCGCTGACAAATTAATCAGTGGAACAGTAGATTATCATAAACGTGTTACGATGTGTGTATTTGTGTAGTATTATCTGTCATAAACAAGAGATTACAGGCGTTTTGGTGCCACTGAGACAAGAGCTGGGACACCGGGTCGGATGTCGTTAACAAGACTTAAAATTAGGCTGACGGCCACCTTTACACTTAAAAAACGTTGACAAATGTTATATATCAAATAAATAGCATAGCTAGCATTTTCCAACAACATTAATACTTACCTACACACGCAGAAACTGCTTCTTTAGCTCATATTTCGTGTTGTTTTTTGCTGTGTCCACCCAGTGTCCAGCAGCTGAAACTTGCAATCAACAGCTGTTCTTCGCATATCTACGTCTGATTCGCTGAATAACGTCACGTGACTTGTAGCTTTGTGTGTCATTGGCTCAACTGACATAGTAGGCTACAGCGTTTGCATGCAAATTTAACAGACTTTAAACTATGATTATGAAAAAATGTGCAAGAGTTACGAGTGCCAACAAGCAAAATCTGATTAAGAAAAAAATAAGCTTTAAAGCCTGAGAAATCCAGGTCCTCCCTCTCTGGGGATCATTATTTTCAAAAACTAAAGCTGCCTTGGCCCACCGCCTATCATTGTTGCTGCAGGCAAAAGCCTCTTGCAGCATCTGAGTCTGGGGTTTGTTTTGAGCACTTTACTTTTGTGGAACTAATCTATGGATTCTCTCCATACTGTTTCATTGACTGATACTATTTGACTATTACTTAGGTGGTAAAAGAGGCTAATGGTGTACTATACAAGAATAGTGTAATGTGATTATGGTATCACAACTGAAAATCAGATGGCCAAATAATGAGCCAGCATTATTACCTGTGTTTGGTATTTTTTGTATTCCGTGTGCCTGGACAAACAATTCAAATAATGCCCCCTCAGGTGACGTAAGTGTGTCCTCATTCTGGTGAGTCGGCCACTCTGTCTGCAGGACATCAAAGACAAAAAAGTGAATCTACCTGATGTAACATTTGACCATTGAATACATTATTTTCACAATTTTGATGAAGAGCCACACTACAGTTAACATTGTCATAGACTAGCAAATAAGATTTTTGTCTGTTAAAAGATTGTGACAATGATGAATAGCTGTCTTAAATCAAATTCATGAAATTCTCAACAAGGCCTAACAATAAGATTGGGAAGAGTAATTAATTGTTCCTTACTTAAGACATTTACATTCACTTCAAGTATTACAGTAACTGAACATTAGAAAAACCTAATGCAGAGAGAGCTGTAGCAGGTTTAAATGCCCTCCTGATGCTGGCACTCCTTTCACAACCCTGAATATTAGCATAGCTTTCAGCCTTCTGCCTGAGTCCAGCCCAATACATATGAGTGGCAGGTAAATCAAGCAATGTCAAAAAGGCAGTCTACTGCCTAAAAATGCTGTAATGGCATCTAAAAATTGAAGTTTGCTAACAATTTTGTTCAACACTCTACAGTGACAAGCTAGGTAGTGTTAGCATTAGCGAACCACACAGTGCTAATAACCATGTCACGTCGAATCATGAAAAAATGACTGAGGTGGCTGCACAAATATAACATACAGTGGCTAACATCGTTATTAATTAAAAACAGTTCGTTTTATGTACTTACTTAGTTTCCATCGCTTTCTCCTCTGATGGTCACGCTCTCTCATCCAGCTCCAGTAGTCTTCTCCTCTGCGCTGTTGCTAAAGACCGCGAGGCAGCGCGGCTAACTGAAAGACGTCACAGAGTGGGGGCGGATGGTAGTCGTGGGGACTGCTGGAGTCTGGAAAGGTGTGTCCCTCCCTCACTTCTGACTAGGGATGAGATGATGAAATTAGAGATACATTCAAGAGGAAAATATGCCTCTGATGATGTGAATTTAACAGCTGTTTCAATCTTAGCTTAGCTCACATCAGGAACTTGGACTCATTACAGACCTTCAAATCACTAATCAAGACCCACCTGTTCAACCTGGCATTTACATAACTACAACTTTATTTAATTTACTCATTTCTTTTTACTGTTTCTCTTTTCTTTTGTTATATTGTTAAGTGTCTTTGAGTGTCTTGAAAAGCGCTATAGAAATATGATGTATTATTATGTATATGTATATGTATTATTATTGTTGTTAATAATAACAATAATATGAATATTTTTTTCTGAGATGAGAAGTGATTTTGAGCAGTTGGTGACAGCCCTATGCGTTTCCGTCCCCATCCCCTCCATTTCACTGATAACTAAAAATAATAAAATATAGGCTGATGATCAGTGGAGCCAGGTGTGCAAATAGGCAGGGCAGTCAGGTGAGTGAGGACAGGGAGAAATGTCTTTATACATCTGGTGGGCAGCAAGAGCAAGGCGAGTCAAGGAAGGAATATGGCCATGGAACAGTGATCTGAGGCTGGAGACAGGGGCCCAAGGAAACAGAGGGTCAGATTGTGACTGTATCCCACCCTTGAGGGATGGATTCCAGACATCCCTATGCAAGAAAGAAGCAAGTCCAGTAGGAGGGGGTCTGGAGATTAAAAGAGCAGGGGCCCTATGGTGTATAATATGAGGGCAGGATAAAGACAGAGTAGGGTGGACACTTCTGATGGATAGCTAAGAGGCTGGATAGACAGGTGAAGCTGGTCGGGAGAACAGCCTGGAGGCCAGAAAGCCACAGAAAATGTCATCACTTCACCATTTTATCGTATTAGACATTTGTGTAACATTTTGTCATAATTAGTAATATTAGTATTGAGTTCTGGCCAAAGCTAGGTAGTGTTTTGTGAGGTCACATTGACCTTGACCTTTGACCTTTGACCATCAAAATCTAACCAAGTCACCTTTGAGTCCAAGAGGAGATTTCCTTTAAGACAGTTCACATTCACATGAATGGGACTAACCTTTGACCTTTTCACTTCACTTAATAATTTCATCCTGTTAGACATTTGTGTGATAATTATGAGTTATAGCAGAAATGTGAAGAATTTTCCCCCACGGTGTTAAAAAATAAAATATAATATGAAATAGACATTTTTTTAAAAATGTTAATGATTGATTGTATTTACAGATATTAATGCATATTTTGATATACTTATGGCAATCAAAATTTTTATCATTTTTGTTTTTTCCAAAGAATAAGACTGCTTTGAAAGGAAGTTACAGTGATTAAATGGGTTCCCCTGATGATTTAAGGCTAAACTATTCAATAAAATTAAAGTCTGATCACATAAAAGTGTACTAATCTATATAAAATATGAAGCATACTGATATACGCAGTTACACACTTTGTCAGGAAAAGTGGCCCCACCAGGGAAATTCACACACCATGCAATACCATCAGACCACTAGGGGTGCAGTCCCAAACACACCATGTCATGAAACCCTACTTGGTGGGGACCTTTTTTTTTTTTCAAGAAAACCACACTAGGCATATCAGCAGGCTGTTTTCAAGATTTGGACCCCATGGGGAAAACTGGACCCCACGGGATGAGTGGTATCTCAGGTTAAGGTCCCCACCGGAATAGAAAAACACGCACACACACAGACACACGCGCGCACACACACAAAACTGAAACCTTTACATTACCACATTTGTCATTCTTAATGGTGTATTACCTCTACACAGAGATCATGGATTGTTGATTCATACCTTCATACCTCATACCAATTCATACTAACATGTAATGTTTACACACACACACATACAGATTTTCAAAGTAAAACCTCTAAGACAGTTTTAAGAGCTTAACAGAATCAGACTGAAATACACAGAGAAAGAGAAGGACACTTAAACACAGTAATATTATTGTTTTTTATTTATAACCATCTGTTGCTGGACTCGAACTGGCAATCACGTGATCGATAGGCGACTGCTCTACCAGTTGCACCACTGAAGACCACAGGGTACTGTGTGGTGCCAAAATGAATTGTAGTTGTGGTAGTAAAATTGCAAAATTGCAAAATAGTATAAATAGCAAAAATGCAAAAAGCGAAAAATATTCATAATGATCTTTATTATTATTATTTCTTTTTTGGGGAGGATTTTTTGATAGTTGTGCTGCATCGGGGGCTTGTGATAGTGATATTCAACTGAATAGTTCAGCTCTTGGTTTTAACTTTCAGCTTCTGCATCTACCCTCTCTCTCTGCTAATTTCCACCATTGTACACATTTTGCTTCAAAAATTTCTTTTGACTTCCAACTTTTAACTTTTTCTTCTTCATTTCAACAATCATTTCAGTCATTTCCAGCATTGCTTCAGTGATCCATTCAGCGCTCAGCATTCACATGCATTTTCTGCAGGAAATGCATTTTATCTAGTTGTTATATGTTGTCTTATTGAGATTTTTGTTCAGTATGACTGAAATGTAAATTCCTATTGAAAAACTTATTATTTTTCTGTTGTTTTTCTGTTGAATTGACTGTCCAGCTTTATGCATATTTACTGTATAGTATTGCATAGTGACATGTTTGGTTGTAGCTATCCAACAGCGCCATTATTTATATTATGTTTCTGATGTAAGAATAATACTGTTGTAGAGACTGTGAGTCTGTGACCTCTCCAGACACTTTCTGAGATCACAGAGTAGGTGGAATATTTGTAACACATCCACATCGCTCAGTTAGTTGGTTTATTATCCTTTTCTTTGTGTCTGTGGCAACTTGTCAGACAAAAACAAAAAACAAACAAACAAACAAAAACGCCACCACAACAATAGCAATACATCATCAGACCCCCAACAGAGTGTTCCACAACAACATCACCCGTAATCAGGAATTTACTACAACAGTGCACCTGATGTGATACATCAGGACTGCCCGTGCTTTTCTTGCTGCTAGAGACTTGCAAAGCAGAGTCAGGCTGTGTTGTTGTTGACCTGTGATCTTGAGTTTCTTCTTATTAACTACAAACAATGAAAAATTCCACGTAGTAAAGCAGAAAGTTAAACTACTCTCCACAAATGAACGATAAAAAAGAACCATAATACATAATACGTACATACTCTTTTAGACCAGAGTGATATAATCAGTTGTTTCTGCCAGTTTACTGCCATGCAGCTAGAAGCCATCTTCTTTTAGGTTAGGAGCAGCCAAGATTGCATTACGGGCAATCTCAGACATTGCAGCAAGTGTATAAATTAGGGCTGGCACTTTTAACGTGTTAATTTTGATTAATTAATTAGAGAAAAAATAACATGTTAAAAAATTAACTCATTTAATTGTACTTTATTTTTACACTCCAGACAACAGTGCACCTGAGAAAGTTCCTTTCAGTTCCTGGCATACCGATGGATGTATTATGAGATCTCTCTAGCTAGCTCTCATAATACATGATGATGTCATACCAATGCACCAGATGCGTCAAGTGACATCAGACAACAAAGCCCCATGTGGAAAGTGGCAAAGCACAGTAGGCCAGTGGGTTTGTTGTTACTGTTCAGTCACACTAAGATGTTGATCAAACTGTTATGGCCTATGTTGCAACAGAGAGTTTTGCTCAGGATACTGGAAGGATAACAGGTCAGGAATGAGGTCAGTTAAGGGACCATTTTTGTTTCTGTTATTATTTTTTTTCTATTTTAGATGGTAGAAATGGGACTTTATGTTGAACTGCTGTTCTGTTTATTTTTGGCCAAGGATATTTTATTTACCATTTTACCACTCTTCAGGAATGTACTTTAAAGTACTGTGTTTTATTTAAAAAACACACAAACACGTTTTCTAGAAATTGGAAGTTTACAAAAACTAATAAATAAACATAATTTTGTTGTTATGTTGTCCTCCATTCCACCTGATGATGGGTGATTTATTTTGTGACAGCCAGGATTTATTAAACAGGTATGGCACTCTGGAGCCACAAAACAACACTGGCCAAGAAATAACGGCTAACAGATAAAACAGATAAAAACTTTTAGTATCATTATGTTAATCTCTTGAGCCTGCTTATTCATATTGCTTAGAAATGCATCTATACTGAACAGAAATGTCTCACATTTTGTCACATCTGCCCCAGCCACCTCCCTTGACACCCCCTCCACATGTCATTCTCTGTCTCCCTAATGATAAGCAGACCCCCAAGAAAAGCCCCAGATACAAGAAACAACAAGAGACTTGTAACATTGCAGGTGCACAACAAATATCTAGCGGGTTGTTGGGGAGTCCAAATCCAGCAGTGTTAAAATTGTTGTGACCTGTTTGTGACCGACAAAGAGTGCGGCAATGAGCTAAAGCCAATGAGAGCACAGGACTTGCAGTGAGGGGTAACTCTGGAGGGGAGTTGTACAACATCAACAACAACTTTGTGTCCTTACTACAAATCAATGCAAAATCAACTTGGTTCTTGCCAACATCCGTTTTGGAAGAAAAAAATCCTGTCTTGCGCCTGGTATTGTGTCATTTCCTGTGTTACTTCTTGTGTGTGTTTACATGACAAAACCTAGTTTGGAGACCAGACAGAATGTAAATTAACATTCTGTGTTGGTGTTCTCCAGGTGCTCCAACACTGTAAAGATGTACAGGCCAGACTAATGGGAACTAAGTATTGGTGGGCTGAAATAAACTCCACCCTCCTCTGACATTCCAGTGAGGAGAGAAAATTAACTGATGCATGCAACATTAAAATAACAATATGTATATATTCCCATTGCTGACTTTACACCTGCCTTGAAGTAATGAACAATATCACTCCCTACTAATCAACTGTCAAACTTCATTATATAATGTCATTTTATGAATAAATGTGTGAACACACTTTTCTTCATGTCCAATTTGTATCTGTTATTAACTGTAACTTAGCACATAAAGACCTAAAAATCTTCTGCACAAGGTACTAGTCATAACATTTTACATTCAACATGCTGTATTTGAACAAACAAAACCAATCATTCTTCATAGGCCAGAGAGCATTAAGAGAAAAACAAAGATTTAAAGAATAAATAAATATAAGTAAATGTTGCAGCTCTGGTTCTTTCGTTCTGAAGTTGATGGGTTTTGAAGGGCCTTTGTTAGATGTTTAAATAAGGTCTGAGATGTTTTATTTAAATTTTTTCTGCTCCTTCTTGTACACCTCATACACCTCATCTCCGACTTTCCTTTGAATTTTGTAAAACCAGCGACTTTTCCTCTCTTTCATCTCTGCCTCACAATGCTCCTGGTTTCTTTCCTGCTGAAGCTGACTGTGTGATCAATGTTATTATTTGTGGCCTCCTGTGATTTCTTTCACTGACCAAGAAGTAATTGCTAAGTCCCATCATATGAGTCCTGTATAATGTTTGTATGTTACTTAGTGGTGGTGACAGTAAAGTCCTGCGACCATGGTGTGGTTCATTTGTAGCCTAACATTAGCTTGTTACAATTGTATTTTTTGGTTCAAAAATTATAAAAGTAGCGTTCATCTGTGAAGATTATCCAGCTTTTAAGTATCAAAAACGTTTGTTGGTCACAGTTTAATGCGATCAAAAATAAGTCATCCCTGCACCCCTCAATCAAACTCTACTGAGGAACCATGCTGTATGTGCAGTATTAAACCTTACAACATCAGAGAACTTTAATTTTCTGTGTTAAGTCTGCATCCCAAACGTACAATCTGGAACTCCGCAGAAAGTCTACTTCGGTAAGCTTGTGGACTTAAACAGCTCTCGGTGATGCTGAAAATGCTTAGATTTAACCAATGAAATGAATTCAGACTCAGCCGTTAAAGGAAAAATCAGGCAGTGCTTGTTGTTCACGCGGGGGCGCTCGGTTTCAATAACCGGGGTTAGTTGCTAAACTCAGAGCATAACAGGCGTGGAGAGAAATCGACTCCGCCTGCTCTGGGGAGTATCGGCACACGCCGGCCATTTTTCAAGTGAACCCAAAAGTTAAAGTTGAAAGACGCATTGCGTCGAGCCACCCCATTGGCCAGTGGTTCACCCGTAAAAATTTCAATGAGCCGCCATATTAGGAAGCCAAACCCCTCTTTCATTCGTGAAGGAAAACACAGGATATACTTCCAGGACAATTTTCAGAGGTGCTGGCTGTTGTTGCGCGCTCAAATCTAAATCGTTACATCAGCACGAGTGGTATCCTGGTTTGGTTTCAGTCTTTAATACGGGTTATTTAGCTACTGTTCTACAATGGCGACCGCGGCTGCAACTCCGACCGGCCAGAGAAGCACGTGCGGCAGCGGCACACCGCTGAGTCCGACTAGGATAAGCAGACTACAGGAGAAACAACAACTCAGGGAACTCAACGACCGCCTGGCCGTCTACATCGACAAAGTCCGTAGTTTGGAGTCCGAAAATGACACACTCCACCTGCAAATAAGCGAGAAGGAAGAAGTGAGGAGCAGGGAGGTGAGCGGACTGAAAGCCTTGTACGAGACCGAGCTAGCCGACGCCAGGAGGTGTTTGGATGATTCTTCTAAGGAGCGGGCCTGGCTGCAGATTGAGCTGGGAAAGATCAAGTCCGAGCATGAACAGCTTCTACAGAAGTAAGTCGTTATCAGTTTCATTATGTTACACAGTGTAATGCAGACGTGAACTGTTGAAGATTGGTTTAGGGCTGTATGCTGAGTTTGATTTTCGAGCCACTATTGTACCACGACGCAGGAAGTTAGTCCGGTGGATTACGTTTTGTCGTCTGCGGATAGCGTCACTCAAATAGCAGTACTATGGTAAAGCATGCTTTGTGATTTCATTGTCCTTTATTTTGTTTTGGGGCTCGTTAGAAGGCTCTCTTAGATTTGATATAGTTCAACAGCATGTCCTTTAAAAATAAAAAATACCGGCCGTTACCCATCCACCACTGTCTGTGTTACTGAAACAGAATAACTGTCAAACCACATTTTCTAAATGTTAGATTTATTTTACCATGGCTAAACCCAAAGAAATAAAAGATCAAAAATGTTAACTAACCAGAAAACAAAATTTATTCACAGAAATGTATGTGTGTTTTAGAATAATAGAATAATGTAACAGAATAATAGTTAGAATGACAAGACTCCGCGTTCCCTGAAGGTGACACGATGCCTTCAGGGTCTAACATTAGGATCTGTTAAGGACAGAAGGCGCAAACAGAGGCACCGAATTGCAGTGATTCCGAGATTTAATGAGGAAAATGACATTTTTAAAGAGGTTTAAAAGGCTTCGGTGTTTATTCTGTTTAAAGTGGCACACAGAATTGATGTGTATTTAGCAGGGCATAGATGAGACATATAAGTAGCATGATTTTAATATCCAAATTGTGCTAATTGAATATTGGATGTTGTAGTCATTTGAAGCAGAAGCAGTGAGCAGTTGCTTGGTTATTGCAGACCATGAGCTGAGTGTCAGACAGCAGATGGCACTGTTGCAGCTCTCATTAACTGTATAAGCAACACCCTTCTGATTTTAGTATAAATGCTTTTTACTGGTGGCAGTAAATCTTTAAAGACCTCCTGGGCTGATGAAGTTGGTGCAGCATTATTTGTGCATCTCTCGGACATCTGTCCCAGCTGAGCAGCTGTTTCCAGCAGCTGCACAAATGTTAGCTACAATGAGCAACACACAAGTCACTATCATAGTATACAGTATGTTGGACTGTGACTGGCCTGTTGTTGAAGAAACATATGTCACTGTTAACCACCTTTATCATGGAAAGTAACCACTGTATTTCATAGATTAATGATTATTTGTTGATTTGTCTTCTGCCAATTAAGGAAATTACTAAAAATGTGCATCCCTAATTATACAGAGTAGTCAAGAGATAGTAATGTGTTTGCTCATTATTAGGAGCCAGTAGTCAAAGGGATTTCTTCAATGTGATTATTTTGGTTATTATCATTGGTTGAAGCTGTTAGTTGGTTGCAGTCATTTGTTTTTTTTAACTGATCACTAACCACATTGGACTGCTCTTTAATTGCTTAAGCTTTCTCTCTGTGGTGCTTTCTGATGAAGCTGTAAACTTATTGTCTTTTTAAAGCATGTCAGATAGATGTTGTGTCAGATATGTTCTTACTGAGAATGCTCCAGTGAAGTGAGAGCCTGTACAGACTGTTTTTGTCTCCCAGCTAGTGTTTCTCAGTAAAATGTGAGAAAGCAAACATACCACACTACATTCCACTCATAGTTTAACCACTTTAGCTGCAGTTCCACCCACCCATCATACTCCTGAGGCACAGCATGAGGATAACAAGTAGCCTCTGTCTCAGCATAGCTCTTCCAACACACACCACTTTACTCACAAACCCACTGAGCAGTCCATGTTGACTTGGGCTGGGAAATGGATGTGCTGTGTGTTTTTGAAAATTATGTCTATCTTTTATATCCAATGATTCAGGAGAATAAAAAAAAAATTAAATTCCAAAAACCGAAAAGCATTTGTTTTGAATAATCAGCAGGAAAATGACATAGAAAGCTCTTATTTTAATTAACAGCTCTTCTTTTTACTTTTCTCTTGCATCTGTTCTAACCTTTTGTGGCCACCAGAGGACCCGATTTACTGTAAACTGAGCCGACCACAGTCAGCTGGCACCAGAAACCAATCTAAAACCTTCTGACATAATGTACTCTCTGTGAGTACTGTGTATGTTGTGCTTCAAGTTTTGAAAATTTACATCTTACCATAAAGAGAAGGAGGAAAAGCTAAAATTAATGACATGTAATCAAACAGCCCCGCCATAAATCCTAGCTTCATGATGATTTTAATATTCATCTACACTGAACCTGAAACTTTCATTTGGTTGTTCACATTAAAGGTTTCACAAATAGTTGTGTAAGAAACACAAAAATAGTAAGAGAGTGAAGTTAAATGTCTGACTCCTCACACTTTTGCTCAGCTGCCCAATCACCATGTAAATGGGTGTAAATATCAGATTGTTGGTTTCAGAAAGTTGCAGAAAATGGTTGACCCAGATATCCATCTGACATGTAGTTCAAACAGCCCATAAATCCCGCTACACTCTGCTCACTCATCTGGTTTAGTTTTGATCCAACCTTTCTCAAATTTGTGTTAGGATATACATGTAGGTCCTTGGTGGCAGTCTTTGGGTTTTAAAGCACACTGTGATCCACATACATTCACCATGCTGTGTCCTTTTCCTTCCAGCTACAACAAGAAGGACTCTGTGGCAGCAGGAGCCCAGGCTAGGTTGAAGGACTTGGAGGCTCAGCTGAACTCCAAAGAGGCCATGCTGGCTACAGTGTTGTCTGAGAAGAGGGGCCTGGAGGCCACACTGGCCGACCTGCAAGAACAGCTGCAGGAGGTATAATGAATATAATGAGGCTAGTGGAGAGAGATTTTCTCTTCCTTTTTAACTGTTCCTTCAAACAGAAATGGAGCAATGGAGAAAAGTGATTGTAAATACTTTAGTACCCCAACAAAATGTTGTGCTGGTTCGTCAGTTTTTCTGTGGTGCATCCAGTGCTTCTCTTGAATGTTGCTCTGGGCATGTTAAAGTTGTTAACCACTTTCCACTCATCTAGACTTATTTTCAAAGCACTGCCTGTCTTCTGTGTTATCAGCTGGATACAGGTCTCGCTCAGGCCAAGAAGCACCTTGCAGATGAGATGCTCCTGCGCATTGACCTGGAAAACCGCTGCCAGAGTTTGACTGAGGAAATGGACTTCCGTAAGAACATGCACGAGGAGGTGAGAATTTAATATTTGATCTAGTAAGAATAGATAAGACTCTGATGCTGATGGCCCAAGCTGGCACCTGTTTTTCGGGGGACCACCAGCACCTGCTTGGGTCTGGGACTGTAAGGTCTTGCATTGTGCTCTAAAGGAAGGCCACTGTTGAAACAGATTAGTGGGGTGTCCTCTTTGGTAACACTGTCCCTCGAATTTTTGTTAACATTTTCTGTCATCATTTTCTTTTCTCTCTCACTCCTGATATACTGTTATTCACGGCTGCAGTTGCCCAAACTGCAGTTACATTTCTATCAAGGAAAAGTTACTTTGTGGTAATTCTTCGTCTTCTTCTTCTTCTTCTTCTTCTCCTTCTTCTTCTTCTTCTCCTTCTTCTCTTTCTTCTTCTTCTCCTTCTTCTTCTTCTTCTTCTCCTTCTCCTTCTTCTCCTTCTTCTTATTGTTTTGACCAGCTCTACGATTGATTCAACCTTACGACCACTTCAGAAGATGTGGTTTGTGGTGCTGCTGAAGTGTGTTGCATGACACAGGTGTTTCTGTTATTTAGGTGGGGCCACTGCGGATTGTTGATATAGATGGGGTGGACAGAATAATAGAAAAACCCGCTGACTGGGCTTTGAGAACAGAATCAAGGAACCACAAGAGCAAAAGCATGATGACCTTGTGTTTTCAAAAGAGCTGTAACTGACAACTGAGTGAATAATTTTTTTCACTGAATTGATGATGTTTAACCTAATGAGAGCTGACTTAATTACGGCAGGATCAAACCTGAGACCAATGTCTAAGTGTTGAATGTGTGTTGTGCTACAGGAAGTAAAGGAGGCCCGGCAGCGGTATGAGACCCGACTGGTAGAGGTGGACTCTGGACGGAAAGAGGAGTATGAGTATAAACTGACCCAGGCCCTAGTTGACATGAGGGCTCAGAACGAGGAGCAGATCAAGATATACAAGGACAACATGGAGAGCACCTACCTGACCAAGGTAAGAAAACACACACACACTGTCTCAGTACATATGCTCCATTCACAGATCAGAAGAAGAAAAACTTGATTAATCCTCGCAGGGAAATGGCGTCACTGTCGCTCAATACTTGGCTATGAAAGTGAATAAGTAAAAACTACTATAAAAAAGTAATAATAATAAATATACAGTAAGTGAGTAGAAAAATGTACAAATGCAAATGTGGAAAAAGGAATTAAAATGTCAAATTAAAAATGGAAACATGCAAAGTGGATTAGTTGGAATTTCACAGTGACATTTACTGTCAGTAAATTAACAGTAGTCTAACAGCAGTACTGATGGAGATGTGCAGAAAGAAGAGGAATTGTATTACTGGATGGTCACAGGAAGGAAGGACCTTCTGCACCTTAAGCCAGATACACATTCTGTGCTCTTTTGGCAAGAACACTGTAGTGGTAGGTGTCGTTGTCGCTGCAGAGTTCCTGGTCCAATCCACGCTGTCCAGATGAAACCCCAGGTAATTACACGGATCAGCCACAGCATAAAAATCACCTGTCTGAGAGGATAAGGTATACAATCCATCAAACATTTTGACAGCTCTGACGTCACTTCCTGGTAGGTTTACCATGTCAACCACTTGTGGAACGGAGCTTATTAGTGAGATGGCTGTTACCATTTTACAAGAATCACGGCGTAACGCAGACGCTCTTGAAAAAAACACGGTGTATCTGCGGCGGGCTCAGACGTCTCCTCCAGAGTCTTTGCACGAAGAATGATCTTTGGAACCTTATGGACAGCGCGGTAGCTGGGGCTAAGTGTTCAAGTACAAGACGGGGGAACTGTGTCTCTATCAGTGGGATACGGGTGAAACACCAGGGGCCTGGATGGATCTAGCCACGCTGTCTTCCAATGACTGGGGGGTGTTAAAGCTGGTCAACCTGGTCAGTCCTTTTCCCAGCACCAAAGAGCGAAAAGAGACATTTGCGAGTATTTGGCTGACAAAACTTCAGGCACAGGCCATTGGTTCTATCACGTCAGTTACAAGATGCAAAAGGAGGAGGTGTCAGAGAAAGGGAAATCCCAGAGGAAGGAACCCAGACATTACTTTGTTCTAGATATTTTCAACTCAGACTGCGGAGTGTTTTGCAATGTGTTGACTCTGCCGGTTGCAGCTTGGTCCAAAAAGATGGAAGAAATCAGTGATAAAATGAAATACTTTTTCACAGTTGCCGCAACTGGAACAACACTCTGGTGACAAAAAAAAATCATCTTTCATTTAAGACCACACCCCCTGCCCCTCCTTTTAAAAAGGAGGGCTGTACACGCTATAAAAGACATCCGTTTGGAGTGTACAATATCCACTGCTGAAATAACACCAGATGAACCATGCCCTCTGTCAAGAGAAACACCAGGACTGTGCATCTGATGCCTAAAGACCTTTCAAAGTTTTGGGGTCCTTACTCTAAAACTCTGACCGCTGAAACCGACCGGCAGTCCGAGGGCGAGGTGTGTATGGACTGTCCTCCGCTTTCCCTGGCATCGTGGCTCCCGGAGGATCTCTTCTCTGACCTGGTTCTGACCCCGCCGCCCCTCGGACGTTCAACGTCGTTCCCTGAGCTCTCTCGACCTCTCTCACAATCATCCGATCTGACTCTACCCCTCAGACGTTTGGCAACGTGCCCTGAGATGTCTCCACCCCTTCCATGTTTACCGCCCACACCGGAAGGTGAGAGCGTGGCGGATGTGTCTCCGCCTCTTTCACATTCATCCTCCTCTGATTTGAGTTCATCCTCATCGGAAAATGACTCTCATCTGCTTGCTTTTTACGCTTTGCTCGTTGATGTTACCAGCAAACTAAAATGCTACCCTCAGTCTTTTGTCTGCTGATGTTTAGTTATTCAAAAATGTTAGTTGTAGGCTTTTGATTAAAAAAATTGTTTGCTGATGTTTAGTTAATCAAAAATGATTGTTGCTGTTGCTTTGCTATCGTGTAATAAAAAATGAATAAATAACCCATGCCTGGTCTTTTCTTCTCATTCTGGTTTCAACATGTCTGAGATACGCTTCATGAAAACAGTGACAGATGAAATGGGAAAGATGGTTAGGCCAGAAAATGTTTAAAAATTTCTATCCAGGCAGGACACTTATACTCTACACAAACCTGTCAGAATACAATTTCCTAGAAACAGAGTTTTCACCCCACACCCTTTAAACCAATTTCAAGCAGACCTGTGTGATATGCAAGCCCTGTCGGGGTATATTGTGCCCGATCTGTGCCCCGCTAAAACCCGGACGTGCCATACGCCATAATTTGTGTTCATCTGTTCTGAAGTGTGTCTCAAAAATTAAGTTATGAACACACTCAAAATAATTTTCCTGTGGTTTGAAAGGATTTGGTGCTTTTTTACATTTACAATTTTGAGGGATACAGCTGTGATATTTCTGTATTTAGAAAAATGGGGGGGGGGGGGGGGGGTTCTTTTTTTTGGTGTTTATATTGCACTTTTTTTTAGCAATTTATTTAGTATGGACTTACTGCATACATATTATTAAAATTTGGGATATATGGGTTGTATTGATATATAGGGGGAGGCGTGGCAGAAGAACACAGCATAGTGCAGATTCATGTTAAAAATGTAAAGTGGTATCAATAATACAAAAGAGGTAATAAAAGAAATGACAATTGAAGTTGTAAATGCAGTAGTAGCAGTAATACAAGAAGCAGTACTAATAATTTCTAAATAAAACTGCAGGTGTTGAGTGGGGTTGTAGGAGCAGCAGGAGGCTGTCCGGAGAAGATGTTAGAGTTGGTGTGATGTAGGGATGCAACGGTACTTGGTAAAATATTGAACCGTTCAGTCCGCCCTGCACGGTACAATATGCCCTTATGGACTACGGGTTTTCGGTTTTGCAATTCATTGCAATGCAATCCAATGCAGTGCAATTTTGCATTGGCGCTTACTGCTGTCCAGGCACGCAAAAGCCCTCCCCGCGAGTTAATGTCCAATCACTTGTGCCTCCACCCACTCACCCCCTCTCACACTATAACTGGAGCCAGGTTGAAAGTGCAGCTCACAGAAGCGGAAACAATGAAAACAAACGGGCATGGCCAGCACTAGTGGAGGAGTTGAGAGGCATAAGTTTGAAGAAGCACCGGCTTCATTTAAATTTCCGGTGTGCGATCATTTCGGTTTCGCTGTTTAATACAACGACGAGGGAGTGAAAACAGTTAACAGAAATTTCACTGTCTGTAAACGTTGCTTGAAACATGTCCACTACTCAAAAGGAAACACAAGCAATATGACCAGGCATCTCCAGCGTAAGCATCCTGATATAACAGTTCCTGAACAAGGGACAGTCGAGCGACTCGAAAAGGCAACAGCAGCAAAACAACAACTGTCTATCGAGAACACTTTTGAACAGACCTACCGTGCCACTTCAGACAAACACAAAAAAATAACCTGTGCAGTGGGAGCGTTCATTGCCAAAGATTTGCAGCCCTTTTCTGTGGTCAAAGATCGAACTATACAGTGTATAGTGTATACCAGTAATCAAGGCTAAGAGGCACTTTAACATTTTGAAAGTGTTTTTTGTTTAAATTTTTGTATGTTTAAATTTTTTATACATATTTTATACTACTATATAGTGTATACAAGTAGTCAAGGAATAAGAGGCAGTTTACCATTTGAAAGTGTTGTGTTTAACAGTTGTAACAGTTAACTTGAAAGGAAAGTGTTATATTATTCAGTACACAGGTGATACTGGAATTTGTTTACGGTGAAATGCAGTTTTTGCTGACAAGCAAAATAAAGATATAATTTTGGGAGGAAAAAAAACATAGTTCTCTTTATGCACAAAGCATGTACCGAAACTGTGGCCCAAAAACGGAGGTACGGTCCGTACCGTGGGCTACCTGTACTGTTGCACCCCTAGTATGATGTGAACTAATGTAGATAATGGGCAATATATGGAGCATTAGACCACCTAAAATATTTTGTTCTTTGTATTTTGCGTTTCAGTAACTTGTGAACTACGTAACTATATTTTGACATGACATGGTCAGATGAAGTGAAGATGATTGTTTGGCAGTAATCAAACCATCAGAAAAACACAAGTGGTTCAACTGCTTTGCACTGCTGACACCATAATAAATTATACAAGGTGAAAGCCAAAACACAGTCATGTGATCTGTAGTATGTTGACAAACCAGTTTTGTCAGCACACTCAATATACTCCATATGTATGTAATACACAATTAACAATTAAACTTATACGGTATGCTAGTAAACAGTAATCTGTCTCAAGTCAATCAGTGAAAGTAAGCAGTGAGAAAGCCAACACACAAACAACACTTTACTAACTTCCTGCATGTCAGGAAGTGACTGACTCTACTCAGTTCCTCTTTGAGGGTGTGTTGAGAAGGAAGCAGTGTTGATGTTGCTGAATCTCGAAACATCTGTGTATTTGTCTCCAGCTTGAGGACCTGCGTCGGTTGTCTGAGATGAATGGAGCATCAGCCAATATGGCCCGAGAGGAGCTTAGAGAGTCCAGCCTGAGAATTGAGAGTCTCACCGCCCAGCTGGCAGGACTGCAGAAGGAGGTTCACATTTTATCTACTCATTAAGTTTTTGTTTTTTGACAGAATTAGTCTCTTAAGCAGCAATATGTACACAGTAACTCAAACAGAAAAGTCCAAATGAATCTTAATATAATACAGGAAGTCCAGTTCAAGTTTTTACATCTCTAGAAAGTGACAGACTTTCTGCAGGCCAACTCTTCCAAGCATTATATCCAGATAAATGTCCTGTAGGCAGGACAGTATGGTCCTGCTTTATACAAAGTGCTTCCACTATCTCTGTCAAACTTTCTCTGTGAAAATTGTATATTTAAATAAAAAGGTCTAATACTGGCTTTTATATAAAATTAGGTCTGTAATTCACACAGAACTTTCACTGGAAAATTGTTACCTATCTGGATCCAATTTTGTTTGAAATATATTGATTTTATTGAAGCAGGTACCAAAGTTTGCCAGATACTGTAACTTAATAAAGTGTTGGCTTGGCCTGTGACACGTGCATCACTACCACCTCACTCTCTGACCTCATCTGTGTTCAGACTCGTGGTTGGCGTGATCGTATAGCAGAGCTAGAGGCAGCATTGGCTCAGGAGAAAGACACAAGCCGCAAGATGCTGGCAGACAAAGACCGTGAGGTGGCTGAGATCCAGGCCAAGATGCAGCAACAGTTGAACGAGTATGAACAGCTGCTGGATGTTAAACTGGCTCTGGACATGGAGATCAATGCCTACCGCAAACTTCTGGAGGGAGAGGAAGAAAGGTGAGGACCCCCAATTTTTTATAAGTAGATACGGCATCAGTTAAATGTCCGCTCAATTTCTGACACACCCACTGAGCTTCTTGTGCACACAGACAGAAAAGATGTATGTCTCTACAAAATACAATAAACACTGGATTTAACTTCAAAATCCAGTGTGTGTTTGTTACTCGTTAGTTGTGTGTTCACTGTAGCCATTTTGTACAAAGAACTATCTGAAAACAAATAAAAATCATATTTGGTGAAATATTCACAGTATTAGTAGATTTTGTACCAATACTCAGTTCTCCAGTTCTATAAAGAAATGTATGGTGGCCCTGGAGGTCAACGCACAACAACAAGTCACAAAACACTACAACATTTCAGAAAACACAACATTTCACAAAGCACAACATTTCACAAAACACTACAATATTTCAAAAACACTGTAACATTTCACAAAACAAAACGACATTTCACAAAACAAAACGACATTCCAGAAAACAACAACATTCCAGAAAACACAACAACATTTCACAAAACGGAAAGGGTAGGGACAGTAGCTCTTCTTTGTGATTGGACAGAATCCCTGTCAATTCAGAGTTTATCCAGTGATGTGTTTACGGTCGGTGGGTGATAGAATTGAGCATAAGGATGGCTTTCTCAGCATGTAGTGCACAGCACCCAGGCTACTTATAATATTAATGTTAAGTTGATTATTAGCTAACAAGGCAGCACGAGTTGCAGTAACTACATTAATTATATAGCCATTTATTAGTCATTAATAATGAGTGTAAATCAGTCTGGAAACTGGGCAACACCACTTCCCTATCTGTGTGTCTATATCTCGCTAAACTGCTGCAGCTAGTACGCAGAGAGAGAGAGAGAGACGGACGGGAAAAACTGGCCTTTAGTGCTCACGCACTGGGCATTGGGAAGCAGTGAAAGCCAATGCTTCACTTATTAAGATGAAGGATAGTCTGGCAGTTTCAGCGGACTGTTTTTAACATTAAAAACTACAGTGTCACATCCGCATCGCACGTTACAAAGCTGTGTGCGAGCTACAACACGATAAATACACACCCTTTCTCGCCCTCTCTTTCTCTCTCTCTCAGCTGCAGCAGTTTAGCGAGGTATAGACACAGATAAAGTGTGATAAAGCAAGTCTGTTGTAATGGGTCTCTGTATAGACTATAAATCTTGTGCGCACGAATTAAGCAAAGCGGAGGAATGAAGTAAAATGGACCTTCATTGTATAGCTAATACACTAATCTTCTCTCTCTATGATCATTCTGTCGATCCTTATGCTCAATTCTATCACCCACCGACCGTGAACACATCACTGGATAAACTCTGAATTGACAGGGATTCTGTCCATTCACAAAGAAGAACTATTGTCCCCACCCTTTCCGTTTTCTGAATGTTGTAGTGTTTTCTGAAATGATGTTGTATTTTGTGAAATGTCGTGTTTTGTGAAATGTTGTAGTGTTTTCTGATGTTGTTTTGCGTTGGTCTTCAGGGCCACCGTAGTAATGATTTCATTAGATAAAAATAAGGATATTCAGGATTAATATCAGGGAAAGGTGAGCCAGACCTTCCAGAATGTGCCACCTGTCACATCCAGGCATTATCCTTGGCATTTCAGCCACGCTGTGGTGTGCTCTGCAACAGACAGAGCTGAGTGTGAGCATCATGCAGCTCCACCCTCTGAATCACAGACAGGTGTTCAGTAGTTTAATAGAGTGACAGATCTCAACAGGCACACACATTCTCCAGTCAAGTTTCTTTTTATAAGTGCCAGTTTTTCAGTGAGAAGTGGTGTATGCAACAGTTATAAATGGGGCCCCTGGATCTCTAACCCACTCTCCTCCCGCAGACTGAATCTGTCTCCCAGTCCTTCATCTCGTGTCACGGTGTCCAGAGCGTCGTCCAGCAGCCGCAGCGTGCGAACTGCTCAGGGAAAGAGAAAGCGTGTTGATGTGGAGGAACAGGAAGCCAGCAGCTCAGTGTCCATTGCTCACTCTGCCTCAGCCACAGGACCCATCTGCATCAATGAGATCGACACCGATGGCAAGTTCATCTGCCTCCACAACAGTGGAGATGAGGTGAGATCCTTTTTAGATGATACACGCATTTTAGTTACTTTATGTGCAGAAAGTGTTGACATGGGCGGCCGTGGCTCAGGAGGTAAAGTGGTCACCCACCAATTGGAAGGTTGGTGGTTCGATCCCTAGCTCCTCCAGTCTGCATGCCGAAGTATCCCTGGGCAAGATACTGAACCCTGCTTTGTCCCCGATGTGTCATTGGTGTGTGAATGTGTTAGAATGCACTTTGTATGGGGCGCCCCCATAGCCGAATGGTTGGGGCGCGTACCACATGGGCCTTAGTGCCCTGAGCAGTTGGTCCCCAAATTGACTCCCGGTCCGGCCAGACCTTAACTGTCATTCCCCTACTCTGTCTCCGTTTCCTGTCTCTCTCCACTGTCCTGTCAAAATAAAGGTGAACCCCCCCCCCCAAAAAATGCACCACTTTGTGTGTGTGCTGTATGAATGCGTGTGTGAATGGGTGAATGTGACCTGTGTGAAGTGCTTTGAGTGGGCGATAAGACTAGTAAAGCGCTATGTAAGTGTAGCCCATTTACCATTTTGAGATCTGCTGTAACTGTAGTATATTAGACCTGTCACATTGTTTTGTCACTGATTGTGTCTGTCAGGACCAGGCCATGGTGGGTTATGAAATGATTAAGACAAGTGGAAATGCTACGGCCACCTACAAGTTCACACCCAAATACGTCCTGAAGGCTGGCCAGAAAGTCACGGTAAGAGTTTGTCCTGGGAGTCCAATCATTTTCAGCTGAACTCTTTCTGGGGTTTTGGTTTTGGAATTCTGCTAACCACTCTAAAATCATGTCAAAGAAGAGATTTTTTAATTAGCTATGTAGTGTGCAGACTGGCATTAGCTGTGCATTCTGCAGGTCATTTTTTCCTTTAAAAATCTATATAATTGACAGTCAATAGGATTTGTCATTCATCAACAATTATATTGTTGGCATTTTTTTGGCAAAATAACTTAAAATGCAGTGTTCCAAATTATTATGCAAAACAGAGTTTCTAAACACTCAATAGTTTTTAAAGGATTGAAACAGAAATCTGTTGTCTTTTTCTTTTGTGTTAGGAGGTAATATTAATACATATTAACATAGGAGCCCTTCTATGATATCACCTTAACAACTCTCTCATCCATTGAACTTGTAGGTCAATGTATAGATTTTGCCTGTATTTCCTTTGAGGATGCTAGAATTGCCTCCCAGAGCTGCTGTTTTGAGGTAAACTGCTGTTGGGGTCAGGGGATGATGGTTTCTTCTTTTTATACTATGGCAGGAGACGGGCAGTTAGGAATTCCATATATTTTGCTGAGGTCATTATGACACCTTCAGGCACCTTAAAGGGGCCTACCAACTCACTTTCTATGATTCCAGCCCAAAACATCACTCGACCCCCTCTTTGCCACCAACCATCCAGAACTCCATCCATCTGGACCATCCAGTGTTGCACAGCATTCATCAGTGAATAAAACTGTTTGAAAATTAGTCTTTATATATTTCTGAGCCCACTGCAGTCGTTTCTCCTTGCGGGCATTGGTTAAGGGTGGCCGAAATACAGCTTTATGCACATCAGCAAGCCTCTGGAGGATCCTGCATTGAGAGGTTCTTGGGACTCCAGAGGCACCAGCAGCTTCAGATACCTGTTTGCTACTCATCAGTGGATTTTTCACAGTTGCTCTCTTAATACAATTAATTTGCCTTACAAAAACTTTCCTTAATACGCCTTTATCTGAACAAACCCATCTGCGCTCTGAATCACACAAAAATTTTTCACAGTACGATGATCTCTCTTCATTTTTTGTGAAATATCCAGTGTTTTCATTCCTTTTGCAAGGTACCGCACTACTTCACGCTTTTAATCTGCAGAAAGATCTTTTTTTTCTCCTGTGACTTGCTTAATAATGTCAAACAACCTCTTTAAGTAGTTTCCCTTTAATTAGGCTCACCTGGCAAACTAATTGTCAGTGATGTAAACTGACAGGAGAAGCAGCACATTGAAAACTTTAATTGAAAAACTAAAAATCTAATGTTTGTTTAATTGAAATCGTATTTGCATAATAATTTGGAACACAGTGTAGACATGTGTCTTTATGGATTTACATTCTGTGTGATGGCAGTTTAACTCATCAAATAAACACCTACATAAACTGGTGCAGTGCCAGTTCAGCTTGGCCTGCCTAAATCCAGCTTGTAGCTTGTTACTACAGGAACTGGCTGCTCCACTTCACTCCAGTGGTGTCTGGGTGACAGTGTAGAAAATGCCATTCCAGTTGAGTTCTGTCTTTGTGAAAACCCTGGCATGTGCGTGCTGTAAACTGTCCATGTGCTGCGCTGCACCTTTTTTCATGTCAAGTAACAGGAGTCCTTGTTGTGTCTTAACAGAGGAGCAATACACCTGCAAAGCTTAAAAGTCGGTCAGATGAGCAGTTGTTGAGAAATCGATGTAGGGACAGAGAGACAGATTCCTCCATCTATAGTTAGCGGTCATGACGGCAGTCTTACAAGGGTAGACCTATAACATGTCTGTATCAGTGTAAGAATTTGGCACACAAAGTGGAACATTAAATCATAGGCTACAATCACACTGTTTCTCCTGTTGCTCAATAAACAATTTAAATCTATGTCCACAGAAATCATGTAAGAATTCATTTCCAGTTATGGCGCCATGATTCCTGTCTCTTCCTTGTTCCAGCTCACAGCAAATGAGCCATATCATAAGAGGACAGATACTGATGATGAGGCTATGCCCTCATTTATCAGTATGACACTTTGAATCATGGTTGATTCTTGCCCCCTATACCCACCAGTTTTTGGTATTTGTAGGGCCCCCACCCGCATTGGGCTCAGAATGCTCACAATACACAGACTGAAAATACCTACCAAGATTTATGATGATTGGACAATTCATTAATGAGTTAAATGGAAGTTTCCTGCTCAGCTCCACCCTGGGCAACGTTTTTTGATTGGTGGAGTTCATGTTTTTGTACTGATCGTACCCATTTATAATAGAATTGTTTCACATCATACAAATTAGTTAAAAATCCATCATGGTGGCCTTAATTGTCCAAGAGACTTTTTTGTGGAGTATACAGAGTTGTAGTTGAGTCAGATTTGAAGTGAATAGGACACACTCAGATTTAAGAATTATGGAGGCCACTGTACTCTGGGAAATCTCCAATGCAGCAGATTTTGTAGCGGGTACACTAAAAGCTCTGCTGTAACAGGACATAATATCATAAATGACTTCCCTCATCAGTCTGGACCTTGAGTGGACAAAATGTCAGCGTTACATAATCCAGACACTTGTGCTCAATGGCATCCTTCTAGTATCTTTAGGAACAAATTAATTGTATGATTGTATTCATAAGGAAGTCAAAAGACAGCTTGCAGTTACTGAGTTACTTTAAAGCCCTTTATGTGGAAATAAAGAAAAAGATCTGACCAGGGCACACGACCAAAAAATGGACTGAAAGCATTTCCCCCAGGGCATGTCATTTTTATAGAAATAAGATCAGGTGCCAACAGAAACATTTGACAGATGTCACACACAGGGGCTTTAATGTGATGGCATGAGTTTCTCTTCACTGACTCTGAATAAGCATTGCACCACTAATTAAGAAGTGTTGATTGTATTCTTAACTTTTGATATTTGAAGTGTTTGAAGTACTTTTGTGTTTGTGTGTTACTATGCATGCTATGGCTGTAATCTTCATAGTTGAAAGATTAAATGTCTTCTTCTACTTGTGTTTTACTTTTTCATACATCATTCAATCAATCAAGAACTCAGCAAAATAAAGTGATGCTAGATAACAAAATGAGAAATATATCCTATATCCTGTATTTCAGCAGATTGCTGTTGTCATCAAACAGGTCATTATGTGGTCTTTCCAAATTTAATGCCATACATGTTTATTTCAAAGCATGAGAGTTTGGGCTGTCCCAGTGAATCATTTTTAAATAATCTCTTGATTTTATCTACTGATAATCTTTATACAATAGGTTTACTCTCTGGACCTGGTCTGAGGAGAGACAGCATTCATCCCAATGTTATCTGCAGTGGCCCCAATCTCCTACAGAACTTGTGACTTTCAGTGGTGGAAAAAGTACTTGGATCCTTTACTGAAGTAAAAGTACCACACAATGACAAACTAACAGATGGAGGCAGTGGTATCCCAGCAGCTTCCAGTAAAATTCCTGTTCCTGTTTTTGTCAGTGGAGTCTGGTAGTGATATATAAATAAAAAGATCTGTCTCTGTAGTGTCTGTTGTAAGATACTTAGAATAACAATCTGAGTCTGTCGGTGGCAAAAGCAAGAACTTTAGTGGACGGACTTTGACGTGAACAGTTGTCCATTGGATCACACTGCAGCAGCTGCTGCTGGTTCACTATTGTTGATCAATACTGCAGATTCCAAAGATATTTGTCCCTATAAATAATTTACACCCTAAACATGGGTAATAAGGTCCAGGTTCAATCTGAGAAAAAAAACTCCTTTCCATGACTGACCCTGATGTACTGTCCAGTACAGTAGCTTTAGAATTAACTGTAACACCTGATTTATATTTAGACTTTTATATCTCTCTGAGGTGACTCCAGCGGTTTCTTCATCTAAACCATCAACTTGTCTTTTGGATTCTATTCCAGCTAGGCTGTTTAAGGATGTCCATCCATTCAAAAATATCTATACTGTTTATCCTCTGAGGGTCATGATGGGCTTCTTGTAGTAAAACAGAACAGCTGTTGCTTAGCTTTAGAAAAGTGAGGTCTGTGTTATTTTAACTTGCATCAAGTAATCCCCTCAGAGTGCTCTCCCATAATTCATCTGAAATCTGAATATTCAATTCCTTTTAGGTGGTTTGGACATTTTCTATAGTACATGAATACAGACCATCACCTCACAAATTCACATAAGTGTGTAAGATGTTTAGTGCAAACAAAGAGGAGGAGGAAGTGTGCAGTATGCAGAGAAGAGTTTATGGCATCACCACAAACATGAAGTACGTAGTTGAAGCTCTGAGAAAACAAGGTCTCTTTATGTCTGTGACAACTGTACCACCATATATCACCTTCATCTGGACTGAAAAATGCTCATGTCTGGAGCTCCCATTTTCAGGGAGAAGGTGAAACAGCAGCTTTATTTCAGTGCCAATAAAATGTGCCTGTCTGTGCAGAAGAATAGAACAGAGGCCAACACTGTACCACTGTCCAACAAGTGACCAAGTGATTTGATGTTCATTCTCAACTGTCACCACTGTAGTCTATGGAAGTGATTCCACAACTTGTACATCAGAGCTCAGACATGGAGAACTGGAGTCTTAACTTAAGATCTGATGTTAGAGTGACAGTAAATACATTAGTTCTTATTGTGGGGAGGACTAAATGCACAGTGTTTGGGTCAAAATCTGGTAAAAGTAGGACTCACTTTACACTTGACTATGGGAAATGTTACTGAACAAGTGGCCTAGCTGGTTTTTAACAGATCTGAACAATAGTGGCATCAGATTAATTACCATTGATTTTAAAGGATATGGCAGTGATAATGGTTTATGAAAATGATCCACTCCAACTAAACTATAGTGAGTCTTTTCTTTTTTCTACATCAACACAGAAACATACAACAAAATGACTCAAATTAAAAATAACCTTTTGTTTAAGTGTGTCCCAATCATCAAATCAATTAATTCATCAATCAATCAGTGTGAAAAACTGTTGATGGACTTATCATTAGACTTTAAGTAGATTGCCTGTAGCCGTTTGTGTGCATGAACTTGAACCAGGCCTTTAAGGCTAAGGCACATTATGGTTACAGATCAAAGTTTAATATCAAACATTTTCACTTTGTTTCATCCATACATCATGTCTTTTTTTGCTGCTGAAATCTAAAGATGTCCACAGTGTTTTGATGTTTGAAAGTACAACAGTCAGAGGACAGTCTGATGGACAACGTCTCAGCTGATTCAGTCAAACCATTTCTTGAAGCAGTACTAGAGCCATAGTGTCTTCACTATAGTCTAAGAATGTCTGAGGCTTTTCATCAGGCTTCTGTCATTTGACCGGAGCCAAGACTGTTGCTTCATCAGCCAACTGTATGTTGGTGTCCAGGTGAGACAGTTCATACTGCCTTCACTGTAAGTTTGAGAGTAAAGTGCTGCTTGGACCATCTTACCTGTGGTCATTCATACATGTGACATTAGCTCTGACAGAACATCTCAGAGCGATGCTGTAAAGTGCTTCAGAGCAGAGGATGAACAGATTCCACCTCCTAATCGGAGTCTGTCTTGGAGCTGGCTCCGTACTCACACTATCGACTCCTTGGATGGCTGCTTCCCTTGCTGTGAGCCTTGTAACGGGTGAAGCCCTGACACTTCACTGTGTGACCTGGGGAGGAGGAGGACCACTCTCTGATTGGACAGTTGCCACTCACTGTACAGTCGACAGTGATACCTGAGAGACACCTTAGGGAAAAAAAAGGGACATCAGGATTTCACCTCTGAACTGAGTGAACTTCATTCAAGTGAAATTAATTTAACTAGTAAAACTGACTTATTTTACGTATTTTGCATATGGGTTTCTTGATCGTAGTTAGTACTCCTCAGTATGTGACTACTTTGTATTGTATAATGCAAAGGAAAGTGTTAGAGGGGTGAAGAGAAGGGTTGGGCTCAAACTGCTTCACTTTAATATTCAGCCAAACACCAGACCAGACAGGGGTACCAAAATTTACCATTAGATAATGCACTTGACTGAGCTCCGGAGTGGAACATAGTGAGACTGAGAGAACCCATGACTCAGTGTGTGACAACTGCGGGCCACTTAGTGGCAGCAACACAACTCTAAGCTGGTTTTCCAACCGCCAATAAACACTGAACAAGAAGAAGAGACACATCCTGTTTTTATTTCTCACAACAACCAGCTCCACAGAGATATTTTCACAGCTTGGTATGAATGTGGATATATATTTTTTGCAGTGACTTTTTCCCTGCAGTGTTTACATGTTGTCTCAACTATGTTTTTCAGCTCACCTCTTTCATCAGCTTCAAATCTGAGATTTTGCCTTATTGGCACAGTTGTATTTTTCTTTGAGACCAAGTCTACCATTTCTCCTCTCACCATCATCCCAAAAAACACATCAGCTTTGTAGTAAATAGACTCAAACCGCCCCCCCTCTACCTCCTGAGCCACAGCTTAGATCAACTACATTTCAAGTGGCACCAACAAGTAGCACAGGTTGTATTACTAGCTGAGCAGACAAACATGGTCTGGCAGACTCCTGCATCAAGTACAGGGTTGTGAGTGTGATTGTACAGGGAGATGACCAGACACCTGTGGTGGGTAACCTCATGCAGAAACTTGGCTGGAAATGTTATTAACAAGAGGACACAGTGACCTACAGTATATGTGCTGTATGAAACTCTGCCAATGATGCTAACAGCTCTGCTGCTGATGTCAAAGAGTCTGGTCCTGATCAGAGCACTAACAGCTCTCCTGCAGTTACAGCTGCACCCCCAACAAATAGAGGACAGGCCTTGACCAGTGTCTGCCCCAGTAGCCGAATGGTTAGGGCGCATACCGCATGGGCCTTAGTGCTCTGAGCAGCTGGTCCCCCGATTGACTTCCGGTCAGACCTTTACTGTGTGTCATTCCCCTACTCTCTCTCCACTGTCCTATCCAAACCCCCCCCAAAAAAATACTGTAAAAA
The DNA here is from genome assembly GCA_033238685.1 of Lates japonicus. Classification (NCBI taxonomy): domain Eukaryota; kingdom Metazoa; phylum Chordata; class Actinopteri; family Centropomidae; genus Lates; species Lates japonicus. The sequence goes on from BRZM01000011.1 coordinate 8,617,102, forward strand.
AAGAAAATAAAACAAACACAGAATATTTCATTTTTATCACAAGTAATAAACACTGCACAACATCCACCCCTACACTGCTCGGCATACTCACCAGAGTCCAGAAGAGGTAAATGGTGAAGAGGGCGACGGTCAGCGTGATGAGCCCCACAGCCTCCAGCCGGCTGGAGAAGTGAAGGTGATCTATGGCACCACGAAGGCAGAGCCAGCCGGAGATGGTGGCCAGAGGAGTGATGAGCAGGAAACACACCATGTCACCAAACAGGGTGCGCCTCTCCTGACGAAGACCCGGGTTCTGCATCCACTGCACCATCAACAAGAATTAAAGCACAGCTAGCTTCCAGGTCAAATGAATGTGATGTAATGACTGACTGAACTGGATGTTCCCTGATCATCCTATACCTCAAGCAGCGGCCTGGACTTCCTCTGCACAGTGAACTGGTAGTGGCAGAGCTCACAGAAGCTGGTTCCTGAGGCAGACAGCCAGTGTTCCAGACAGCTGCGGTGGATGGTGGCCAGGGTCCCAGAACACTCACAGGGGGACAGCAGCTCCTCCTGGGCTCCGCTGTCATGACAGACACGACACATGGGGTTCTCTGACCCGGCACTGCTGAACAGAAGAATCAGGGAGGACATACTAAGACTTTTTGTTTTCAAGATGAATGCAGATGCATGGTCATCAGGAACTCCAGCAGCTGTGGGGAGCCATGCCTTTAATGTCAAAGATCTCCATTCTACCAGCACGAATCCTGAGTTCACTCAAAGACCATTTAGTGAAGAACAGAGAGAACTCCTGAGCTAAAACAAGGGGTGGGGCAGACCACATCACCATTTCCTGCATGGTAAATGGACTTAGTGTCTTCTGTCTCTTCATGTAATCTCAGACTGACTCTGTGAGATAAGGGCTCTGTGGGGTCAGACCATCTACTGCAGGACTCCTTGTTCTTCTTGTCTCTGAGGACAGTTCTTTATGATGCTGACTCACTGTCCTGCTGCAGATTTAATCTGGGACTGATCAGACACCTCCCTGGTGGTTCTGATGAAGGATAAGAGTAAAAACATCTGAAGTGCCTAAAACTTTGACACAGTGCTGTAGATACAAACAACCATTCACACTCACAGACAGTTTAGAGTCACCAGTTAACCTGCATGTCTTTGGGCTGTGGGAGGAAGCTGGAGAACCTGGAGAGAAGCCACACAAAAACAGGGAGAACATGTAAACTCCACACAGAAAAGCCCCGGGAGAACCAGGGTTCGAACCTTGAACCTTCTTGCTGTGAGGGAACAGTGCTAACCATTGCACCACCACGCACCTGTAAATTTGTCTGGTCTAGAAGTTGTGCACAACCACCAGAAGTGGAAGGGACCAGTGATGGAGAGGATCAGAGTCAGAGTGCAAGACAAGGTGAGGCTATTAAGCTGCCAAGTCATTAGCAGTGTGTTAACACAAAGCACACGGTTACATTATTTTAACGGCATAGTTTATTAAAAAAAAAAATTAAGGTCCTCTGCTCAAAGTTAAATCCAAAGAGGGAACAGAATTCTTAAAGTGGGAGGTTTTGGAACCAGTGTGATGTGGTGTTAGCTGTTGACAATCTGAGATTGACTTATTAGAAGGGTTTTTTGAAACTGAATTGAACACATCAATTACCTACCACTGTTTGGTGTATGTGTCCAACCCCGGAGACATCAGCTGACCGTCCAGCTTGGTTGACACCTGTGTGTAATACTGAGGCTGTTCACTGGCAGACACACTGCACTCCTCCATGGTTTTACCTGGCAGAGGCAGATCAGCAGACAACCCACACATGGGCTCAGAGTCCAGCTCAGGCTGGCACCTCATAAGACACTGATTTGGCAAAATTTCTGGCAACAACGAGCAGTGACTGGTCATCATGGTGGTAGAACACTGGACACAGACTGGTCTTAATGGGCATCTCCCATCTACAGGAACAAGAGAGAGGTGACTCAGGTGAAGCCAATGACAGAGAGGAAGGTCTCTGACAAAACACCTGCACTCACTTGTACAAAGCAAACACCTCTTTAGTGCTCAAGTACATAAAACTGATACATGCTGATGTGATTACAGTGTTTACAGTAGTAAACATAGATATCACAGTGCATTCAGAAGTATTCAGACCCCATTCACTTTTTTTCACATCATTATGTGGCAGCCTTTCACACAATTGGTTAGGTGGTTAGTAGACATGGATCATAGTAGTAGTATCATCAACAGTTAATATGAATAATTTTATTGTTCATCTTCATTTTCTCTTCCAAATAAGTTTGACTTGACCTTTAATATTTTAACTACTGTTCTTCACAATCAACATCAGTGTTAATTTTTATCATTTTTAATTTTTACTAGAAAATGCATTTCCTGTGGAAAATGCGTGTGAATGCTGAGAGCTGAATGGATCGCTGAAACAATGCTTAAAATGGCTGAAATTATTGTTAAAATGCAGAAGAAAAAGCTGAAAGGCTGAAATTGTTGAAATGCAGAAGAAAAACTTAAAATTTGAAAGTCAAAAGTAATTGCTGAAGTTTAAAATGGCTGAAATTAGCAGAGAGAAAGGGCAGATGCAGAAGCTGAAAGTTAAAACCAACAGCTGAAGCATTCATTTGAATAGCAAAATTGCAGACAAAGTTGAACATTTTAAAAAGCATTAAGAGTTGAAGAACGTTGAATTAGCATACATGTAAAAAGGTTTAAACCTTTTGATAGTTGAATGGTTTCTGTAGCAGAAAGTATGCAGGAGTAGTTACAGGCCAAACAGGGGTGGAAACAGAAAGGAAAAACTCATAAATGCAGAATCAAAAGTTGGAAGTCAAAATGTAAAACTCGTGATGGAAGCTTAAGTGCATTAGATAGAAAAGCAGAGAGCATGAACATGGAATGTTTGAACTTCCTAACATGTGAAATGGAAAGAATTAGGTATCATTTGTGTGTGTGTGTGGGGGGGGGGGGGTTTAAAGGTAAAATCTGTATAAAAGTAGTTCACCAATCAAAATGACGGCTGTGTGACATCACCCACTCTGGCCAGCGCAATACACACCCATTATAAACTCAGAAACTGCCAGAAATGAGCATGAAATATAAACTGATGTCATTCACAAACTGTACAAGATGTCAGGTTGAATGTAAGCTTAATAGCTGAACATATTGGGACTTGTTTAAAGTTTAAATGAAGTCTCTAACACAAAGTATGCTGAAGTAGCTGAAGTTCAAAGAGGCTGAAGTTTTCAAGGATTTGAACATTCTGTCCATTCATTTGAATGGGAAAAAAATTGCAGAAAACGTTGAATATTTTAAAAAGTAGAAATAATAGAAAAAAGTTGAATGCAAGCAGGAATGTCCTAAATGAGCTGAACATTTTGGTGGGTGAATGGTTTTAATAGCAATATCATTACATGGACAATAAATATAATTACACGGAAAATGTGCTGTGTATTCAACATACTCAACTTCATCACTATTTTCACGTTTAATTCACTTTCCATTTCGCTTCACTGTTCTCATCGCTTCTTTCTTTCTCTCTTTCCTTCTTTCTTTCTTTCTTTCTTTCTTTCAGATAACTCACAGAGGATGAGACAGTCCAAACCGGGGCTGGGTCATAACAACAGACAAAAGAGATGTTGTGGGGATTTCCTCATTAACACGTCATGTAGCCTCCTTTAATAATGCTGTGGTTATCAGGCCTCAGTCTGACAGCTGAGGAATGCACCGTGTGATTACCGAGTAGAATAGTGGTGTGTATCCAGCTCTATGTTACACTGACTCACTCCACACTGTGGACCACCATCTGCGGATTGTGCTAGGCTAGCTAACGACGGGCACAGTGAACAATATGTACTCATTAACACGAGCTACAAGCCGAAACAGGAACACAACTACTACGGTGAACAGTAATGTAACGTGGACATACAACGACACAGTGCCTGTATGTTGAACTGAATGTCTCCGTCTTGAGACGCAGTTTGAAGTTCCAGTAGGCCCAGCTAACGAGCCACGCCTCTCCTCTGTCTCTGTCTCTAACGCCACATTCTTACCTTCGGTCAGCCTCCTGAATTCACGTGTAGTACCACTAGCTTCCATGGCAAACAACAACACTGAAACCGTTGGTCTGTATTCAGCACGTTAACAGGTCGCTGTCACTTCCGCTTTAAGCTGAACCAAGCGGCGACAGCAGGGGGCAGTAAAGAGCTAACTCACATCTTGTCACAACCAACAAAATATTACCAAACCCCAAAGCAATGGACAGACAGTTACAGGTGATCTGATCATGTTCTTCTCTACAGATTACTGAAATGCCATACGGGCACTTTGTGAGCCCTGTTTAACTTCCACATTAGTCTCATATAGGCTTTATACAGAAATGTTGTCTAAGTTACAGGAGGTGAACTTCTGGTTAAAAGTTAACATGTGAAAGTAGATGAGGAATTGATGTCTGCTTCGACCGGTGAAGTGAAAGTATATGTTGGAATTTGAGGAAGAAATTCTTTCAAAGAAAGTTTTGATAAACTAGAGTATGTTTCTAAACCTATTCAATTTTGTAAGTGTCAAAGATTTGCTCATACATATAAAGGAAGAAGATGTGGAGAGGATCGTGAGTATGGGCGCTGTGGGAGAGAAAAGTAACCCAAATGTAATTGCAGAGGCCATAGTGGTAATGAAAAAGGAGGTAGAGACTCATTAGGTCAGAGTGAAAGAGAAGAGCAGCCAGCAGGAGCTATCAAGATGGTGAACCAGAGGAGAGGGAGAGATACAGGAGACACAACAGGAGAAAGAGGGTAAAGGGTGGATTAATGTAAAGAAATGGGTCTCTTTCATAGCATGAGTCATAAATGCTACAATGGAGACAAAACAGAAATAATTCAAATAATGATAAAAGCAGCAGCATGTCACCTGAAGACCAGTGAACTAACATCAGTGGAGGTGGGAAATAAGAGGAAGATGAAGAAAATAAAGTATTTTAATTCACAAAGCATCAGGAGATACAAATGCAGAGATAAGAGAAGGGCTGTTGGAGGATAACAACTTGGTGTGTCTTAATAATGAGAGGAGGAGGATAGATGTATACGCAGGTAATAGTTCAGCACTACACAGTGGTGTCAAGAAAGGCAGCAGGGATATGTGAGATGAATTATGGGAAGACTCAACAGCTGGTAGTGATCATTATTCAGTATTTATTCGATATATGCAGACAGGGCAATAAGAGTAGAGGAAAGAACCTACAAAATGTAAGTACTTGTGTGAGATGGAAAATAGGGAATAGACCTAAATGAATAAGAGTTTTAGAGAAAAGAAGCAAATCTATCAATTCCTTGAAGCAAAGGGAAAATCAATAGGAAAGCAGTCACATGGTGGACAGAGGACTGTGGTAAAGCCATCAAAGAAAGGATCAGAGCTTTTAACCACAACCTAAAGGTTTTTAAGGAGTGGAACAACCATGGTGTTTGGACAGTGAGGCATCAGACATGATTCAGATAACTGTCCAGGGAAGTTTTCAGAGGCAAACAGAGCCACTCAGAGAATTTTGGATTCAACACTGATCATCCAGGGGCAGATATTACAGTGCTCGTTCTGAACTGGCAAGCTGTTGTATCTGTCTCTGTTAAAGCAATGCACACCAAGCCCTGCACAGATGCATCAGCTCCAGAAAGTAGCTGTTTGGCAGGACCTGTTGGCAGTTTGGCCTTAGATATATGGTTCTTCCAAGTGTTATTAGCATTTTAGAGTAGCAAGTTCAGACATTATCATACCACTGCTGCTCCTACTTCTGTTTTTTCTTCTGCACACAGAAGTATACAGCTAGCCAGGCAAAACTAGCTACAACTGAAGGAGCAACATGGAGGATGGATACACATTTTCAGTAGTGTCCACTTGGCTTTTTTCCTACACAATATTCACACAATATTCCCAAGACTGCTGTGTTATGAGAAACAGATTATCTATCTGGGAGATGTGTGTGTCTCCTTTCTTACTGAGAGGTTTGAAAACTTACAGTGGGGGAAATAATTATTTGATCCCCTTCTGAATTTGTAAGTTTGCCCACTTACAAAGAAGTTAACAGACTCTATTTTTTATGGTTGTTTACTGATTATGGCAATAGACAGAATATCAGTTGAAAATGCATAAAAAACAAACAATTTAAAAGATATAAAATGTTGTGCACTTTATTGAGTGAAATAAGTATTCGATCCGTCGAACTGTCCTCGGTCTGGAGCTCCATGTAAGATCTCGCCTCGTGGAGTGAGGATGATGAGAGAGGTGAGGGAGCAGCCTGAAACTACGCGGCAGGAGCTTGTTAATGATCTGAAGGCAATTGGGACCTCAGTCACCAAGAAAGCAGTTGGTAACACACTGCGCCGTAATGGACTGAAATCTTGCAGTGCCGCAAGGTCCCCCTGCTCAAGAAGGCACATGTATAGGCCCGCCTTGTGTTTGCCAGTGAACATCTAAATGACTCAGAGAAGGCTTAGGAGAAAGTGCTGTGGTCAGATGAAACCAATGTTGAGCTATTTGGCATCAACTCGACCTGCCATGTTTGGAGGATGACCCAAAGAACACCATCCCCACAGTCAAGCATGGAGGAGGAAACATTATGTTTTGGGGCTGTTTTTCAACCCAATAGAAAACCTCCGGAGGGAGCTAAAGCTTCATGTTTCCAAGTGGCAGCCAAGAAACTTGAAGGATTTAGAGACTTTCTGTAAAGAGGAATGGGCCAAAATCCCTCCTGAGCTGTGTGCAAACCTGGTGACCAACTACAAGAAATGTCTCATCGCTGTGCTTGCCTATAAGGGTTTTTTCTACCAAGTACTAACTTATGTTTTACTTGGGGATCGAATGCTTATTTTTACTTTTATATTGTGTGTTTTTTATGCATTTTCGACTGATATTCTGTCTATTGCCATAATCAGTAAACAACCATAAAAATTAGAGTCCATTAATTTCTTTGTAAGTGGGCAAACTTACAGTCAGCAGGGGATCAAATAATTTCCCCCACTGTATATTATTTCCATGTTTGTGTGTTAAACATGAAGCTGAGGCCAGCAGCTGGTTAGCTTAATTTAGGATTAATACAGGGAGAACCAGCTATCCTTGCTCTGTCTAAAGGGACCAAAGTAATCAGTAATTAACTCCTCATATCAATCTAATTTGTACAAAAAGTGTAAAAATAACGAATTGTCATTTCATGAGGGCAGGGGTTGTGTGTCAGTTAGTATGTAGCAGATACAAATTAGTCATGTGACTGCCATCTGACACATTCCTGCCTTGTGATCTTCATTACTCTCAATTACTCTCACACTGTTTTAGAGCCCCTGGAACCCCATTAGAGGGTTGCTGGAGTCATCATGGTAAACAGAGTATGCTGGGATGTTACTCGCAGTTTTACAATGAGTGTTAAGCATTTGTTATATTGTCTATTGCATGAAGAAATCAATCTGTGCTAACCTTTAACTCATCACCTTATAATGAATTCAGTCTCCTGTAGATTAGATTCTGGGAGCAAATGATACACAGATAATACACACACATTCATACAGCACTTGTTGTATATACATATGAAGTGCTCTAACACACACACCCATTCACACAGACTGGAAGAGCCGGGACTGAATCACTTACCTTTCAATTGGTGGGCAACTTGCTCTGCCTCCTGAGCCACAGCAGCTGCTACCATACATACACATACGTACACACATATGCACATGCACACACACACTACACACAGATATATACATACATACATGTACACATTATGTCACACCTACAATCACACCTCAAGTTAGTAAAGCCTCTAACCTAGTGTCTGAACTGGTATCAGTATGTCAAGTTTAATTCAACTCTGTTATTAATTCCAGATAAATGGAGCCTAATATTTGAAGGCTGTTTTTCCAAGACTAGTATTTACTTCAAGAACACACAGTGTCAGTCAGTCCTGAGAACAGAGGTTAGAGGTAGAATGTCTGAGGAACAGCAGTGGTAATAAATAAGGAGGTAAGCAATTTCTGAAGTAGTCCTTTATAAATGAGTAGATAAGAAAGAGGGAGGCCAGCCCACCTTCTGTTACAAGACACAATGATGGGTTCCATATGGTCTGAGAGCATGTCTATAAATAACATCACCATAATCCTGCTGCACAGTGGTAGTCAAGACCTGTTCCTATACAGAAAACTGAGTTGCATCCTTGATTTGCAACTCAAGTTGTTCAATTAATTCAACATCAAATATAAGGTATTTATATAGGTATTTATAGTGGGGAACCTTCTCACTTCCTGTTCCTGGTTTCCTCTCCCCCTCTCTCTGATTTAATTCTCAGTTCTTACTTCTCTTTCTGAACTGAAGCTGTAGTGTTGTCCCTCACTGGGGGTTGACATGTTCGTGTTGATTCCTTTGGTCTCAGTTGTACTGTTCATTAACCTAAATGATGGCTCCACTACAGGACTGTGGAAGACTGTGTGCAGCTTCCACCACTTGTTTGAGGGCCGAGTGGCCGCTCACTGTGAGACACAGTACGACAGCTCCTGTTTCCACAGGGAGGAAAGTTCGTCTTGAAGCTTGTTGTTAATAATGGCTGCTTCATTCAGCTGTGAGTGTGACAACAAACAGAGTTACACTCAGTGATTTGATATTGGTTAACACATAAAAACAATCACAAAAAAAAAAAAAAAAACACTTTAGCAGAATAAAACAATTGCGACTGATCAAAGTGAAAATCCAAGGACACTTCTGTACTGAAAATAAATTAAACCTCATGTCAGTCATCGTCTAGTTGCTCCTATCTCCTCTGTTCTCTCTTCCTTTCTTTGCATTTGTTATTCTGTGTATCACCCCAGTGTTGGACTGTGCCTCCTGATTTTTACAGAACACCTGTCTGCAGATGGTGATACCAGCTTTTCTGGTGAAGCTCTGGCAGAGTGTTGTGCTGTGGAGGGGTCAGGACTTCAGTGTCTGTGATCAGAAGGACGTGCCAGTCACACTGGCTATGAGGTGTACTGCTTGTATGCTATGTTTGTTTCCCATGGAGAGCTCTCGCCTCTCCACCCTCTGTTCCCATGCTGGTGTCTGGAGCAGTGGAATCCTGTTAAAACAAAGAATTAAAAAAGAAGGTAAAAACAAATGATAAGCAGCCTCTTTGAGAGACTACTCATGAGCTGCCTTTTAAACTCCAGTGACATTCAGAAGCCACCTCAATTTGGGGCGGCTGTGGCTCAGGAGGTAGAGCAGTCGCCCACCAATCAGAAGGTCGGTGGTTTGATTCCCGGCTCCTCCAGTCCGTGTGCTGAAGTATCCTTGGATGAGATACTGAACCCCAAATTGCCTCCGATGTGTGACATCAGTGTGTGAATGTGTGTGTGTCTGTACTAGAAAGCACTCTTCTATAGAACAAGTGCTGTGTGAATGGGGTGAATGTGATCTGTAGTGTGAAGCGCTTTGAGTGGTCGAAAAGACTAGAAAAGTGCTATATAAGTACAGTCCATTTACCATAACTTCAAATGTGAAGGAGTCCAAGTTATGCTGAATCACAAACTGGAAGGCCTGGGTCAGGACAAACCTGTAGTCTGCGTCCAACAATTTTCAGTCTCTTTATGTTTTTGGTCTTCTAGAAGCAAATAGCATAGCTCAAAAATCACTGGAGAGTTTATTGAAGTATTACAGCAGCAATCTCAATAAACCCCTATGAGTCCCAGTCACAAGACAGTCAAAGGACAAGAGGGCTTCTGGTTTTATACAACAAGATGTCTCCACCTCTCCAAAAGCATCTCCTCCTTCTTTCTAAAAAAAAAAACATACTGAACTTGTTTTTAACCATGTGTGCTTTTGTGTCTCTTCAGATCTTATTTCTTTTTATCCATGTCTGAGAGACATGTTTTCCTAGGTGTTTTGGAGGCTCCGGTAGGCTGTTTCAGATCCCATTATTTCTTGTTTAGCTGTCAATGTCAGGGCCTTTCTTCTTAATATGGCTTCTGCTTTGACATGCTTATGTCAGGACTGCCCCGGTGGTATTTTTATTTATTTTTTAACATTTGCTCCACAGGTTTACCACAACATCTACACAACCTCAACAGGTCCTCCTCCTGATTTATGACATATAAGATAACAGCATGCAGGATCAAATTTACACAACATGCAGGCTCAGTCTTGGATGTGAGCTTTCCCTTTAATAATGTAAAGTCTGGGTAATATATACTGTAGAAATAACTGAAATAACACTCCAATATCTGAGGAAATTTGTCACTACAGTTGCTAAGCACACATTGGACAGGATATCAGTTTATAACTATCTGTTGTTTTACCCTGTATCTCCTTTTAAGGTCCCCCATTTTTTGGCTTGCTCACTCAACACCAGACCAATTAGCTTCATTTCATTGAGAATTTTTGTGGAAAGAATCTGTGATTGCAAACAAAATGCAATCCTTTAATTTCAAGTCATTTTAACATAATTCATCATTACCATACTGACATAAAGTCCTGAGCTGAGGAATGCCTTACACCTGTGGAGAGGTGGTCATTTTCTGTACACAGGTGATGAGCCTCAGTGTCTCCCCATCAGTGGGTGCAGATAACAAGATAGAAAGATTTTTTTGAGTGAACAAAATGATACTTGTACATTTCAACACAACACACAGGCTACACACATTCAAATATGTAATAGAGACTGGACTATGGCTAAATATATTTCTGTGTTACTTACATTGGAAGACCTTCTTTTGTTGCTTTTTGTTCATTTTTCTGATCCCATACATCTGTGATTACGCTGTATGGACTTTATAGGTTACCATCATTGAAGGACTACAATAATAAAAAAACAGCTTAATCACCTCTATAGCCTATAGTTTGACATATTTCTGTATCATGATGTGGTTGAATATAGTTTCTGGCCTAAATTTCAGTAATGTTGTTACAGTACCCCCATTATGTCACTTGAGAAGGGAGTGAATGCTGAGTTCACTGAAAGTGACAGAAGCTGAATCGGAATGACCCTGTGACATTTTTCCTTTTAGTTGTGTTGGTTGTGAAACCAATCAACAGGTACAGGTTTCAGTAAGTGAGACACCAACAGCAAAAGAAACACAGCACCTGAAAAGATGAGAGAGAAAATAAAAATGCCAGTGCGTCCCACTGATAACTGCAGAGGTAGGTATTGGTCAGGTCACCGTAGCACTGTTCTGCATACTGAATCTAAAATTAGCACTTCAAGACCAATGAGTTGGCAAAGTCTGTTAATAGCATGATTTCATTAGTCAACTTTAACACTGTGTTTAAGCAGTGGTCCTGGGTGCCACAGCAGAGCTCCACCCCCTCACTATTGAACCAGTCTTTATGGAGCGCGCCTGAAATCTTGCCACTGACGAGATTGCTCTAAGCTGCAACATACAAGATACGGACTGTTTGTACTGCTTCCTTCTGGAAGACAGAACATAAAAACATGCACCACCAGACTGAAAGACAGCTTCTTCCCCAGAGCTTCTTCCATCTCCCCACTGCAGACACACACACACACACACACACACACACACCACTCCCCCCCTGCAGACACACACACACAGACCACTGGACCGCTGAAGGCACACATCTTGCACTGTGCTGCACTTTTGTACATTCCTCTGCTGCTAAGATCCATGGCACATTTCATTTTATTCATTGCACATTTCATTTTATCCATTGCACATTTTATTCTGTTTATTTCATTTTTATTTTATTCTATTCTTATCTTACCTTATTTTTTATTTTAATGTACATATGTATAGTGTGTCTATAGTTGGTTTTTCTGTCTGTGTATTTTAAAGTATTGTGTCTTTGTCTGTCTTTTTCTTAAGCTGAAAGCTACCAAACAAAATTTAGTTATGTGTATGCATAATGACAATAAAGAATTCTTGATTCTTGATTCTACAAGATGGTCAGTGGTTTGGAAAGGATCTTTTCAGAAACATGTGATAACCATTCTCCACTAATATAGATGAGTCCACCAGTAACAGCAACAAGATCCTCTCTGTGTTGGTGAGCTACTACCATCAAGACCTGGAGAAGGTCAGAGATAAAGGTCGGTGCTGCCAACATGAGAGGAAGCAGAGCCAGGCTTGAAACCAGGATTTGTCAGTCCCAGTTTTCATCACACCCACAGTACAGCCAACGTGTTTGTGGAGCACCTTGAAAACCACCATGGAGTTCTTCTTCAGCAACCATCAACGGTCTGCAGACCAGACAGACAGACACACACACACACACACTATATTCCTGTCTGAATTAGTAATAATTATGGAGCTATATTGTATGATGTCATGTTAACTTTTGTTGACATCCCTGCCTCAAACACACACAGATTTCAGTTCACTGCTGAAGTGGCTGTCAGTACTCACAGGCTGCTTCCTGTGTACAAGCTTGTGTATTCTGGCTTCATGGATCAGGGTGACAAAGATCTGCTGAGGGAGCTGCAGTCTGTCCACAGGGTGTTTTTTTTTTTTGTTTTTTTTTAGCACCGATATACCAAGACAAATTCCTTGTATGTGCAATCTTACTTGGCAATAAAGTCTGATTCTGATTCTGATTCTGAGTGAGAAAGCACAGACCATGATTCAGTCAAAAAGGTAACATACTACGACATTAGCCCCCTCTGTTGCTTTTGTTTTGTCTGCGGTCAGAAAGAGTCTCTGTCTGTCTTTCAAAGAGAAAAGCGCCTCAGCACGTCAACCCCTCAAACTTATCTCTACAACTGTCGTTTGAGTTCACTCCCAGAGACACTGTCAAGTAGCCTCAAGAAATCAGTCACACAAGAAGTGTACTGAGTTTTCCCTTCAGAATAAAATACTCCTGATTCCTCTTCCACAAGCCCAAAAGAGGTGTTTCGTGTTACCGAGTGTCATAGAGGAGGGTAAAACACAAATTTTCATGGCATGTATTGAACAAAATTAACATTAAAAGATTAATGATGTATTAGGTGTTTTTTGCATACCCTGTGGTATGATGTGTGTTATTGTGACACTTAATATTCCATACGCTAAATAAGTCTAAATATAGCTTGGTACTTTCCTCATTATCATAGTGGAGAGCAAACATGTTGTACTATATTTTCAAAGCTGTTTCCAATAATTCTTCTTTTCCTGCCTGCAACTGCTTTAAGTCAGTCTTTCCTTTATTTCTTCTCTTGTCTGGCATTAGGGGTGGCAGTAGCTCAGGAGGTAAAGTAGGTCACCCACCAATCAGAGGTCTCAATCCCCTATCCTATCCCCTATCCTTGGGCAACATATTGAACCTGTTGGCAAACCATTGGTGTGTGAATATGACCTGCAGTGTAAATGCTTTGAGCACTCAACATGACTAGAAAAGTACAGTCCATTTACCATTTGGCCTCATCATGATGGGTGACCCCTGAGTTTAGAGTGACTAACAGTTCTTGTTGGGAAATCTTCCGTTTCAGGGGATGTCCTGATCACATTTCTTTCCAGAGTTTAATCTGCTAATACTGACGTCATGTCTTCAGAGACCTTCTGCCTCATAACCTGTCCAAAGTTATTAAGCTGTTTTATATGTCTGTTGTTGTTATCGTTTTGTTTCTCATGTGTAACTATTACCAGGCTGACCTTATGACCAGCGACTAGTCTTTATCACTTGTGGAGATTTTCTGTATTTACAACCATATTCTTTCCAGCACTGGTGCCAGGCTGATACTACAACCACGCCTTTATTTTGAAGGCGTCATATGTCATGTTCCTGCCCGATGTTGTGTAAGTCGTTGGCTGACGTCACGCTGACGGTCAGTGTTTATCACCTGGAACATGTAGCAGCGAAGGATTTACCGCGCACTCGTCTCTCCGGGAGCCTCCAGCTGTCTCCCCCGGGTCCTCTCACCGTGTCACAGCCGCAGACATGACTCTGTCTCTGGGCTGGTTCTCGGCTCTGGCCGCGGGTGTTTTCTCCGCTCATGTTCTGCAGAAACTCTTATTCCCGTACTTTTGGAGAGACCTTCTGTTTTTGATGAAGGTGATCAGGTACGGTGTGAGGCTGGAGCTGTTCAAGTTTACATCCAGCGTGTGTACGGTCCTCGACAGGTTCATTCAGCAAGCCCAGCGCATCCCCAACAAGCCGTTTGTTATCTACGATGGAAGCGTCCACACTTACAGGGACGTCGAGCAACGGAGCAACAGACTCGCCAATGTTTTCTTCGACAGAGTCGGTTTGAGGAAAGGAGATTGTGTCGCCTTGCTCATGAGCAACGAGCCCGACTTCCTGTGCGTTTGGTTCGGGTTGGCGAAGGTCGGCTGCTCGGTTGCTTTCCTCAACACTAACATCAAGTCTAAGTCTCTGCTGCACTGCTTTAACTGCTGTGGAGCCAAAACTCTCATCGTTGGTTCAGGTAAAGTTCGCACCCAGTGTCACCACAGGGGCCGTTCTCCCCTAAACCACTATGGCCTCATCAGAACCACTTATCTTACCGTCAACTGTCAACTACTTTAAAAGGCTGTTATCTAGTTTAAATGTAACTTTAATTAACCTCGGTCAACTTCCTCTCCCTGTCATCAGTAACACCTGGGCATTACTCCCTGCTGGCTTTAATCATTCAGGATTGGGGATATAATCTGAAACTAAGAAACCTGATTATTGATAACTGACTCTCGCATTATCCAGATTTCCAGTCCTCAGTACAGGCATGTCTTTGACTCCTCAACTCAACTTTATAGCACTTTCATACTAACATGCAGCCCAGACTGCTTCACATGGAAACATATTAAATAGCATATTAAATACGAAACAAGTAGTTAGAACTTGAAGTTGGAGTTGCCTGAGGGGGAGTGTGAATGTAAACTGCTTTGCCATGCATTTGCTTAGTGCCTTAATGAAGAGAGAGGGAGGTAGAGATCACGACTACTACTACTACTACTAATAATAATAGCAATAGTAGCAGCAGTGTGTGTTGAGCAGAATCTTAAGGTGTGTAGGTCGCCTGTGATCACAGACCCAGACTCTTCAGCTCCAGAGGCAGAAATGCCTCTAGAGAAAGAGAGAGAGCGCAGTTGCAGATGGGAAGAAACAGTTTTTGTGGCGTGAAGTCTTGGTTTTGATGGACTGCAACCTCCTGCCAGAAGGGAGTGTTGAACAGTTTGCCTACTCTTTAAAGTACAGAGGGTATCCTCCTGAACCCAAACTGGGAGAAGGTTCCACAGTAGAGGGGCTCTGCCTCCCATTCTACTCCCGGAAACTCTGGGAACCACCAGTAAACCAGCATTCTGGGAGAACAGGGTTCTAGTGGAATAATCTTGAACTATAAGCTCTTTAGGATTCAATGGTTCCTGACCATTAAGGGCTTTGTAGGTGAGGAGGAGGATTTTAAATTCTACTCTGGATTTTATATGGAGTGGATGTAGAGAAGCTAACACAGGAGAAATCTGATCTATTTTCCTAGTCCCTGTCAGTTATTGTAGCATTTTGGATCGACTGCAGAGTCTTTAGAGACTTGTTGGGGCAGCAACAATAATGAATTACAGTGGTTAAGGCAGGTGTAAAAGGCAGTCCTTTTCCAGCTGTGTAATATTGCTGAAAACAGGTAGGGCAGGGCAAGAAAACGATAACGATATATATCACTATATAACTTTTCCTCGACAGACATTTAAGACATGGTCAATAACAATGTTGATAGAACCCATTCCACCTGTGTTTTGACAGACAATACAAAAAGCCAATGATGATGAATGATGGTTCTCCAATAATGAGAATAGTGCCGTGCCAAACCAATCATGAGGCTGGAACAGAGTTAGAGACACAATTTCATTTCAATAATTTCAGTTTTGTCTGAGTTAATTAGTAGGAATTTGCTGGTCATCCAGGACTTTATATCCTTAAAGCATGCTTGTAGTTTACTTACCTGATAAGTTTCATCAGGCTTCAATGATTAGGTATCAACAGTTGGTGATGCAGCAGGACACTGAGCCTTAACATTAGAATCTGCTATCAGACAAAGAAAATCCACCTTGTGGAGACAGAGACAGGGCCTCAACTCAACAGAGCTGCAATGGAATAAACTCACAGTCACATTTTGTGACTAATTAATGCAGAAAACCAATTAATGCAGGAAACTAGGTCATTCCAAAACGGTTCACTGACTTTTTATTGCCTGTATAAACAAGGCTCTTCATTCTTCTGTTTGACATTTGACACTTTCTCCAGTGTGAGAAGTTGGTGTTTATTTCTGTCTTATATCGTTGTAAAGTATCTTTTGGTTGTAGATTTTATCCTACTGCATGAAATTTTAAGATGTCAACCTTGGACTGGGAAACTGTGATGGACATTTTGAAATTTTTCCTAATTTTAACTAAAATTTAAATGAGTTGATTAATTGATAATGAAAACATCACTTAGCTGCAGCCTAGTTCAATGACTGTCAGTGGTTAAGCTTATTATACATTTTATTGTAATTTCTTTGTTATTGTTTCCAATTTAAAATCTAACTCTGAAAAGTAACTAGTAATACAACTGTCAGAGGCAGTGGAGTTAAAGGTTCAGCATTTTCTTTTGAAATGTAGTGGAGTAAAAGTGTAGAGTCAAATGAAAATACTTCATGATTTTCATAATTAATCAGTAATCGTTTACCAAATAAAATATTAGAAAACAGCAAAGCTTGCCAATCATAATTCTCCAGAACCCAATGAGATGTCTTCCGAAGTGTCCTGAAAATGCTGCTTTCCGTGCAGTTCTTAAAGACTGGTACTTACCTTGATTGTTTCCAATTTGAAAGACTTTATAAAACTTCAAAACATTATAGGGCTATATAATGTACTTTTCATACATGTTAAACATTTGGTAGGCCTATTAAATAACAAATAGATGCAGTACACTCCCTGATTATGTTATAATGCCCAATATGCCCTGTGAAATGTGTGTATTTATCTAAGTGATTTCTCAGTGTGAGAGTCAACTCTGAGAACTGCCAAACAGCAACATGAAATTTTGTTGAACCATATTCAGCTTCCACCCATGTTTCACTGTAAGAGTCCTGTCTCTGCAGTTAATAGGATTCACCATGCTGCAGCCATGTGACAGGATGCCACATCATTGCTCAACCAAACAAACATGATGTTTGTCAGGGACACTGTCCTCACTACAACCCCAGTGCAACAGGAGAAGGATTCATGGAATAGCTGGAACAGTGAGACACTGATAAGAGTAGTGTGCACAGAATATTATACCTGCTGCTGAAGCCATATTGTTTATGACAGATGTAGGTGTAAACTTGCTCAAGAGCTTACAGGAGTTTGCAAATTGCAGTATATTTTATCACTAGTGATGGCTATTTGTGTCACTCAGATTGGCATGCTTTCCAACTGCTGGGCTCAGTAGATTCTCACTGAATGCTTTCCAGATAAAAGTTCGATAACAAAAACTAAGCTCACTAGATTTAGGTTGGCTTTTGTGAGAAAAAAAGATGACATGCTTGATTGTACGTTTGTAGAGTTGAGGAATCTGAGAAGAAACAGTTTGATTCTAGAGGTCAAGACCATGTCTTATTGAGAAAAAAAAAATCTCATTCCAGAATTTATGATTCAGGGATTATTGAAGTAAATCACTCTTGGACAGTGGTTCCATTTTTTTTCTCATAGTATCTACCCCACCCACATAATATATACAGTGGTACTTGAAACTTTGTGAACCCTTTAGAATTTTCTATATTTCTTCATAAATATGACCTAAAACATCATCAGATTTTCATACAAGTCCTAACAGTAGATAAAGACAATTGAACAGATGAGACAAAAATAGTATACTTGATCATTTATTTGCTGAGGAAAATGATCCAATATTATGTATTATGCTATGTTCTTCTCTTTATGCTATGTTCTTCTCTCACTATTCTCTACCTGTGAGTGGCATAAGTATGTAAACCTTCTTTCATTATCTGATTTGACCCCCCTTGTGCAGCAATAACTGCAACTAAACATTTCCAGTAACTGTTGATTAGTCCTGCACATCAGCTTGGAGAAATTTTAGCCCATTCCCTCCAAACAGAACAGCTTCAACTCTGGGATGCTGGTGGGTTTCCTCACATGAACTGCTCACTTTAGGTCTTTCCACAACATTTCGATTGGATTCAGGTCAGGACTTTGACTTGGCCAGTCCATTAACTTTATTCTTCTTTAGCCAGTCTTTGGTAGAACGACTTGTGTGCTTAGGGTCATTGTCTTGCTGCATGACCCACTTGAGATTCAGTTCACGGGCAGATGTCCTGACATTTTCCTTTAGAATTCACAGGTATAATTCAGAATTCATTGTTCCATCAATGATGGCAATCCGTCATGGCCCAGATGTAGCAAAACAGGCCCAGACCATGATACTACCACCTCTATATTTCACAGATGGTATAAGGCTCTTGTGTTGGAATGCAGTGTTTTCCTTTCTCCAAACATAATGGCTCTCATTTAAACCAAAAACATTTTTCCAATAGCCCTCTGTCTTGTCCATGTGATCTTAAGCAAACTGCAGACGGGCAGCAGTGTTCTTTTTGGAGAGCAGTGGCTTTCTCCTTGCAACCCTGCCATACGCACCACTGTTCAGTCTTCTCCTGATGGTGGACTCATGAACATTAATATTAGCCTATGTGAGAGAGGCCTTTAGTTGCTAAGAAATTACCCTAGGCTCCTTTGTGACCTCATCAACTATTAAACACATTGCTCTTGTCACGATCTTTGTTGGCCAACCACTCCTGGGGAGGGTAACAATGGTTTTGAACTTCCTCCATTTGTACACAGTCTGTCTGAGTGTGAATTGGTGGTCCAAAGTCTTTTGTACCCTTTTCCAGCCTGATGAGTGTCAACAACTTTTTTTCTGAGGTCCTCAAAAATCTTATTTGTGCCATGACACACCTCCATAAACATGTGTTGTGAAGATCAGAGTTTGCTAGATCCCTGTTTTTAAAAAAATAAAACAAGGCATTCACCCACACCTGATTGTTACCTAATAGACTGAAAACACCTGACTCTGTTTGTACCTTCAAATTAACTGCTAATCCTGCTAATTCACATACTTTTGCCACTTAGAGATATGTAATACTGGAACATTTTCCTCAATAAATAAATGATTAAGCATAACATTTTAGTCTCATTTGTGTAATTGGATTCTCTTAATCTACTTTTAGGACTTGTGTTGAAAATTTTTGAATGTTATATATGAGGAAAAACAGAAAATTCTAAAGGGTTCACAAACTTTCAACTTTCAAAATAAATCCAAGGATCTTTATGAGAATTTATTATTTTGACAAATTAACTAAGCAAGCAACACTGGTGTAAATTAGGTGACAAACACTGTATGAACTAATATGAATTAATAAATGGCACTGTGAGCAAAAGTTTTATTATCATCAATTAATTAAAAACCTAAATCAAATTCTTATAGAAATATCTTCTTATCAATGATGTTACCTGGAGCTGCAGGTATTTCAGGTCTTTCAAACATCATACATCCTTGCTCAGCTGACCAGACCAGGGTTGATCAGACCCCAGCCTGTGCGTGAACAGTAAGCCACGGATCTGCCCTCTTTAGCCAGAGCCATCTTGACATTTTCCTGGCTGCATCTGTGGTGGTAGAAATGGCTTTCTGTCATCTCTCTCCTGTGATTCCTAGTGCAAGGTATTTGTAAGATGCACAAGAATGTGTGTTGATGCATCAAACCACAGCACAATACCGGGTCTCTGTGATGTTGGAAGGGAACTACTTTCACAGGTCTGCTTTCAGCTTTCAGTCTTGTGCAGTGACAAGCAACCTGTTTGCTTGCTCTCTTGTTGGTCTTGCTCCCTGCTTTATAAAGTGGATGGTGTTCTTGATCGACCATGTCTTGTGGCAGATGTTAAGGGTGCTACGAAGGACCTGGTCATGCTACCACTGATAGCAACTGTTGGCAAGAGCTTTAGGGCAGTAACTCAGGAAATGCTCAAGTGTGCTAGTATTTTCATAGAGGGGGCAGGCTGGTTGTTCTGCAAGGCCCCAGCAGTGCAGGTGGGATAGAATAGGATCGGCATTGTAAACAGCCTGGATCAGGAACATGCTGCAGTTAGATCCACCTTCCAGAGATTGCTCCATGTGATCTTCTGCTTCACCCCCTGCTCCCATCTGGTCAAGGCACCTTATTGTCTCATTGCTTCTATTCTGCTGTTCCTCTGCTCCTCCACAGCTGCCCTGATTTCCTCCTGGATCACTTCTTGTCTCTCTTTCCATTATACTATGTCAAGGCTTCAAGGCCTTCAAGATCAACTGTTCCCTTGGCGACTGCCCCCACCAGCACCTTATGGCGCAGTCATGCCTCAGCTTCTTTCACTGCAGCAGAAGGTGATGGAGTAGAATTCATAGATGTACACGTAGCTGATAGCATGGGTAGTCCCGGAGAATGGCTCTGCAGTACTAACATGATTCACAGTAAGGACCAGTGGTGGGCTCTGCTGGCCTAAACACTGTCATAATCACTGAATTATATTTTTATATATGTTTTTTTATTCCATTAATACTATATGTACTAAATTGTTCCCAATAGTCTGTTCTCTTCATCTCATAGCTTTCCTCTTGTTTGCATTGCTTCCAATACTGTCTGTTTATGTTCGAGCTTTCATCCAATTAGATTTCAGCCCCATGTTGCCAAGTTAAAAGAAATCTGCCTTGGGGCCTTCAGAATCATTAGTGCAGGCCCCTGTAATTAAAATAAATGAGGATGATACTGTTATCTAGCGTACCCTTTAACCAATCAGATTTTGAGTTGGTGAGACCAGGGGCCCTCTAGTAGGCCCACCATGACATCGAAATTTTCATGTCATTTGGTTGGATGGTCAGAGCATACCAGTCACAGCTAGCAAACCGCATCTATAGCTACTAGTGCAAGCTAAAATGTATTAGTATAGATTTAGCTGTTTTTTCAACCCACAATGGCTGAAGGAGGAGGAAGAGTTCAATGACTAATTTAGATCTGTGTAGGTTCTCAGTCATCCAGGTCACGGTAGTTTTAAGTGCTGAAGTTGAAGGCAACTGGACTTCTTTTAGCTTTCTTGAAGACGTTTCCCCTCTCATCCGAAAAGCTTCTTCTGCCGGCTGACAAGGGGAGATGCACTGTTGTTCTCAACATAGAGGATTACTACACTAAAGTAACGGCAGTGACCGCAACACCTACCAGATCCTAAAGCGAGACCCCACAACCGGCTATAAGAAGAAAGACATCACAAAAACTAGAAAAGGAAAAGGCCATTGATCGCCCAGCATACTACTGCCTCTACCCCGGTGATGCTACTCCCTGTATATATGGACTCCCAAAAATACACAGGCAGCCCCCCTCAGATCCATTGTGAGCAGTATCGACTCTGCCACCTACAACATTGCCAAACACCTCGCCACCATTTTAGTGCTGCTGGTAGGCAACACTCCTCATCACATCCAGAACTCCATGGATTTCACCAACAAGGTCCGGAGACACAAACTGGCTCCAGATGAAACCATGGTGTCTTTTGATGTCACCTCACTTTTCACCTGCATACCCACAGCTGAGGCAGTGAAGACAGGCAATGTCACCCATTGTGGCCAACCTCTACATGGAAGAGGTTGAGAACAAAGCTCTGAGCACCTTCAGAGGAACAACACCCAGCCGTTGGTTTAGGTATGTGGATGACACCTGGCCCAAAATCAAAACCCAGGAAGTGGCCTTCACTGAACATATCAACTCAGTGGACAAACACATCAAGTTCAGGCGCAGGTTACTATTTCTGGACTGACTGTGCTCACCGAGGAGGATGGTAGTCTCAACATTGAAGTCTACTGGAAACCCACATACTCAGATCAGTACCTACTCTTTGACTCCGACCACCCACTGGAACATAAACCTGGTGTTATCAGGACTCTACACCACCAAACACAGAACATTCCCTCTAAGGCAGATGGAAAAGAAAAAGAACACCGACACCTCAAGACAGCACTTAAAACATACTCGGAACAACCCATAGGTGAAACCAAACAACCACTCCACAAGCGCATGGCACAAGAGAGAGAGCCAGCTCATCAGGATAAGACTCGGCTATCCGTTTACATCTAAAGGAGAAGGGACATTCCTTTGAGGACAACAAGGTCCACATTTTGGATAGAGAAGACAGATGGTTTGACAGAGGAGTAAAAGAGGCCATCTTTGTTCATCTGGAACGTCCTTCTTTAAACAGCTGGTGTAGTAGGCCACCACCTCTATCAGCCACCTATAATGCAGTCCTGAAATCCTTACCCAGGCAATTTATCCCCTATTCGTACTTTGAGACATGTGACCCTAAGGACTTACATGATGTCTCGCAGAAATTTTAATTTGTTTTATGGCTGAGAAATTTTAAAATTTGTCTACAAATAATCAGCAGTTTCAGTGAGTAAACTGTATTTTACCGGTATTTTGTTATGTCTTTGTCATTTTGTTAGTTAATGCTGATGCTTCTGCTGGAGATGATGTGTGTGGAGCAGCTGTGGCTGCAGTGTTTGGAGAGCTATTGAATTGTGTGCTAATGGGATTTTTATAACATTGCTTTAGTAATGGCATTTGTTCTTGCTACATGGCATGTCTGTCCGTGATGCAAAGTTCAATTATATTGCTGTGACATCATAATGATGATATTAAGAGGTGGGTTAAGTCAGGTAGGACACCAATGAAGGCCTAGGTGTGAAATGCATGACCGGTCACTGAGAAGGACCAACAAAGCAGTGTTACACAACTGCATTATTCCTTTTTACAGTTTGGTTTGGTCTCTTTGTGTTGCATGGTAAATGGATGGACTTGTACTTATATAGCGCTTTTCTAGTCGTATCGACCACTCAAAGCGCTTTACACTACGCGTCACATTCACCCATTCACACACACATTTACACAGCGCTTGCACTACCACAAAGCGCTCTAGCATTCTCACACCGATGTTACAAACATCGGGGGCAACGTGGGGTTCAGTATCTTGCCCAAGGATACTTCGGCACGGACTGGAGGAGCCGGGAACCGAACTGCTGACCTTCCGATTAGTGGGCGACCCGCTCTACCTCCTGAGCCACAGCCGCCCCCTTGCATCAGTGAAGAATTTGTGTATCCTTTGAGTCAAGGTACTCACAATCAGAGAGTATTATACAAACACACATATATTTTTAATCACTTAGGAAATCCCAGTCAGGACCAAATACTTATTATATATGTGATAGAGTCAAGTCAGGTCGTTTTATTTATATAGCATGAAATCAGAACAAAACCTATCTCAACGCACTTTTCATAGAACAGGGTCTAGGCTGTACTCTTTACATTATTACATTTACTGAGAAAGACCCAACAGTTCCCACCATGAGCAAGCACTAGGGTGGAGGTTCATGACATCAGTTAGTTCAGAAAGACCATATATTATTAGCTTGCCGTTTACTCTGGTGTATCTACATCACACTCAGAAAACACATTTGCTTACAGCATACTTACAATTAAAGCTTTAGGACAGGAAGAAAAAACAGGTGGAAACAGGTGGCTTTTCATCAAATACACTTGGCTGTCTCCACCTCACAGATTTATTTGAATGTCTGGACGGCATCATAACCAGCCTACTTGAGGACAACATTCAGGTGTGGGCCATGAAGAGCCAGAGTGAGCACACACAGGTGCACACTCTGTTGGATAAAATCAATGGTGCCTCTGACCAGCCTGTACCTGCAGTGTTGCGTGTCACCACCTCCCTCAAGTCACCCACCCTGTACATCTTCACCTCTGGAACAACTGGTGAGTCTGCAGTTTTATTTATTTTTTTACAGGTCAGTGAGGAGCGACATTTAAAATCATAGTGCTCATGTTTCAGTCAGGACAGCTCCTACTAATAATACAATAATCTAGTCTGTTTTTAGAGAAAAACCCCCATCAAATTGAAGATCCTGTGTCATGTAAAAAGGTTTTTCTCTGTATAATGTCTAATGCTACTCTGTCTGATAGCTACAGTGTTGTTGTAATGCAGGGATTCCCAGTTTGAATATTTCCTTTTGAAAGCTGTGATTTATATTAGAGAAATTTTTGAGGTAAAATTTAATCCTAGACACATCTGGGTTGTTATGGTATACCTGTCAAAACAGTCTGACTTGATGGAGATGTCTTCTCTGTTCTGTGGTTATCAGCAACAGTAAATTTCAACTTTGAAAAACTAAGGAACAAACCTCTGTTCCATCAAATCAATTTTACTTTTGTAAATCTCCAATGTTATGCTCACATTCTGAGCAGCATGCTGACAGAGGCCTGACCTGCGATCACTAAAGACAGAGCCCTCTATCTCTTTCTTCCTTGGTACTTTCTTTGCCAGAATTCCACTTTTACAGTATCATGTGTTTGTTTTAAATGAATGGGACTTTTCTTGCAGGGTTCAGTGACCTCCTCCATATATCACTTTCACACCCACACAGTTATATGTTCGGGTTGTCTGTACATCTGTACATCCATCCCATTCCCCATTCTCATACTCAAGGATTAACTGGTTAGATGTTGGTGGTCAGAGGTCAAAGGTCAAGGTCATTGTGACCAAACAAAACCTGTTTTTTTGGCATAACTCAAGAATTCATGTGCTAATTATGACAAAAATTAACACAAATTTCTGAAACAATAAAATGAAGAAGTGTTGACATTTATATCTAACAGGTCAAAACTCAACTTCACTGTGCCATCATAATGTTCTGGAGGTTAACTCACGAACATAGGAGGAGACTGACCATATTTCACATTTGCTCAGATACTGAATTTGTGACACTATTAAGTGCATTATTCCACCTCATGCAATTAACAATATTTATCTCCTCTATCAAAATTGAAATGTGCAATACACTATTTTCAAATGTGCAATTCAGTATGTTCAAATGTACGATATTCAACTGTGCAATATGGTATGCAAGTGTCAATGCCAACAATGTATATACTTTGTTTATTTCACATATGTTTATTTTTATACATGCACACACTTTTTTATACACATATCTTTTCATATTTGTGTATTTTTCTCAATTTTCACAATTTTGTTGCACTCTTGTACAATGACAATAAAGATTCAGAATCAGATTCTGATCTCAGATTCTGTGCTGTTGGGTTGAGGATGTGTGTGAAACATCCACAGTTTCTAATTTGTTGCATTTTTGCAGCAACATCCATATTTGAAGCATTGTCTTCTGTCATGGCTGCAACTTTGTGTTCTGTCACTGGTATAGTTATCATTGCACCGTGTGACAAAGCTCTCTATCAGTCCACTGTGCTCCTCTGTAAAAACAGTCTCCAGGTGAAGACAGCATGTTTCTCACTGAAAATGATTAAGTGGAATCATACATCAATGTAGTGATAACTTCCATGTCATCAAAAATACATCTAATACCTTTTTACATTCCTTCAAAATCTATCTATCTCTAGTAGCATGATGAAGGGGAAAAAAATAAATGAGATGATTTTAGCATGAGACTGAAACAACAAAATGTGAAAAAATAAAATCTGTCCTTTCTCAATAAGAACATTTTAGAAACACTGAAAGCCTATAGTCTACCTGTCCATCTACATCTCTGTGGGCCATCCCATCATACAATCCAGCTCACTTATTCCTGTTTCAGACCTACACTGTAAAAACATTCTTGCTTATAGATGTATTTTGTACTTTGATTCACAATAATTTGACTTCCTCAGTCCCTGAGTTTGTGAATCTGCTGTCATTGTAATTATTGTGTCATCCACCAATATATGGGAGGTCATGTATGTAAATGATAAATAACAACAGTCCAAGGCATCTTTCTTTTGCCACAGGTATCTGTATGTAGCAAAGAGTAGGAACCATTCACACAGACTGATTGCTTTCAGTCACTTAAGTTAGATTTTAACCAATTAATAGAATGTTTTTTAAAGCCATAATGAGTTAATTTTTTAAGCAATACAGGTCAGTTACATCAAAAACAGCTGTGAAATCTATAAAGAGCAGGGACACAGATGTTCATTGATGTAGCACAATTAGCCACCGGTCTGTCATGTCTAACAGATCTGTTTCAGTGGTGTGCATGATGAGCTGAGGTTAGATTATTGTTTTCTGTGTGTTTCCAAATATGACAAATAATCTCTCTTTCCAGAAAGTGATGAGAGCAGACTATTTGGACAGCTGTTGAATGCAGTAAAAGGATTTTTTGTATCTTTTGGAACAGGACAAATTTTGGCATGTTTCCATTCTGATGGAAATTGTCTTTTTTGCAAAGATGGGTTCTAAGTATTTAACATGCTTCACAATGAATACAGCGTCATCTAATGACTTCTCTGGAAATATGAAGCAGCAATTTTTCCCCAGCGTGATCTGTCAGTCACTTGAAACATGATGGCTCATTTTAGATCCCAGATCTTGTATCTTTACTCCAGAATGGTCAGCAGAGTGACTAGTGCTGTATTCCTGGTTTAGTTTAGATTTTTCACTCTATCTTGGCACTGACAGGAGATCCACGTTTGATCCACAGAGTAAACCCTGTCTGTATTCCACATTCCTTTAGAATTGTTTGCACATCCCTCAAATGTGTTTTTATAACATGCTGTTTTTTCTGGCAATTTAACTTCACCATTAGTTTTTCCTTATTGGTGCATAATGATTGATCATATCAGTGAACACACAGTAAATCAATCAACTACACAATCAGTATCATCCTCAAGATACACATGGTTTCATGGAGTCACAGCCAAATCTCTGATAACATTGAAGTTTAAATCCTCTCTTTGGTGCTTTGGTTTATTATGTACTGTACATAATGATGTGATCTTTCCAAGACAACAGGATTGATCTGAGCCTTTACTTTGTGTATTGCAAAATTTCAGATCAATAGTAGTTTCAGAACAGAAATACCTCAACTAATACTGCTGTCTTCACCCTCTCCATCACATGCACATCACTGTGACCTGCACAGAGGTTTCAAACAGAGGAAGAGCTTCTAAAATTAGGGGGCATCACAAAGAGTGAGGGACAGAAAGTGTCAAAAGTGTTTTTGCAGTGTAATATAATGCAGTATCATGTCTTCATTTTCACAGGGCTCCCGAAGGCTGCAGTGATCACTCACTTCCAGAGTTTGAAGGCAGCAGCAGGTTTTTGGGCATTCGGGGCGACTGAAGATGATGTGGTGTACATTCCTCTGCCCCTCTACCACAGCGCAGCTTCCTTGATTGGTATAGGAGGAACCATAGAGCTGGGTAGGCCTCAGAATCTCCTCATGACCCTAACCCAAATCTGAATTCTTTGTGTTCACTATGTCTTATAAGCATTTCTTTTATTGTGTCAGATGAAACCTAAACATCTAGCAAAGCATTGTCTAGATCAGTCTGACACTGAGCAGCTCTCCTGCACCCGCATTGAGAGGCAAATGTCCCTGATCTAGATGTTTTATTATTGCCAACATTAATTTTGAAAGTTTACATTATTATGTATGGGTTAGTTCAACCACCACAGTGACTACACCATGAAATGTTTTTCTGAGTAGTAAAGTTCTGTTTATTAATCCCCACACATAGAATAACACAGTGCTGGTTATTTAGTCAGCAGCTGAGCACATGATGTCCTGGTGGAAGATTTCACCTCAAAATCTGCCGCTGCCCTGAGCTGCTCCACACATTTAGAGCTGAGAAAAATAATGCTACAGCTATGTACACACACACACACACACACACACACACACACACACACACACACACTGGCCCACAGAGTGTTAGTGGCTTTAGTTGAGGTGCACACACAGACCTCTCCAAAATCAATAATTGTCTTTTATGTGTGCTGAGATTTGACTCTCTCACCTTTTTCCACAGTTTTGTATGTATCTATTACACATTGAAATGCCCATAAAAATAAAACTTGTAAAGTAATGTGATGAAGGCTTAGTCTATAATGGCCCAGATGAATTAGTCTTACCAACAGAGCTCACATGTAACTGAAGGTGAGCTGAGGTTTTGCTGAAAAGTCAGTAGACCTGCTGATGTTTTCTGTGATGCCCTCAGCTGCTGCATGTAGAACTCTTTGCTTTGAGTTGATTTAGTATTTGTAGCCATCACACAGCAGCAGATATGATATGAGTATCACAAAACCAAGAGAGAGCTGAGTGCAGTTTTACTCATGAAGTACAACAGCAGTAACCTTGTTAAGTATTTACAGGATGAGTCCTGAGCTCCATCGAGGCTGTCAGGGCATTTTTGTTTTCTCTGTTTTCTCTGAGACATTTAATCTGTCTCAGTTCAGTTCTTTTGCTTAAATGTAACGTTTCATGATATTTGTAGTGGAGTGGAGTGTAGTGAAGCATTTCCATATACTGAACACAACTTCTCTTATGCTAACCAAATGCTAATCAAATAATATGACAACAGAGTAAAAACACATTTATTGACTTACTCTAAGCAGGACACGTGGACAGGAATGCAACTACATTGGCAGCATATGCTTCCCATGAAGCTGCGCCACAGAAGAAATCCTTAAATTTTGGTTAAAATCCAATATTATGTCATGTAATTGTAACTGAGCGATTAAAGTTCTAAAGCAAGAGAGGTCTCTACATACTTTTCTCCTGGAAAAATGTGAAATTAAACACTGAATTTTCTAACAAACTTCACAGATGGGGGTCACAAGCACAGAATCATTTGGGATCCTTGAAATAGAAAAGGATGAGAACTACTTACAGCAGTTACAGTGCAACAGAGGAACAGGCAAAGAGAAGGTATTAGAACGGAAATGCAGATTGTCTTTTGAACTTAAAAGGATCCATTTTAAACTTCACAAAATGGACTTTGATGAAGTCCCCGACAGTGATATGATGTCCTCTCTGCGTGCATGCTTTTACCCAGCATATGATTTGAGTTCCATGTTAGCTACAGAGAAGCAGTTCTCTTGGTAAACTGGTGTTCAGGACTGCAGACAGAGTCCACACTGTCCACAGCGTGACTGCTAAACTATGTGACCCCTTTGTGGACCCACTGTTTCACTTCAACTAGCAGCTTAATTAGAGGCTTTGAAGCTGGACGTGGACACTGGAGACTATTATGGAGAATATTAATCAGCTATCCTGTTGATAAATTCTTGGTTTCTGCATTTGTTCCAACTGTTACCAAAGGTGGCAGTTCAAGGTCTGTCACTGGCAGAGACCAACCAGTCTGAGCTAACAAACCTTGGTGAGGCCAGTGACCTGACAGATGTTGAAATGTAATAAACTTTGTGCGCATTTGTCACATTTAGCTTTTAGACTCTCTGCATGGAGCCAGCTGCTCTGTCATTGTCGGACCAGGTCTACACCTGCCAACCTTCACCACCTGCAGGAAAGAAAATGGACAGAACAAATTCCGCACATATGGACATGTTGCCACCTGCAGGCAGGGAAAGTGATAGGAGCTTTAGATTTGACTCACAAATCACAAATAGAAGAGACTGAGCTGGAACCTCAGGCATAACTTTCATTATACTCACACATGTCATGTAAGTTTTCACAGTGTATGAACAGCTGAGCTGATGAGAGTAGGAATGATTACATCTTTTTATCAGTCTTTCAAGCATTCATTTGACTAAGAGAAAGTGGAAAGAGGTGGCATGTAAGGAGTGTTACATTATGTAGGTACATTATGTCCATTAAAGCTTATGTTCTAACTTTGCTGAGAGAACAAAGGTTACAGCCAGATCACAGTCAACAGTGTTATTTTTTTAGATGTAGAGTGCTCAGTCATAGGACTGAGATGAGCTTGTAGGACTAAAGAAAATAACATCTGTCTGTCTGAACCTTTACCACAAGATAACATTGGCAGACATTCTCTCTTTGTTATTTGCAGTAGATTAGTAGGTCAAAACAAGTGCCACATTTGGTACTTTGTACCTCGGTTTTTGAAAGACAGCAGTAGGGAACTATGTGTTCTGTTTGTGCTAATGTCTCCACCTCTGTTTGTGGAGTGCATCTACTCAGGGAGGTCAGTAAATGGGTTCTGTCTCAGATGTTGTTGTTATGTTGGGTTCAAGTCCATAGGGCTGAAACAGTGTGTTTTCCTTGATTTCTTGCATCTTTATTTGCAATATTCTGACTGGAAAAACATGGACGGTTTGAAGAAAGCATCTCTTACTTCATTTAAACAATTCACTGGAGTTTGGAGATATTTCTGGCAACAACTGCACCATGTAGTTGATGTAACCAGTGATAAAAATGTAGGCAGTGCAACCAGTACAGCAGCACTAGGGGTGTGTGGTGTGAGAGTGTCCATGCACAGTCCACAACAGCAAAGCTGATGGAGGAATAATCATGACTACTTAATGCAGTGAGTGGAGGTGAGAGAGTGGTGGTTTGAACTTCTCTCTTAAGCTCCTTTTTTATTCTTGACTCAAGTATTTTTGTTGTTTTTTCTTTTGTATGAACAACTGAGTACACCAGGAATGTCTTTGTGGAGATTGATACAGTAGCCAAAACCTGCTCTGAAGAGGAAGTATTGTTACCTTTTAAAACCAAGTCCTCAAGATGAAGTAAAGGTTGTCATCAAAATAACTACAACTACTGAAAAAAACAACTTGAATAGTGAGTAGCTTAATACAGTAAGAAAAAACCCCAACATATGACTTATCACACCAGGATAACAGTACCAATCTCTATCTCTCTAGTGAGACCCCCCCCCCAACACACACACACACACACAAATATTACCTGAATAATTATACACCAGTAAGTACAAGCTATTTTTATACCTTACCTCCAGCAACGGCTGTGGCCCAAGGGGTTGTGTTTGCAGTTTGTCTGTCCCATTCTTACTCATTACTATCTGAGTAATCTTCTGTTATCTACCAATACCTGCTATAACTCTCGCTCCTCCAGATTGCTTCTTTACAGGGTTCCTAGGATCTTTACAGAACTTGGTAGAACAGCCCTCTCCTTTGCCACACCTTGGTCATGGAATAATCTTCAGAACACACTACAGCTTAGAGATCTTCTCTCTTTGGATAAATTCAAAATGCTGATAAAAAAAACTGTGTCTGAAGAGTGTAATTGCTATTCTTAGGCTGGATCTTCTTTTATCTTTTTTCTGTCTCTGTTTGTCATGGTATATTGTTGTAGTTCCTGTGAAACTTATATGGAATGGTGTGCCTTCTTGGCCAGGTCTCCCTCAAAAGAGAGACTGTAGTCTCAAGGGACTTCCTGGTTAAATTAAGGTTAAATAAAAGTCTTGTGATTGTGATCTCAGGAACACCTTTAGGAAATATCTTCAAATTATGCATAAATGTCCACTTTGACCTTAAGGATAAACTGATTAGAATTTGGTGGTCAAAGGTCAAGGTCTCAGTGACCTCAGAAACACATTTTTATATCCAAAAAGTCAAAGGTCAGCTCATTGTGACATCATAATCTTCAGCAAAAACACTTTTCTGGCTGTTATTCAACGCTGTAACTCAGGAACAGAGGGGTAGATTGACTGGTTGACTCAGGCGTACAGCTTTGAGACAGAAATTCTAGTTAAGTTACTTTATCAGGTTTTTCCTGTCCACTGTGGCCTCTCTGCTCTGTGTGTGTGTGTGTGTGTGTGTGTGTGTGTGTGTGTGTGTGTGTGGTTCAGCCACACCCTCGGTCAAACAGACACACAGACCTGCAGTTCTTTATACATTTATGACACTGACAGAGAGCAGAGGAGAGAGAAGGAGACAGTGATGTAACCTAGTTGCTATGTTTTTATAGAGTCCTGCCCTCCCTGTGTGCAGTTACTGGCGGGGGGGCTCCACCGCTGCTGACCTAAGGTTACAGCCCAGATATGTCCTGAACATAGCAAATAGAGTAGGGAGGTCGCAGGTAGGGGAGAAATCACGTTGCTGACCTGTATATTACCATGTATATTATAGTCATCAGGTTACATGTGCATGTAAATAAGTTCTTTGATTACCCAAGTAACTTGGTTTCTCAGCGTAACCTGGATACTTAAGTACACGGCTGTGTATGACAGCAGACTTGCACCTGTCTTGCATGCGGCCATTGGTAACAGGTTTTAACGCATTTGCCTTTAGACATGTTTGGACAACAATTCATAGCAAGGAATTAGTTTGAAACACACTGGGACATTAAGGTACCATGGTATATTTGGCCCTGGGTGATATCTTGTTAAAGTACAATGGATACATTTATCATGAAAATGTTTAAAGTATACAGTACATTGTAACTGGAAATTCCAATGCCAATCTGTCTGTATATTAATGTCCCCGTTTATGTTAATAAGGAGTAGATTTACCTAGTATTGAAAATGTTGAAAGTGAGAATTGAATCTCTAAATAGTAAATGTAATGACAGTGTTGTGTGCTGTGTTACAGGTGCGACCTGTGTCTTGAAGAAGAAGTTCTCAGCCTCCCAGTTCTGGAATGACTGTAGAAAACATGACGTGACTATTTTCCAGTATATTGGTGAACTCTGCAGATACCTCTGCAACCAGCCTAAGGTAATCTTCTGTTTGGCATTCAGCTCTGAGTATTAGAAGCTCTTGCAAAATAAAAAATGTACATACTGACAGCACCAAAACATTTTTTCCTGGTATGATTTAGTATAATTCAAATGATATTTATGTTGTTCTATTACCTTTATAACTGGAAATCCACAGCATGACATGAGCGGTGCTAAACGCTACTAAAGCATTTCATTTGTTCAATCTATGCTGACCTTACATCCGTGGAAATTATGCTTAACTAAGGACACCAGGGAGTAAAACAAAACTTGGAGCTTAAAAATTCCTGGGGGTCTGGCCTGACATGTGTTTCACACACCTATACACTGGAGTTAATGTGAACTGATATGTGTAATAAAGTGAAAGTTTGTATTGTTCCATGAGGTGGGCAAGTGATGGATGTCAAAAACACTTCCAAATCGCTTCCTCTGTGGATTGGCCTGAAAGGAAAATATCCCCTTTGGAACTTTCTTGTTTGCTATGAAATAGATGAAGTCACTTTAGTAGTTTACCCACAAGATGTCCTGTAGTATTTGTTTCCCCAACTAGAATTATTTCTTTCTGTCTGAGGTTTAGAAAGAAATGCTCATCTTGATTCTGGTGGAGTGACACCATTTCTTCTGTCCTATACTTTCTATTCTGTTCCATTCTGATTCTTTTATTTTATTCCATTACATTGTTCTTATTAATATTTATCTTGTTATCAACTTCTACACTACAAAACAGGTCCAGATAATCAACTTATGTTGCCGCTTAATGAATGAGAGAACAGGCGAGTTAGAGGAAAGGAAAAAAGCGTGTCCCTTACAGAGAGCAGACTTTTCTCCTTTGTAAAGAGTAGCACTCTTTGCTACTTATGAATCATTCACGTAACATTGTGCACAACTGTGGCAGAAAGATAAGCAGGCTCTTTGTTTTAGTGTTGCATCCTCCCATTGTGGACAAACACACACACACACACAGTGTGAGGGCAGAACTTGTCCCCTCTTGAGGCTGGACTCAAAGTCCTCTTTGTCCACTCTTTGTGTTATTTGGCGTGTGGGTGGAGGGCTGGCCATGACTGTCCTCACCACTGATTGGCAAATTAAAGATGTGGACACGTAGAGCACATATGCACCCTTTCAATGAGGGTTAATGTGTGCACACAAGAGTGTGTACTAATTACTGCTTTGTGTGCTGTCACTATGCGTGGGTCGTGGGGCTGGAGCCAATCCCAGCTCCACCACTGTCCCAGAGTCAGATACAAAGATCGTATCATTGTTGTCTTTGTGTGTCCAGTGCAGGGATACCACTTCAAGTAGCTTTAAAAATACACCTCCAGCAACTTCGAATTCTGTCCTACCATTAGCACAAGACTGATAATGCTCAGTGGGTGACTGTTGTTTTGAAATCTTGACATGTAATTGTTAATTGAACCAGTAGTTATTTTTGTTATGTTCCTAGAAGAGATCCTTTCTTTCAACATCAAATAAGTGCAGAACCTCAAACTTTACCCTGACCCTAACCAAAACCTAATTTTAACCTGAACCCTAATACCAAGTCTTAACCCTCAAACAGCCCTTTGAAGTTGTGAGGGCCAGCCAAAATGTCATTTTTCTAAAATGTCCTCACTCTGTAAGGTCTATAGCACAAACTGGCCCAAAGATAGAGATACACACACACATGCTTTTGTTCCACGTTGGACAAGCTGTCTCCAGTTAACTGTTAACTTTAGTCTTTATTTCAGTGCGTCAGTGTAACATGAATAAACATGCCCTTGAATTGCAAGTATTTAAATATTATTGAGAAATGATCAGTTGTCACCTGCCAGATCTATTTTTCTCATGTTGTTACTTCCTTCTCCCTCCATCAGACAGAGGTTGATAAATTTCACAAGGTGCGGATGGGAGTTGGGAACGGGTTACGGCAAGACGTCTGGCGGGAGTTCCAGAGTCGCTTTGGAAACATTAAAATGTGCGAGGTGTATGGCTCCACTGAGGGAAACCTGTGTTTCATGAACCACATCGGCAAGATTGGGACTGTGGGCCGCTCCAACTTCTTCTACAGGGTGAGTGCTCGGTAACCTTTCCCCCACCTGTGTGATACAAAAACAAGTCCCTTGTCACGCACACTACTTCCCCATTCACAAAGGTGAAGATTTTCTGAGTACCCACATTACTCTAGTGTTCAGCCACTCAGAGTTAAAGGCCTTTACTCAAAGCCTTTACCAAAAGATCAAAAAAAAAAAAAAAAAAGTCAAGTCAAGTCAAATTTTATTTATATAGCGCCAATTCATAACAGAAGTTATCTCGAGGCACTGTACATATAGAGCAGGTCTAGACCATACTCTTTATCTTATAAAATTTACAGAGAGAAACCCAACAGATCCCACCATGAGCAGCACTAGGCGACTGTGGCAAGGAAAAACTTCCTTTTAAGAAGCAGAAATCTCGAGCAGAACCGGACTCAGGGTGGGCGGCCATCTGCCTCGACCGGTTGGGTTTAGACAGAGAGCAGTAAAATGTTTAATTATTGTCGCATCATCGGTTGAGCTGGATCATGGGAGCAGCAGGAGACTCTACAGCTCCGGAGGCAGAACCCTGCAGTAAGAGACAGTAGAAGAGAAAGAGAGAAGCACAGCCTGGGCACTAATGTGCTTGAGGGAAGAAACACACAGAGTGATGCAGCGATAAAAAGTTAAAAAGAACAGACGTGTTGGGGTTGTATGTAACCTATTTTCCCGATTTCTATGAGATTTCTCCAGAAATCTATGAATTGCTGTAATGAAAGGAACCACTCATTCAGAAACCGTTAAGATAATGGCCACAAATTCATGGTATTGGTATCATGCCTTAGTATGGCAGGCACATACTCTGGGAGAACCTGAGTACCAAGGTTTGTTGATTGGTGCCTAAAATATAAAAAGCAAAGCCTTTCATAACTGGCTAACATCAGATGTGGTGCTAACATCTCATTTCAATATGTCAGTCAAATTGTGCATTTTGACCCATGGAGAACATCAGGCTACACCTTCGAAATTTTGATAACCAATTATAGACAGTGATATCAAAAACAAAACAAACTCAGAAGTTTTGTTCGGGGTCACCAAAATACGTATGTAGATTGGATGAACTATGGGCGAATATAGAGGGAAAAAAAAAAGTTTACCAAACAAATTCAAGAGAGCAGGATATTTTTATAGGTGCAAATGGGCATTGCCTATATCAGTCAAATCAACTTCAGCCAATGAACCCACCCTACAAAAATATTTCTTCTACTCATAATGGTTTGGGAGTTATTAGTCAAAATGTAAAGTGGTTGATAACTGACCACATGGAGGCGCTATTGAATACACGCTGTAATATGTTTAGCATATCTCCATGGGGCACCTGTGTACCAGATATGGTGACTTAAGCATGACACACTCCCATTGCGAATGTCTGTACAGAATTTTGTGCCAATTCATCCATTAGATACCAAGTTATTCCACAGGATAAGTGAACATTTTGAGCTGATGGTGGTACTACAGGAAACGTCAGGGGATCTCTAAAGAAACTGGGCTTCATTCACTGGGTACTATTGATACCTGTATCAAATGTCATGGTAATCCATGTTAAGATATTTCAGTAAATGCAAACAGTGGTTGGTGGCACTAGAGGAAAGGTTAGGATCACCATAGTCAGTAGGATTCACCTGCTTGGGATCATTAATGACTGCACAAATTTAGTTGTTGAGGTATTTCATTCTAGACCAAAGAGTCACCAAGCAAGAGAATGACATTAGCATACCTAGAGCCAAGCTGCTAGCATGGCTTAAATACTCAAACTATAGAGTTTGTCCTAAAGGTGGTGTTAGAAAGGACTAAGAACCTCTTAAGATCATAAATATGGTCTTTATATGTTATGACATTCTGCCTCTTGTAGTATTATACATCTTATGTGCAACTGACATATTTCACCTAAAAAGTCAGGGTGTCGCTGATGACAAAGGTTAATGGCTGTTGCAGGTTTGCCTCGCTCTTTCTGATGTAATTGAAGGGCAACAAGTTGTAGATATTTGTCATGGAATTCTAAAAGAACACAAAGAATGAAATAAAGTTTGGGTAAACTGAAATTGAATTGAAATTACAGTTTTAACTTTGGTGTGGTAGAGCATCAGTGTTTGTTGAAACCATGGAGCTGCATACACACATATTGGTTAAACATTTTAAGGAATTATTCCCAAGGAAAGAATCATTGAGGGTGGGTGGTTAGCACTGTCGCCTCACAGCAAGAAGGTTCTGTGTTCGAAGTGGAATTTACATATTCTCCCTGTGCCTGTGTGGGTTCTCTCTGGGTACTCCAGCTTCCTCCGACAGTCCAAAGACATGCAAGTTAGGTTAATTGACGACTCTAAGTTGCCTGTGAGTGTGAATGGTTGTTTGTCTATATGTGTTGGCCCTGTGATAGACTGGTGATCTGTCCAGGGTGTAACCTGCCTCTCACCCAATGTCAGCTGGGATGGGCTACAGCCCTTTGTGACCCTTAATGGACAAGCGGTATAGATAATGAATGAATGAATGAATGAATCACTGACATCTCTGACACTGTGTGTTAGTATGAAGGCAAAGTATGAAGGAGTGCTGTGTATTTAAGGCCGTGGTTGTGTTTCTCAGATTCAGTTTCTGCATTCTTGAGAGAGCATTTCAGTAATGTCTTGTTGGCATGAGTCCAACAGAAGTTACTTGGAGTCATACTGAACATATGCAGCTGCATTGACCCATTAGAATGCAACATACTGTACATCTCAGGAATGCACAGAAGAGTAACAAATAATGTAGCTGCTTCAGCAGAGCACACTGTGTGACAATGAATGCTGTTTTTCCTGTTCGCTCTGCAAGGGAAAGGTACTGTGGGTAAGTCTTGGTTGTGTTATCTTTACTTCTTAAAGGAATAATAGTAATAGCATTTTGGGAAATGCACTTGTTCTCAATCTCATGTCAGTGTGTTAAGTACAGAGCTGAAATCAGGACATGGTTAGCCTGCATTTCCAAATGTGTTCAGATCTTTCTAAGTTGCAGTGCTGCAGCAGCAGTACTTTTAACATGCACTCTACTATTTGTGCACAACTCAAAGTAGACATGTATGAGTAGGCAAATACACCCACAACTTCCCACATCTTTAACAGAGGCAGTGTGCAAGACTTGAATTAGTTCACTTTAAATGCACATGGTTAGCTGAGTGAACTGTAATGAGTGGTGGGGGAAGGGTAAGCAGCTTAGAGGAGATCTGTCAGGTCATGTATTATCCAGGATTCAGCAAGTGTCCTCCATCACAGGGGTCTACAGGGGGTCAATCAGTTGATGGTATGACATAGTTGCAAAGAGATGGAAAATTTCTGGTAAATTTCTGGAAACTTTCCAGAAACTTTCCATGGGAAGTTAAGGTGGGGAATTTGGGAAATATTCCAAGTTGGAAACTTGAAAAATATTTAACGATTTATGCTGGATAATTGAATAGAAACAGGTTAGATGAACAGATGAACTCTCCTCAATCAGCTGCTAAATCAAACTCCTACAGTCTATGAACAGAAAACTGACAGAAAGCAGAAGAAACAGCATCACAGCTGAGCTAACACCATGACAGCTTTCCTCTTACATTCGAGTCAGTTTTTATTTATATTGCACCAAATCACAACAGAAGTTATCTCAAGGCGCTTTTCATGTAGAGCAGGTCTAGACCGTACTCTTTATGTGATTATATTTACAAAGAAAGACCCAACAATTCCCTCCATGAGCAGCAGTATGCAACACTGGAGAGGAAAAACTTCCTTTTAAGAGGCAGAAAGCTTGAGCAGAACCAGACTCAAATTGTTGATGAAATGGTGTTAGGTAGTTCACATTTAGCATCTCTGATTTACCAGTTAGCTAGCTACTGTATAAAGACATTTTGAGTTATTTTGTCGCTAGTAAAACTTTAATACCACAGATCAAATATATTGAGCCTAGTAATCTGATCCAAACTGACTGACTGGATGTAGTGTGTGGGCTCAGATGCAGTAGTGTGGCTTCATTAGTCCTGCTGTAGTGAGCAGGATTCTAGAAATGATCTTTGCATGTGATGGAGAAATGACCAGTGTAGGGGAGAAATTCAACTCAAGTTGCATTAAATCTGATTGTTTTAACCAAGATTATGCTGCAAGATGTGTTTTTTTTTCCAACTACATTTAAGTTAAGTTTTGCAAATTTCCAGTTAATTCCCATATATTACTGTTAATTCCCATGGAAAGTTTCCAACTTTGGAAATTCCTGTAATTTTGCAACCCTAGTATGAAGTAAGGGTTAGGGTTAGGGCAGCATGGACTCACAAGAGATGACAGAAATGAATAGAAATCAGATCCAGAATATGACGAACACATTTTCAAATGATACTACAAAAATTAAGAGTTACAATCATATATCTTACTAAAGGTTTTTAGACATTCAGGTCAATACCACAGCTCATGCATTGCTAATAAAGCTATGTAATTTTGACCTTCAAGTGAAATCCAAGTGAAGATTGTCCATCTTGTCTTATTTTCCAGGCTTTTGAGACAAAGTTAGCCAATTTAAAAACATTTCAAATTAAGTTGAAAACTTTGAAAATCTGGAGATCATCAAGGTACACTTAACAAAATCACGCAGGTCACACAGTCTGTCTCTCTCCTGAATATTTTTGAATCTGCCGACCCCTATAGCCGGAGGAAGAACACCAGTTCTTAGTTTTGCAACTGTAGATCTTTGGCTTCTGGTTGATTTCTTAATTTTAATGAGATGACATTTTTTTCTTTCAACTTGCCCAAGGCCAAGCAGATTAGAAGCTGACTACTAATGATGTTCACATCACAACATATGTCCTGTTAATATATAGTACATTTCCCAAAATCAAGTAAAGACATTGAGTGAGTAAATTTCATACAATATAATGCACTATAGCACAACAGTAGACTGGCGATCTATCCAGGGTGTACCCCACTTCTTGCCCAGTGTCTACTGGGATTGGCTCCAACCCCCCGTGACCCTTATATAGCTGATTGATGGATGGATGGATGAAATATTTCTTAGATGATAAAAATAAGACTGCACAAATTTTGTGATGTGCAGCTCAAAACTTAAGTTGCTGTCAAACCAAACACTAAAATTCTTTGCAACTAGGTATGC
This sequence comes from Lates japonicus, assembly GCA_033238685.1. NCBI lineage: Eukaryota > Metazoa > Chordata > Actinopteri > Centropomidae > Lates > Lates japonicus. The sequence goes on from BRZM01000011.1 coordinate 8,656,690, forward strand.
ACCGATACCACATTTTTCAATCCAATTACAAGTACAAGTACTTACATTTGAGTACCTGCCAATACCGAGTACCAATATGAGTACTTATTAATGCCATTACACTTCGTACATTTACTTGAAAACGTGTTTTATTTTCATCAGATGTTGTTTCATTCTCTGGCTGTAAGAAATTGCTGTTACTGACCCTAACCCTAACCCTCTTTGAACTCAGCATTGTGTTGGTTTTTTAGATGTTTTATCAGAGTGCTTGTGTTGAAAGTACTCGCTTTTGTCCCTCCTCCAACTTGACAAGCAGAGCATATTTTGCAGTCTGCTTTACTTTTGTCACAATCATCCACTTTGAAATACCTCCACACTGCCGACATTGCTCCTCCTTGCTCTCAATTAGCACCTGACCGCCCAACTGAACGTCACGCTGCCGTAAAGTGGTATCGGGTGCTGAGTACGAGTACAGGAACAGGGTATCAGACAGATACTCGATGCTGGTATCGGTATTGGTGCATCCCTGTTTGCAACAGAATCAGAATCAGAATCAGACTTTATTGCCAAGTAAGTTTGCACATCTTATCTTGGTATATCGGTGCTAAAAACAGTGATAGTAAGCTGATATGCTTCAACAGGAAACCAGCAGATGGCAGGATTTGTTCTGGTATATGTTTCTCTTTTGCTCGAGTTAAGCTGCAGAAAATGTTGTGCCATTCAATTAGGCAGGTACATCTGTGTGTCATCGGCATTAGGGGAAACAGGGGAAGCATGTACTGAGAAAATATAACTGGTCCCTAAACTGACCGTAGAGATTAGGCTGTAAGTCTGTTGGGGCAGTTAGGAAAGATGACTTGTGAAATGGCTTTCCTGTGGCTGTTGTAGGTATTAGCCTCACTAATGCTTGTCTGTGGAGCTGCGGTTAATCAGAGGAGTTACCAAAGAGTGACTGCATGTATTTAGCTCTAATCTCTGACCTCAGCTTCTTAGGTCTGTCTCAATGACTGTTACAGAAGAAAGTTATGAAAGTGAAGTTATGAAACACAATGATTTCAGGACATGTATCCTAATTTAGTTTGAATTAGACAGGATTGTCACTTTTAGTTGTTCTTAGATTTAGTTTTGGAGTGTTCATGTTTAACTTTAACAAAAACTATAATAGATTACAGTTCAGTGATCAGAGGTGTTATGTGTATGCAGGTATACAGTGTATACCTACCTTTGTGCAAGGGGATTTACTGTACAGTGGCAAAGAGCAGTTTTACTCTCTACAACACTACTGAGAAAATGGACTAATGAAGCTAAGGTTGAATTGTTTGGGAAGAACATGCAGCTCTACATATGGTGTAAAATAGTACTGCATGAGAAATGAGAAAACATCATCACAAAGGTGAAGCAGGGTGGAGGGAGTACCATGATCTGGGCCTTTGCTTCCTCTGGTGTCTGGACAGCTCACCATCATCGAGGGGAAAATGTAGGATAATGTCCACTGTGAATGTTTAATGAGTGTGTTCAGTAAAAACGTGAAAGATTTGAATTGTTTGTGTGTTACCATCTTAGACACATTGTGTTTGTCTGTAGTTTTCTGAGCAGTTAATGCAGAAAACGAAGTAATTGAAAGGCTTCACTCACTTTTTCTTGCTACCGTAATCCTACCTAAAAATAACCATAGATATGTATCAATGCAGATCTTGTGAAGATGTAGTGACACTACAGTTAGTCATGGATAGATCGATAGATAGATAGATAGATAGATAGATAGATAGATAGATAGATAGATAGATAGATCTACTTTATTGATCCTGTGAGGGAAATTCTTGTGTTACAGCAGCAGAGACAATAAGAGACATCAACAATAGGTAACAACAAACATTAAGAAAAAAGTAAGAACTATAAGTACTAAGTCTTTAAAATATATACAGGAGAATATATACAGGAAAGTAATTTAAGTTGCAGTGCAGTATTTTTGTCTAAGAGTGGATGTGCAAAAACTGGCAGTGAAATATATAGGAAATATGTACAATATTACAACATGTGCTACTGTTAGTGAATGAAGTGAATAGATAGTCCCAGTATTTCAGAATGTGTGTATAGGTGGCAGTGTTCATCTGACACACACAGGTGAGTTGTTGTACAGGTACAGGTCACATTCATCCATTCACTCAGCACTTGTTCTGAACATAGAAAGTGCTTTCTAACACATTCACACACCGATGACACACATCAGGGGCAAATCAGGGTTCAGTATCTTGACCAAGGAAACTTCGCCACCGGAGGAGCCGGGGATCAAACCACCGACTTTCCGATTGGTGGGCGGGGCACCACAGTAGAACTGCACCTGGGACAAAGTCCTGTCTTAAGGACAAACTCACAAACTCACAAGCTTCATTTATTGGGCTTTACATATATATTACATATATATATCCAGAATTCAGAACTTCTACAACTGATTCTTTGTATGTGTATTCTAAACCTAATTAATCACTTATTTTTCACTGGATTGGGTTGAAATTAGAATACCTAAGAAATTAGCGTGTGTTTATATATGTAGTTATTGTTGAATGCCTTATAGTAATCAAATATATATTTTTGAGCAAAAAATCTTTAATTTTCAAAAACTTTTCACTTTCTTGTAACCAAATATGGATTCTGTATAGTATTAATATAGTTCTAAAACATCTAGATCTACATACAAACCAGAGTGCCACAGATCTTTCTAATTATACCATAAGAGATTAAAAACTTCCTTATATTTTGACTGTATATTATATTTTATTTTAATTTCCTGAGCCTTGAAATTTCGTTGAAATGCTCCATGTCACAAAGCAAAAGTAATCTCAGACTGGTTTCATGAACATGACAGTGAGTTCAGTGAGCTTCAGTGACCTCCCCAGTCACCAGATCTGAAGCCAGCCTTTGGGTGACATCAGCAGCGTGAATGTGCAGCTGACAAATCTGCAGAAATGATGTGATGCAGTCATGTCAACATGGAGCAGAGGAATCTCAGAGGAACGTTTTAACACCTGGAGGAATCCAGTGCAAAGGGAGGAACTACCCGGTGTTAGTGTGGTGTTCCTAATAAAGTGCTCACAGTCTTACATGAAAACAATGAATTTATGATCAACCGCAGCCTGCATCAAAGTGGAATGCCTTTTATCCAGTCGAAATAAGCTGTGTGATCTGCTGAAGATGCTTTCCTTTAGACAGGCAGATAAAATGTTTGTCGCTGCTGTTATGTGTTCCACCAACAGATTCAAGCAGCCAGCTGGTGGCGTGTTATCTGCTAGGCGTATCAATACTACCATAAATAGAAAGCCTGTCTCCACAGAGGTTCAGTTGATTTTGCCATCAAGAAGTTTTTTTGCTTCAGGGTATCTTCCACAAGTTGTAGATATTCAAAATTCTACACAACATTCAAAACTGTTGTATAAATATATATATATATATACAGTTTCCCAGACAGGCTGCAGTCAGTCAGTGATCCACTTCCAGGGCTCTGCTGTTGTCTGTGCTGGCTCAGTTCTACCTGCTCTTTTCCTGCTATGACAAGTCATTATGGCTGCCATTAAAATTATGTGGTATTTAACCATTAGTTTAGAAGTCTGTGCCACTGCCCCTTTAATAATATTTCCTCTTAACTTTTTGTGTAGCTCCTGTTCAAGTATGAACTGGTAAAGTATGACATGCAGAAAGACGAACCAGTGAAAGATGAGTGTGGTTTCTGTCAGCGAGTGGAAAGGGGTAAGAGTGTGACTACTCAACGTTTCCACACATTCACATCCAATGAGTTTGTCTTTGAAAAACATTTGTACTGATTTGAAACTTTGTCTCCTGTTTTTCCTCTCAGGTGAAACAGGGCTTTTACTGTCCAAGGTGAGCTCCATTAGCCCCTTCTTTGGCTATGCTGGAGGCAAGCACCTGACTGAGAAAAAGCTGATGAGGAATGTGTTTGTGAAGGGAGATGCCTACTTTATCACAGGTGACCTAATGGCTGAAGACCACGAGGGCTTCATCTGTTTCAGAGATAGAGTGGGAGACACCTTCAGGTACAGTCTGACATGTTTGAGATGTCTTAACCACAGGTACAAACTATGCACCGGGACCTTTAATCTACTCCCTGCAATGATGTCCAGTCTGTTGGCCTGTTACTACAGCTCCTGCTATTACATGGTGAAGTCCCCATCATGTTAACAGAGTTAAACAAAGTACTTTGTGAGTGAACAAGAAATTACAGCTCCCATGAAAATGTAATGGTGCAGCAGTGTGGGTACTTCAGTTATTGTAACTTGGTTTCATCCATAACATTCACCAATGCTCTCCTCTAAAGTCAATTCTGTCTAACAACAGCTGTCTGTCTGCTGATGGATGTGTCTCTTCTGTTGTGCTGTGATGCTAAACCTGTGAGGGTCTAAGATTTATGGGAAATTAAGTTTGTTAAAGGCCCTGTAAAACAGAAATGTTGAATAAACAACTCTAATTTTCAGGCAGCAGTACTGTTAGAAGTGACAGCAGGATGTTCCTGTTTCACCTCAGCTGTCTGTTGAGTTGTATAATGAGAAATTTAGGATTCACAGATGTTGGAGCTGATGAACTCACTTAATCACAAATTTGTAAATGATTACAATCTAATAATTTGAAATTGTTATTTGGGTTTTTACTTGTAAGTAAAAACAATATCCATAGTACTGACATAGTTCTTATTAAAGTGCACATAAAATCTGGTGTATGCATCACATACCTGTATTTAATACACAGGACCACACTGTCACTATTAAACTGTTGTAGAGATCTCATCCAGCCATGTTTTCACATGTATGAAATGACTCGGCTTTGAATAATAATTAGTGTCTGATTTGATTTTTCCACAGGTGGTTGAAGTTAAAAGTTTGTCTCATTACATTGGCTCCTTCTCTCTCATTATAAAATCCAGAATCATTTCATTTCATTTTGTATTGTGAAAGTGCTGTGCTGGACACAAGATGTGAGCACAGAGGAACAAATGTGAGGACAGGCCCTGGTGTCAGACTGCACAGGCTGTGGTCTCATCCACTGACTGAACTATGTTATTACATAAGGTGGCCAGTAGGTGGACTATAGGACCACAAAGAGGGTCAATGTACAGTATGTCAAGGCTACAGTTCAGTGTAATGCACAGCGCCTAAAAAAGGCGCTCTGTTTGCCATTAGACTCAGTGTGATTGTAGATAGATCACATGACACATTGAGTGAAGGGGAACTTACAGACTGAGGTTGAAATGCTTGAAATGAACTAGTTTTTCCTCAGAGGCATTCATGGTGTTCACTCACAGCTGTATGAAGGATGGGGCTCTTTATTTTTACATTATCTAACTACCTCTGTATATAGTAGTTTTTACTTTTGTGGAGTCTGTCCTGTGTTCCACAGCAGCTTTGATTGATCTGAAACTGCCCCACCCTGAATATAATGACTCTTTATCACTTTAACTGAAATCAGCATTTCTCCATGATTTCAGGTGGAAAGGTGAAAATGTAGCAACAACAGAGGTAACAGAGACTCTAGGGCTGGTGGATTTTATCCAAGAAGTCAATGTGTATGGAGTGGAAATACCAGGTATGTTTAAAATGTGTATGTGTTCACATGTCTGCCTCTGTTCTCCAAATACTACTCATCTCAGTGAGAGATTTTATTTTTTTTAGCAAAAAAGATCTGTGTCCAAATAAGAGCAGGTATACTAAGAGTCAGCTCTGTCCAGTGTGTGATTTAGGCGACACTGAAAATTAGTTTTGAATGTCCTTTGTACCAGGACCTAGGTGTCTTACTGTATGATCCCCAGAGGGAAGAAGTGAGCACAAGCTGATATCCCTGCTGTTTCTAATACTAATGAATGGCACTGAGCTGTAGAGGGCTGACAGAGGTTACACTGAACCATGTTGTCCACAGGACATGAGGGGAGAGCAGGAATGGCGGCCATGATTATAAGACCAGCTCACACATTTGATGGGAAGAAACTGTTTGAGCACGTGATGAGGGATCTACCAACGTATGCTCGTCCACTCTTCATCAGACTCCAGGTAATGAGCAGAGATATCCTGACACACTGAGTCTGCAGCTGGATTCTGTTCTGATGTGTGTGCTTTATTCTGACCACTGTAGTGGAGTGTACATCAATTCACTGTCACCTCACAGTAAGAAGGTTCCAGATTCAAGCACTGGTTCCTCTGGGGTTTTTCTGTTTGGAGTTTACATGTTCTCCCTGACCTCTGGGTTCTCTCCAGGTTCTCCAGCTTCCTCCCACAGTCCAAAGACATGCAGGTTAACCGGGGACTCTAAACTTACTGTAGGTGTGAATGTGAGTGTGAATGGTTGTTTGTCTGTATATGTCAGCCCTGTGATAGACAGGTGATCTGTCCAGGGTGTACCCCACCTCTCACCTCTCAGCTGGGATTGCCCCCCCCCCCCCGCCCATGGATGGATGGATAAGGACTTACTGTGGCACCACTGATCTCAGCTGGTGAATCTTTGGAACCAAAAACAGACACTAATAATGTATTCACACACATGAACTATAAAATCATCTAAAGTGTTATCTTCTCACACTCAGTGGTCCACTGTCTGCCAAAGCAAAACTGTGAGACAAGACAAGACTGTGAGATAGAGGATACTGAGAGACAGTTTTTGTAACTAATCCACCGTGTCTTACTGTGTGTGAACATCCAGCTAGACTCTTCTTTTTCTTTAAAACAGATCACTCCCAGAGAGTGTCTGCTGACTGTGGGTCAGCGGCCATGTCCACAAAACACCTTCAGGCTAAAAGTAGCTCCTACATACGAGTGGCAGAGTTAGGAGAAATTCCTTGAGATAAGGGGTGTGCCAGTCTTAACTTTGGTCTAAAATTCCAAGTATTAGACAGATTAGTTTTTCATTTTAAACTTGTTTGAGACTGAAAGCTGCTGATAGCCTGACATTACACTGACTGTTGGTTTCTCCATCAGGAGATCATGGAGATGACAAGCACCTTCAAGCAGCAGAAGTTCCAGCTGGTGCAAAGTGGTTTCAACCCCTCAATGATCTCTGAGCCTCTGTACGTGTTGGACTACCAGCAGAAGAACTACATTCCTCTAACAGACAGTATCTACCAGAGCATCCTCGCTGGAGAACGCAAGCTATAGAGCTCACAGCTGTGATGATGGTTTGAAACGGTGCACAGAGACAGATACAGATGAGCTCTGCTTCATGACGTGTTTCATATTTAATGGAGCCTACAGTCAGATTGAATGATTCGCTGAGGTCTGAATGAAAATACATGATCAAGTCAGTGAAGAAGAGTTGACACATCAACACTAATGTCCCTATGAGTTGTTTTAGTTAAACCAAACATCAGATAAATACTATTTTTAATATAAATAATATTCAAGGGTTAAAAACCATCAAAACTGACCAAGTACCATGAAACCCAGCTTTTAAGTTATACCTTCATTTTTGAGTAAAAGTTCAGGTTCATTTTGGAATTAATCAATTAATGAATGGAAAAGTGAAAGGATTGTAATACATAAAGCAGTTTGGAGTAAAATGCCCTGAAAATGACCAGATATCATGAAACCATCCCTGAATGTACACTTTGAAATATTGAGACACGTTAAGCTATAAATGAGACACGACTTTCATTTCATTCATTTGGTCAATTTAGAGGACCACTTTAAATGCCCTCAAACTGTGCAGAAAATCTATTAAAATACCTTAATATATTACAATAAATTAAACTGTCCATTAATTGTTTTCTCAAAATCCCACTGACATGCCTTAAATATATCTGCACTAATGGATAATTCAATGGATTAATTAATGGATAAGCGGTATAGATGATGGATGGATGGACTTTCACAAACAGAATCACATATGTCTTTGCTGATGAGTCACATTGCTTAAGATTTGCTCAACATCAACTAATTTATCCACAGAAATTTTCTTTTCACTGGTTTTACTCCAGCCAGATTTTAATACATCATTTAACATATTCCTACGTTACACTGACCAGTCACAGCTCACTGCATATCAGCTCACATTATTTATTTATGAAACAGAGATCACCATTTATTTTGTTAACTGTGAAAAATTATGAGTATGAAAGCCCAAAAGTGCCCAGATATTTAGCCATATCAAAGTTTTCTCCCATCTTTGTTTATTTAACATTGTGTCAATCAAATATATATATATATATATATATATAAAAGAAGTATTCCCAACAAGGATGACTGTGGTTTATTAAAACCTGGGTGTTATTTTGAAGTTTTATTGACCTTCCCTAACTCCTCAAGTTAATTTTTCAGAATTCAGTGAGCAGGTCAGACAGAGAAAACAAAGGTTAACTGTCTGTTCTAAACATCACCACATTTTACAGACCTGCCTCAGCTCTGACCTGCTGAACTTACTGAAGTCACATGGAACAGGTTATTATGTGAATGTAGAATATCTACAGTGTTTACATCCAGGCTCTCCCCACAAGGACACATCAAACCCAGCAGAGCAGGAGTGCTGATAATGACTTCCCCAGGGGGATGTAGACTCAGAGCCAACAGGTGGATGCTTGGTGGAGGTGGGCCTTTTGAAATGCTATATGAACAGCAGCAGCACATAGCTTTCGGGAGAGCAGTGAACTGACACTGTGTTAGACATATGTTACTAGTGACTAGTGTGTGCCATGTTCAGTAGGTGGAACAGTCTGAGACTGTCTGACCTCCAGACAAATGAAGCTGGCTTTGCTTCATTTGTCCATGGATCAGTTTCTCTGCACAGTGACAGATTATTACAGACTCCACTTTTCAGTGGTTTGACTCATTAGACTTTGTTAGTGATTTCACTGTGTTCCAGCCGTTTTAATGAATTCCCTGTTATCACTGATGGAGATGACAGCCAAAACTACCAATGTAAGACCCAGGTTGTAATTGAGCAGATCTATCCTTTAAAAGACCTTTTCTACACTTTAGAAAATGCACTTGTGTGTCCAGTACAGTGAAAGGTTTGAGGCATTTTTGGCAAATTAACAACAACAACAACAAAAACCTATTCAGTTCAGTTTCATTTATTTGTATAGCACCGAATCACAACAGAAGTTACCTCAAATACTAGAAAAATACAGCCCTGTTGCAGGTTTGCTGTTCACTGATGTGAAGCTTGTTTTTTTTTTTTCTTTCTTCATTGTAGCACTCTAATGACTCAGGTGCCTTTAGGAGCCAACTCATTGCTGATGAGTTCCCATGGTTCCTTTGTAGCTACTCTGTCATGCCCTGCTCAGTCTCAGCTGTTTTAAACATGTCTGATACTCAGTGAGCTGTTACAGAATCAAGCCCAGGATGAAGCAGTAAAGTTGTGCAATTTCAGATATTCTTACCTTCCCCTGACTGGACCCTTGTTAACCTCATGTGACCCACCCCCTTTTTCATTTGTTTTACTTCCTGTTTTGCCTCCCTACTTCTGCACAATATTACTGATGATACTGGACCCAGGTAAAGAGCTGCAGTCCTGACGGACTCACACAAAGCTGTGAACAGAGATCCACATTTACGAGGCAGTCACATGGCCTGATACCAGCTCAGAGTGAACTGTCTAACACACAGATCATCACCAAACCAACTGACTTGTTGGTCTTTAAGCTGATTTATAATATGAATTAAAACACAACTTCTCACTCAGTTATGGACTACATATAATATACGTTTTATCAATCAGCTTGTTCAACAGACTGTAACAGTGTGTCTCAGATGAAATGATACTGGTCCAATAGTTGCAGAACGTCTCACGTTCGTCCAGCTATGTCAGTTCTTCATGTTGTATGTTCCAATCAGATATTTGTTAGAACAATGTGACACATTCACACATGTGCTGCAGACAGGAAGTTAAAAGAACAAATAACACATTTTAAAAATCCTGTTTAGATCACAGAACAGAACAGAAAATATTTCTATCATGTCAGCAGGGACAGATGCTGTGGTCTCAGCTGGTTTGAGCTGATGATGTCGGACATCCTAACCATAATGGTTAAAATGTATCCTTACTGTAAAAACTCAGATCTAAAGGATCATTACAGCCTCCTTCCCAGTTTTGGCTAAAGGTTTATGACAAAAACAGACAATCTGCAAAACATCAGACTCTATTTTGACTTCACCGTCGCCAGCTACAGCTTCATGCTCATTTGGTGACTAATCCATTCTATGAGAATCGTAGAAAATCATGCATCACTGTGCACAGTAAATGAAGTGGTTTCAAAACTCAATTCACTAAAGAGACATCATGTGATAATGGGAGCAGAAAACAAAGAAAGATATAATGATACATGAAAGATGAAAGATACATGTTACCACAGCACATTAACTGTTGTCATCGCACAGTAACACTGTACTGCTCATGATCTCAGGGTTTACAGAACATTACTGAACTATGGCAGCTCTGGGCATGCATACAAACCTAATCTCCATCAGGTCACACAATTATCATATTGTAAAAACACCACCAAGAGAACACAGTGGCAGTGTTACCATATAATATGTGATCCCCACATGAGCAAAGTTGTGGGTATAGGCTCACTAACAGAGGGGAGGGCTGTATGACAGTGAATCTGATGCAGTGTTTGTGAATCTGAGCTGCGGTCCAGCTCTGGCATCAGACAGCCAGCTCAGGTTCTGTCATCCTGTCCTGGACTGCCTCCTTTCTTCTCTGGTCCCTGTCGTACCTTTGACAGGACCAAGCTGAGCCACAAACGGAACACATGCAGCACTCTGACTCCAACAGATACTGATGTTTACATGTGACGTGTGACTCAGGTGCACCGTCCTTGGCTTCCTCCAGTCTCCACACATACACTGGCCTTGCTTTGACTGTGTTGCAGTAACAACCTTGTGATACTGTTATCTGATTTGATTTCATCTTCTTGTTGTGTGTCTCCCAGTCTGATATGGGTCTGTGATGCTCTGTCCACTGACAGCTGAGCAGTCTGACTGAGATAAACTCAACTCTCTCTCTTTGTTTTTTTATTATTATACATGATTATAATGTAGTTCCTTTAAAATGACCTCTGTCCATACTGTTTCTGTGCAGAGACAGTAATAGTCTGCCATAGATGCTCATTTATCTTGTGAATAGACAGACAGGCAGACAGGAACACTCAGTGACAGATGGACTGTGTTACAGGAGCCAGTGGAGCAGAGCTCAGAGATAGCATCAGGACTGTGGCTCTCTGTTAGAGAATGCTTGAACACCTCACATCTTCTGCTCCCTCTTTTCTTTGTCTAGCTCTGTGTTAAGTCTCTTTTAGTCTAGCTTTAATACTCAGTTAAATTTCAACTGCTTTTCTTTTGACTGATTTTGAGTGTGTTAACTCTCTGCACGTTTGTTTAAATTTCAGAATGTACTAGCGTTTGACAGGTAATATATTGAACTGAAGACATACCAGTCATTTTTATCCTTGGTAATTGATATTTCTTGTGACACATACTCAGGCTTGATGCAAACATGGTGTACAAAATACTCAAAGAAATAAACCTTGCAGTGGTTTTCATTTTAAACATGTCATTTTTAAAGCACTTGTGGAGAGTTTTGATATTTGAAATGTTCTGACTTTAGTGACTCTGTGCTAGTATCAGCAAAGTGTAACTGCAAAATAACACCAGATACCTGCACACAGTCAACTGAGGATATGTTGAAAAGAAAACATCTCACCACCAACAAAAGCAGAGGCATTTAAGAGAAGCTTTATTACATCACAATTCAGCAAGGAGTGGCTTTAAGAAAATGTTAAAACAAAAGTCATATTCATAAAAAATCATTTGGAAAAATCATTTGCCCTTGCCACAGATACTACACACAAAATAAAGCATTTAGCCCCTGTACCACACATCAACATGACTTTACATGTCTTAGACGTATCATCACATGTTAAAGCAGATCACATCACAGAAAACCTCAGTGTTAGAGCATGTTGACAGAAGAGTGAAAGATGATAAGACTTAAGATTGTGCTGACTTTCTTCAAGGTGTTTTAACACACTGTTACTGATAACCATGACAGAAAATGCAATAATCGTAAATGCAATAGTTGCAGTAATACAAGAAGCAGTACTAAAAAACTCATAACCTGTTTCTTTGCCTCTGGTTGTGGAATGTTTTGGATGGCTTCACTATGTTTGGGTGAGAGGGTTTGCCCTCTGCTGTGATCACATGACCCAACAAAATAAGCTTTTTCTTTCCCCAAGACAAATTGTAATTTAGACAGACTGGCTTTGTGACCATTATCAGCTAAATGATTTAGCAAGGCAAGTGTGAATTTGGAACATTTGGAGTGTGCATGTGGACTGCTGCATTTACTGCTTGCAGAACCCGAACAAATCTCCATTCATCAGGCTGTCCAGAATGTCTGATTTTTTTTCTTCACAGGAAAAATTGGTGTTCAATCAGGAGATTTTCCACATGGGATGATCACTCCAGCTTTAAGGAGAGATTCAAACACTGGTTTAATGCCATCAACTGCTTCTTTTTTCTTTCAATCGATATTGATTTTTGCATGGCCTGTACGAGAATTTTGGTGTGATCACAACTGGTTTGGCGCCTTTGATCAATCCTACATCATATTTGTGTTTCGCCCACAAACAAGATGGCACCTGATTTAACCCAGGAATTTCAGAAATGTTGTTTACAAAATTGTAACAGCAGAAAACCCTTTCTGGTGCACCTTTAAATGCGGATGGAAGTCAATACCAGGGTCTGATGTTGCATTCCATCGGGCCTCGTTACATGCTTTCGTCCAAGGTCCTAAATCCTCCCACCTCTTGTTTTTGGGTTTGACCAATGAAATATGGGGATCGGAGTGTGGCACCCTGAATAAAATTTGACATGATGGCTTAGGCAGAGTAACTGATACAGCAGAGTGATCAACAAACCAGTATAACCAGTCAAAGTTTAAATTCCTGTTTATCCTGGCCTTGCCTGTACCATTTCTCCTCAAAATTATTCCCAGTCCCATGAGAGATATGAGCTGTGCAGTATAAGCTCTATGTTGTCATGACGTCTGTGTGTGTGCCTGTAGTGAGTGTCTTGGCCTCCTGTACCAGTGTGTTGTTGTTTTAAAAAAAAATAAAAAATTATTTAAACTTTTTTACAATAAAACAAGCATACACATACTATACATAAAGTACCCAGTGCCGCTGCACTACTCAATAGCAGAGGAGAAGAAAAAAAAGAGAAACGGGACACACACAGCTCCCAGCATCAGTCCAACCATATCAGTCAATAGCAATGTTAGTATAATGGGAGATTGTCCCTTTCATCGAGAAGGCCCTGGGTACTAACTAAGAAAAAGCAAACAAAGACAAACAGACAAACAAAACTGAACTCAAACATATGAGTGGGGGGACTACCAGAAAATCAATCAATGTACAGAGCAGGGCAGAGTTTATACAAAAAAAGTACAACATGGCAGGTAAGATTGTAAATTGTACAATTAGGTCTCATCGCACAGCACTGAAGAAGGCTTCTATATTTTATTCTTGATAATTAAGAGCATTTCATTGAGCCATCTCTTAAAGCAGGGGGGCAATTGTGATTTCCAATTTAAAAGTATTAATTTTTTAGCTGCGACCATGCCTGTTTTAAGGGCCTGTTTTTGATGGGAAGAGAGGGCCGTTATCTTGTACAGTGTGGTTGAATGTTTATTCCATATTGTTTAGAAAACCAATTGAATATATCACACCAGTAATTTCTCAATATTGGACATTGCCAGAATACATGTGACAGTGATCCTTCAGCTGTGCCACATCTATCACACATAGGAGACACTGAATCAAACAGAACAGCTATGTATACCGGACAGGCTTTCTTCCCACAATTTGCCTGAAAGAGGGATACCCATTTCTTCAGCCCAGGCATCCCGGAGGTGATTGGTGTTTATTGGTGTTGTGAAAGCCGTGACAAAGCGGGAAATCAGGTGTTTAGAGTTTGGATGTAAGAAAAGCTAATCATAAAAGATATGGCTCTGTGGTTTGACTGCAATCTCTTGTATGTGCTCTCGTACAAAATGTATAACTTGAAGATAACGATAAAAATGTGATTGGGGGAGGCGGTGTTTAGTTTGGAGCTGAAAAAAAGAGGCTAATTTATTATTTATGTAAAGATCTCCAATACAGCTCAATCCCCTTTCCCTCCAATCGAAAAACCCTCTATCCATCAGTGCAGGTTTAAACAGGTGATTGCTATAGGAGTGTGCATTGAGATATTAGGGAGTCCAAAAAATCTCTTAATTTGATTCAAGATCTTCAGGGAATTTTTAAGAATGAAGTTATTACCAAGTAGTTTATATGGAGGCTGTGTATTGGAAAAAAGCAGAGCTGGGAGAGAGGTTTCCAAAACTGACTGGGATTCAACTTTTAACCAAAGGGGAGAGACAGCAGACCAGTCATCACAGGGGAAGCCCCACTGCCAAAAAGTGAGAGCCTTTGCGTTTGCAGCCCAATAGTAATGCTTAAATATAGGGAGGCTGAGGCCACCCTTGTTTACATTCTTTTGTAAATGGATTTTAGAAATGCGAGGGGGTTTATTTGCCCAGACAAATGAAAGGATAACTGAATCTAGCTGTTTAAAGAATGATAATGGTAAGTAGATAGGAAGGTTTTGGAAAAGGTATAAGAACCTTCGAAGTGCAACCATTTTTATTGCATTAATGCGGCCAATCATTGAAAGGGGAAGCAAATTCCAGTTCCTCATATTAGCTTTAAGTTTGTCAACCATATCCAAGAAATTTACTTAGGGTTTCTGGGAATCTTAAGTCCAACATAAGTAAAGTGGCTTGTAACTAATTTAAATGCTGTGTTGCAAATCAAAAGGCTGAGATTAATCTGTGTTAGTGAGAATAAAAGATACAGGATTAGAATAAATTATTTTCACCCATTCTATGAAGTTCTCGCCAAATCCAAATCGTTTCAGAACCTCAAACATATAAGGCCATTCGATCTGATTGAATGCCTTTTGGGCATCAAGACATAAGATGGCAGCTTGTGCATCTTTTTTGTGAGATGAGTATAATGTATTTAAAAGCAGCTGGACATTGCTGGTGCCGGTGTTAAAGAAGTCACAAAAATCTGCTTCAGAGGCAACTACTTTGCTAGAATATAATTCCCTATAATAATCTCTGAAATAAGCATTTATTCCTTTAGGGTTAGTAATCAATTTGCCTGATTTGGATTTAATCCAATAAATGGCCTGATTGGCCCGCTCCCCCTGAGTTGGCTTGCTAATAATTTCTCTGACTTGTCACCAAGTTCAAAATGTTTTTGTCTGAGTTTTAGTAAAAGGCTGCTTACACGTTTGCTAAGGATAGTGTTGTATTCATATTTTAATTTTAAGATTTTGTCGTAATCGGACTGTAAAAGGGAGGATCTGTACATCTCTTCAAGGATTGGAAGCGTTTTTTCAATCTCTGTAAGGCAACGGTTAAACTCTCTTTTTTTAGAAGATTCAAATGAAATAATATGGCCCCTGATCACAACCTTAAAAGCCTCCCAGAAGGTAGAATCTGAGACCTCTCCATTATCATTAGTGGTAAGAAACTCATCTGTACGTGCAGTTATATACTCCATGAAAGATGGATCTTCAAGAAGGAGAGAATTAAAGCACCAGCTGCATTTTTGTTTAGGTAAGATGTTTTTAAACTGAAGTGAAATGGGGCTATGATCAGATATCACAATGTTATGATAGGTGGAATTGGTAATATTAGATAATATTAGACATTCAGAAGATATAAGGAAATAGTCAATCTTGGTATAGGATTTATGAACATGCGAGTAAAAGGAGAAATCTATCAGTAGGATGTAGGGATGCACTGATACCACATTTTTTCAATCCAATTACAAGTACAAGTACTTACATTTGAGTACTTGCCGATACCGAGTACTGATACGAGTACTTATTAATGCCATTACACTTCGTACATGAACAGAACTTTTAGGGACCCCCCATGTCTGAAGCATGTCATCAAACACACCTGCGATGGCTTGGCTGGTGTGCGAACCCCTGAATTGTTTTGCATGCAGGACGACTCTTCGCGGAGTAAAATCCTCGTCAATCTGCTGTGCAGTTAAACTGATGAGGGACACCGGGCTAACGCTGCTCACCCAAATATCAGTGGTGAAGCTGAGGGCCGAAATGTCTTGCAACAGGCTGCGGATGTGCCTCTTCACAAAGTCGTGTAGCTTTGGCAACACTGTGTCAGTGATGTGGTGTCAGCTAGGGATCTCATACCTTGGCTCCAGTACGCTGAGAAGACGTCTAAATCCCATATTATCAACAACCGACAATGGCTGGTCATCAAGAGCAATGTACTGGGTAAGAGCCTCTGTTATTTTCACTGCGCGCGGGTTGTCTCTGAACATCTTCTCCCTCTTCTCCAGAGTTTGCTGCAAAGTTGGTTGTTGCTGTTTGCCATTATTAGCAAACTCTTTGAACTCGGCGTCGTGTTGGTTTTTTAGATGTTTTATCAGAGTGCTTGTGTTGAAAGTTCTCGCTTTCATCCCTCTTCTTGACAACTTTGCAGAGCATAATTTGCAGTCCGCTTTACTTTAGTCACCATCATCCACTTTGAAACACCTCCACACCGCCGACATTGCTCCTCCTTGCTCTCAATTAGCACCTGACCGCCCAACTGAACATCACGCTGCCATAAAGTGGTATCGGGTGCTGTGGTATCAGGACACTTTTACAAATACGAGTACAAGTACAGGAACAGGGTATTGGACCGATACCTGATGCTGGTATTGGTATCAGTGCATCCCTAGTAGGATGCTGTAGTCGCCAGATATCAACCATATTTCTTGATTTGATTAGGTCATTTAAAATTTGCACTGAAGCTAAAATCGGGTCAAGATAACAATTAAAGTCGCCTCCAATATTAACATTTGAGCTGGAGGTTGGTATCACATCAAAAACCTTTAACATTGATACTGGAAGAGAGTGACCTGAAATCATTAAATACCTGCCATATGGATCTGCCGTCATGGAGTCCAGTCGAAATGATATATTTTTGCGAAAAAGAATAGCAACACCTCTGGCCTTACGAGTAAAAGGTGCCTGAAAAACCTGGGAAATCCAATTTGCCCTCAGTCTACGCTGTTCATTTACCCCAGTATGTGTTTCCTGGAGAAAAATTATATCTGGCTTCAATGATTTGAGGTGTGAAAAAACGTGACCCCTTTTGATCGCATGGCCGAGACCCCCGAGACCAGTGTTAGATTATTAGTGATACTGCCATGAGTCAAATTGTCAGATACAGAAATTGTCCCTGAGTTGCAAACAGCCTGGTGTCCACCCAAAAAAACATAAAATACAATAACCACACTTAAACGAACACAGGAATGAATCCTACCCGCCCACCAAGTGTTTCCCCAAACGAAGCACAACTATCCCTTTAGGCCCGGGACCGCTAACTGCACGTCCAGTGACTGCTCCCAGAAGAATGGTGTTTCGCTAAAAAGAAAAGCTAAAGGAAAACTAGCTCAGCTCCAGTGCCAATGAGTGTAGGAAAAACAAAACTGACAGTCTTACATAAAGACAAACTAAGACATTTGAATTATAACAATAAATAAATTTTAAAAAACATGGTGTCGATATAACACCACGTAATAACAACACAATGTCACAATCGTCTTCTGTGAAAACATTAAATAGCTTCAAAGTTCTTAGGATACATTCTTTTAGTCAGTGTTCAGAAATGTCACTGCCTCACCCGGAGTGGTGAAAGTCTGGTCCTTGTGGTTGATCCGAAGCTTCGCTGGAAAGAGGAGGCTATGTTCCACCTTCCGCTCCCGCAGGATGCCCAAAACGTCATTGAATTCACGTCGTTGTCGCATTACCTCTGGTGTATAGTCCGGGAAAATAATTGGGAATAATAATAAAAACACTGCTAATAAAAAACACAGTGAAGGAACTTCAAGTCCAGTGCAGAGTCCAGTGCAAACAAAACCAGTGCAGAGTCCAGTCCAGTCTCTTCTGAAGACTACACAACAGTGTAGCCCTGAGAGAAAAGCGTCTGAGATTACACAGCTATGCAGCCCTGTATCAGCCCCTGTCCTTGATGGGGCAAGGTGCTCTGTCAGCTTACTGACATGTGGAAAAGTATTAAGCATATGTATCTCAAGGAAGTTTTAATCGAAAACAACTGGACTTAGTTGTAGTCTAGGAAGACGTTTCACCTCTCATCCAAGAGGCTTCATCAGTTCGTGTTTGCATCTGACCAGGCTGGGACTGGTCCAACTCAGTCTGTTGGACCAGTCTACAACTAAGTCCAGTTGCTTTCGATTAAAACTTCCTTGAGATAACTATGACCAGGATGAATGAGAATATTCACAGGCTTATTAAGCATATGATATTTCATAAGGAACAATTGTAAACAAAAAGTACAACACAAATGGTCAAGATTATTAATAAATCACAGTTATCATGAATCATACGAGAATTACCAATACAACACCATACTGAGAGAGAGAGAGAGAGAGAGAGAGAAGCTCAGTGCATCATGGGAGATCTCCCGGCAGTCTAGGCCTATAGCAGCATAACTGAGGGATGGTTCAAGCCTGAGCCAGCCCTAACTATAAGCTTTATCAAAAAGGAAAGTTTTACGCCTACTCTTAAAAGTGCAGAGGGTGTCTGCCTCCCGGACCGAAACTGGGAGAAGGTTCCACAGTAGAGGAGCCTGATAACTGAAGGCTCTGCCTCCCATTCGACTCTTAGAAACTCTGGGAACCACCAGTAAACCAGCATTCTGGGAGGGCAATGTCCTAGTGTGATTGTAGGGAACTATGAGATCTTTGAAAAAGTACAAAACTGTCTGTCTGTCTCTCTGTGTGTCTGTCTGACTGACTGTCTGTCTGTCTCTCCATCTGTCTGTCTGTCTGTCTGACTAACGGACTGTCCATCTGCCTGATTGTCTTCACAACTGACTGTCTGTCTCTCTCTACAGGTGTGTAGAATAGAATAGAATGGAATAGAATGTCCTTTATTGTCATTATACTAAAAGTACGAGATTGGAGAGCTTCTCCTTTCCAGTGCAAATATACAAAATATGCAGAGACAAATATATAAAGAAGATAAAAAACAGTGCAACTCTATATACAATGAGGTATAAGTGTGAATGTCAATGTATTGCACAGGTGTGTTGTATTGCACAGGACGGCTGTACAGTTAAATAGTTAAATATGAAAGTGCACAGAGTGAGGCATATTGCACAGTCTATGTTATGTTGATGGCGGGGGTCGTTGTGTGTGTGAGTTCAATATAGTTGAAGTCTCTGAGACAAACAGGGAAAGACATAAAGTGTTCTCACAGTGTGGTCAAGTATGCTTTTGAGTCAATTGTCGAGACTGGTACTTACAAAATGCACCAAGGAAGAGGCAGGAAGTTGAAGCAGATGTCAGACACCTCAAGATTTTAAGGACTAGAGACAGAAGGAAGACAACTTCTGATCTGCAGGCAGAGCTTCTAGATCAGAATCTGAGAAAGTCTCCAGAATGACCATAAGCAGACGACTGACGGAACAAGGCTTAAAGGGAAGAATAGCTGCCAAGAATCCATTATTGAGGACTGAATCTGATTGGTCATGGGTTCATATACCAACAAGCAAATGACCCCAAGCATACTTCAAAGCTGTGCAGAGACTATTTGACCAAGAAAAGAGTACAGGAACTGATGGACTGGCCAAATCAAAGTCTGGATTTGAATCCTATTGAACAAATTTGGGTATTTAGTAGTTTCAAAGATTGATCACACAAAAGTTTCATCTAAAGTCTGTGGGAACAGCTAGAAACTATTTGGAACTCAATAACAAAAGAGACTGTCGGAAAGTACATAAAAACAATGCCAGCTAGAATGCAAGCTGTTATCAAGGACTATTTAGTTGTTTCAGTTTGTTATTTGCCAAATAAATAACAATAACATTTTTAGTTTTAAACAAGTTTTTGAAAGATTTCTAAAATATTTATATTAGCATTAGTGAAATATTGCATTAGTCAGTGAAATATTGCATTAAGAATCACTCTTAGGTCTTCAAGTGCAATTTCTTTTAGTACAGTCACAGCCAAAATACTAAACAAATCCTAAAAAAGCCATTAAAAACTTAAAATTGATTGGTTCCATAAAAATACATAAGAAATTTTGAGTATTTGGTCATTTTGGTACCAGTGATCCACTAATGAAGGTCATGCTTTTTATTAAAAGACACAATTTTTGTTGCTGTGCTTTTTTGTCTATATAAAGCCAGCACATTTGAAAGTTCTTCAGAGACAAAAATGGCTAAAACAAGGAACCTAATGCAGGAAACACACCTGAAGATACAGATTCCAACCCTCATATAAGTTACTGATCTTGCAAGACCAAGAAGACAGGCATGCATGTAGTCAGGTACGTGACCTTGTATCATAAGTTCTTATCTTATCAGGTCAAATGATGGTATCAAAGACAAAACAGATGGCCCTTTCACCCCGTTAACAGCACTGTGATTTTCAATAGCCTCTCGAGCAAAAGCTATACTGTTAACATGAGTTCTGGGTTCACTTTGTAGTGTCTGAAGTTCCATATATGGTTTTTATTCTCTTGGAGTGTCTGAACACAAGTGTTTCCCACGTATGTTTTTCTTTTTTTTGGGTTCCTGTTTAAGTTAATAGCTGTGAACGTAAATATGTAGGTGACAGGGAGAGGGGGCCTCCCTTCCTCTCTGTTTCTTGGAGATGTAAGTTCATTGAATAAGGTCCAGATGTTTCCTATAGATCATGAAAACAACAAACATATATATACTGATGTTTAGAGCTGTTAGGGAGAGAGATCCATATTGGCTCGGATCCTCTCACAGGCTACTGCAGTGCTTGTTTTGATGCTGGACTTTGTTGTAATAAACTTCTATATACAAGCAAGACAGTGTCAGCGGAGATCTCTTCATCATCTTCACATCATCACCATCTAATATACTACAACTTGTAGACTCATAAGGGTACACCTGAACATTACCCTGGCCCTTTTCCACAACATTGCCCTTCTGTAAACAGAATGAGCATCCAAATTCTCCAGTAAATTATTTAAAATTTTGGATCATGGGTCTCGAAACCAAAGGAAACACCTTCGATTGACCACGGATACCATCTGAGCTGACCCACGCAAAACCATGACTGAGATGATGATTGCATTCCTTGACAAATGGTGATAAGTATTTATTGCAGTTTGGCCATGACATGTTTTGCTCTCAAACTAGGTGGAAATTCATAGATTGTAAAGAGAAGTGGCCAGATGGTGAAAGAGGACTTCTTGAATACTGGTACACCATCACAGCAGAAGGTCAATGTAAGATTGACATGATACCCAGATTCATTATTTGGGAGAAACTTCTTGGAAAGCTCACCATCTGTAATATCTGTCAGAGAGCTAGAATGAGCACCACTCTTGTTTGTCAGCTGGCTATGCAGTTCTTTTTGTGCCATGATATCATTTAACTGGGATTCAAGTGGGAAGACAACAAAGAAGTGTCCTTGTTTCATGTGATCACTGCACTGCAAGAATTCTTGGACAAAGTACAGCCTCCCCCTCACTGTCCATAGAGATTGTGCATCTTTCACATATGTAGTGCATGTTATTTTTTATGTCATCAAATATCTTATAAAAAAGATATTTGCTAGATGACACAGCATGCCTCTCACTTATAACATTTATCTAAGTGTGTCTTCTAAAGCTTCATCTGTCAGTCCATGTTTGAGTTTTAAAGCAAGAAGTAGCAGCTCATGTTGTTTTCTGGTATCCTCAACATTTGCAGTTTGTGACACCTGCCCACTTGCACATGAAACATTTGTAGAGAACTGGTAGACTGGTGGTACTGGTTGTAGGGGTACTGTTTCACAGACCTGTAAATGTGCAAAGAAAAAAAGGAAAAGATTGCATTTTTAGTTTTTATTAACAGCCAGCAGTAGTACTTAGCACTATAGCAGTTACAGCCCAACTATTAGTCTTATTAGTATTACGAAGTAAGGTCAGTCACTCACATGTAAAGTTTATGAAAAGCATAAAAAAGGAGATGAACATAATGATAATAAGCATTCTGGTTTTAGATCTCAGAAGTAAAAAGTTGCCTTTAAATGTGACAATTTTTGATATACTGATGAGATAATTAATGATATTGATTCATATGATAGATTGTGATAACATTTTCAGGTACATTGCCCAGCCCTAAGCAGTAGTATTAATAGCAGTGGAAATGTCTGGAGTAGATTAAGGAAGCAAGCAGCTGCAGTAGTTGTATGAAATAAGCAATAGCAATAGTAGAAAATGTTACAGTAGTATGAGCTGCATTAGAAACAGAAGAAGTTAACAAGAGAAAAGGCAACAGAAAGAAAGGCAGCACAGGTTGGTCAAACAGAATGATGCAGATCATCAAGCTTTTCCTCTGACAAACAGAATCTTGGAGCAAAGTATATGCATACCTTTTCAGTTGCAGAAAAACTTGGGTGTAAGGATTGCCCACTGGCTGTGGCTTGCCCAGGAGAACTGACACCACAGTTGTCACCAGCACTTGCAGGATCACTTGGGAAGAGTGCAGGATCAATTTACACTCTCTCACACACACATACATGCCATACATACACACACACCTCTGTCCAGAGGTGAGGGAGAGATCAGGGCAAGAAGTAGTACCAGACTGTGGCCTGCAAACCTGCAAACACATACCAACAATAGTTTTGATCAACTAGTAATGTATATTAATGATATTATTTGTGGGAGCACTCTAATGATCTAAAACAGAACATAAACAAATTAGTATCAAGTATCTCTCATTATCCTTAGTGAGCCAACAATAAGGGGGCTATCTAACTACAGACAATTCACAAAATAATGTAAAACCCTGAAAAATGAGTGGTGAAACAGGATGACAATGCCCCCATCCACAGTGTATGAGGGGTCACTAACTGGTTTTATGATGATGAAAATGTTGTGAAACATACAATGGTCTTAGCAGTAACCACATTTCAGTCCAACTGAACACCTATCGGAGATTCTGGTCTGATGTTATAGACAGCATTATCCACCACCATCATCAAAACACCAAATGAGGGAATATCTTTTGGAGGAATGGTGCTCTATCCCTATTCAGAGATTTGGACAATCAATACCGATACTGATCAGTACCGATCAAATTAATCCTTTCAACTGTCACCCGTCTGTATAGTGGCTCTAATCAAGGTCGCCAATCTTCTGCAACCACACATAGCTAGCTCTTTAACATCATCAATTGAGGCTTTACCTGGAATAGCTAATATCTGCGGAAAACTTTACAGATATCTTACCTTTTCCACCAACGCTCTGTTCGTGTGGGGACTGGTCTGCCCATGCAAAGATGTTTCCGATATTTAATGTTTTATTGAGTTAATTCCCAGCATTGTTAACCAGACCCAGCACTGTGCTAGTGCAGCTATAGATGGATGTAGCCTCTGTGACGTCACCCATAGGAATCTGAAGAGTGGTTTTGAAGCTCAAAGAAAGTCGGGCTAACCAAAAATGGACAAAGAAACATTAAAAATATAACAGTAATGCAGAGTTGTTATTCATAAAAGAAATGTATGTGTTTAAATTCTGTAGATATTTAGCTTTGTATTAGAATGTGGTTTTCATTTTATGAGTGCGCTACCAAGACAATAATTTCAATTGTTTCATTTTAACAGTGACAGCACAGAGCAAGCTGGGCCCTAACCTTAAAATGTCTGCTTGGTAATAATATTATTAAATATGATAATGTTTAACGTTAATATCGCATAATGTTAGCTAAGTAACGTGGAGGACGTTTATTTTCTAACCTCACTTAGATGCCTTACCACCTAAAATCGAACACTTCTCTTTTACTTTTTTGACTTTGGAGCATATCATAGCATATAAAGATGTCCTCCGGGTGGTGTAGATGTACACCACTGGGTGGTGTAGATGTCCTCTGAAGCCTTGCTCTGTCTGCCTCAGTGCAACTTCCGTACCAGATGGAAACACAGTACGTCAGCAGGCTCTCAATGGATGAGCGGTAGAAGGCCAGCAGCAGCTTCCTGTCTAGGTTGTTCTTCCTGAGGACTCTCAGGAAGTGAAGACGCTACTCTGCCTTCTTTATGACCGCTGAGATGTTGTGCGTCCAGGAGAGGTCATTGGAGATCTGGACTCCCAGGAACCTGAATGTGTGGACCCTCTCCACACACTCGCCGTTGATGTAGAGGGGTGGCAGGTCAGTTCCAATCCTCCTGAAGTCTATGATGATCTCCTTTGTTTTTGTGGTGTTCAGTGCCAGGTTGTTGTCTGTGCACCAGGTTGTTAGTTTCTGGACCTCCTCTCTGTAGGCTGTCTCCCTTTGAGATCAGTCCTACCACTGTGGTGTCATCAGCATATTTCACGATGATGTTGTTCCTGTGGGCTGGACTACAATCGTCGGTGTAGAGACAGTACAGGAGGGGGCTCAGCACGCAGCCCTGTGGTGAACCGGTGCTCAGTGCATTACAAATTACAAACATTTCTGTATAGTTTTGCAGCTTCAGTAAGGAGCGAGGATTAGATCTAGATATAACTTAAAACAATCCAACTGTAAATCAAAGTGGACGAATGTATCACTATCAAAAGAAACTGACATATTCATAAGACATGCTATCACCATAGGTGCATAAGTGAAATGACTAAATACAGATATTCAATTAACACAACATAATATACTGCACATTAGTTAGTGTAACATGAACCACGTTATGCAGAGGAAAGTTTTTCTTTTTCACTCCATATACTTTGGGTTTGGTCTGCAGATGCAGCCTGCACTTTCTGCAGGTACCCTCATAAATTTAGCATTTGTGTCTTTATGTAAAATCCTACTCAGAAACATAACCAGTGACAATAGCTGTAAAATAAATGTAACAGAGTAAAAAGTAAAATATTTTACACAGTGGACAACAAATAGTATAAAATAAAAAGCTGTATAAATTATATAATTTTCTATATAATATTGTAAACCACTCAACAGATATTCTGATGCCAGTATATAGTTACAACTGGGTCATGTATAGTTTTGGGGTTAGAGGGTTTAAACAGTATGGCACCAAAATGTTTTCAACAGTTCCACACCAGACAGAGAAATCAGAGATCACTGAGTGGAAACAATGGGATGACAGTCAGGTTGAAGCTATCAAATGATGTTGTTGATGCATGGGATGAAAACTAGATCTCACCTGTGATTCCCACATGCCTCCACATTTTTACAACTCTTCTCCAGACAAGAGCAGATGGAATGCACAGGGGGCAGTGAACAAAGCTGCAGTCCATACAGTGGCTGCAGTAGAATAGTCCTTTTTGCTGAGGAAGGTTCTTAAATGAGTGAGATGATCCAGAGATATCTCAGTGGCAGCCATGATAAGAGCAGGTCAAATTCTCAAAATGTTAAGGAAAGGAGCTTCTGAGCTCCTATCTTATCTCCTTTAGCACAGGATACACTGGACCCTCCTTTATGAAAGGAAAGGAGAGAATGCCGTCCACAAGTTGCAATAGCAGCGTTTAGAGTGATGTACCGTCGTAGTTTCACCACGGCAGATCCATGTACATGTAGGCACAACAGAGCTGTTTTATGTTTGTGACACGATCCAAAACTTCTTAAAATCTTCCCCCCTCTAAAAAAATTAATTGAAAATTATTTTTCTCTACAACAAACAAATAAAAAGGTTTAAGGCGCCCTAATGAACACAGCCAGTGTATCACAGTTTGTACAGGAAGTCACATGGATTTCATAAAATGTTATCAGACCATTCTATCAGCTCGTACCCTTCTGTATGAAATACTCCACAGGCCATCTGAGCATCATGTTAGTGTTAGTATAAATCAGCGACATTCACACCATGAATCAACAATCAGAATCTACTGAGAGAGGAGAGCAGAAATACAGGGGCCAGTTTTCATTCTACATCTGTCACATATTTAGACTGTCGGGGCTTCACATCTGAGGTCATCTCAAGAAACCACGTTTCCTCTAGTTTTATGTTGAAATTAAATTCCTACAGTAGACTACAGCTACCATAGACCGCAGTCTGTCACATCTGGAAGTTGAATGGACGACACAGGAGTTATTCTGTCAACACAATAAACCATGAAATCAAATCTCTCAAATTTCACCAAAAATGTAAAAGTTTCTAGAAACTGTTCGTGTTTGAATGACATCAGAGCAAGCTGGGATCAAGTCAGTGATTCTGCACAGACCAGGGGCTGAACAAGCCTGTTTTAGGTAAATTAAACATATAAATAATCACATTAATGATGGCTCATGATTAACTGATATTTGTCTACTGCTGCTGCAGTCAACGATGAACTTTGAAGCTCCACATTCAGTCCAATACAAACTAGATGTTCCTGAAGTGCATCTACAATTCCAATACACTCGCCAAACGCCATCTCATCTGCTGATGGAGAGCAGCTACAGTACTCACCCTGATGCATGCGCATACTATGTACTATTATTGTCCTACTGGAAATCTCTTGGAACTTGCACATTTAAATCACAGATAAATGGGATGGAAGAAAATGTATTAGTGACCTAAAAGCTGGAAAAACAATATCAGGCACCTATGAAGTGATTAATTTATTCCAAATAAGAAAGGTTCTTTCCATTAATATTGATCCAAATCATTTGAAATCAAAGATGATGCAGGACTGTGAGAGGAATTCTACCACTGCAACGTGTGATTGCAACATGCTTAAAATTAGTCTGTCTTTATTTTTGTCAGACTGTCTAAGCAGCATTCGACTGGTCTGAGAGCAGCATGTATAGAGCTGCATACAGATGTGTGCAAAGCAGCTCCTCCTCACACTGAATACTGACTAACTTGGACTGGAATAGAAGATGTTTTCAGGAACCCTTCTTGACATTTTAATGTCCATAGGGCACCATCAATATTGACATCCATAATGTTTACTGTGATTCAGTTCAACCAGTGATCTCAACACTCCATGCTCCAGCTGGAAGGATAAATGCTGGTTGTGCTTCCATGTGTGTAAGCTGACAACAAGCAGCTGTGTGTACAGGGTATCCAAAGAAAACTTTCCACTCTGCCCAGTCTCCACTCACAGTGGGAGTGACCCTTTGTGTGCTGATTTGTTTGTCAGTAATGTTGTGCTTGTTAATGAGTGAGGAGCTGCAGAGAGGACAGGCTCACTTTAAACACTGTGTACTGAAAAGTGAAAGCTTCTTTTTCCTTTCAGTCTTTCTCCTTGGTTTTAATGTGGAACTGATGCTAACGAAGCCTTTATTTGTTCAACAACACTGTTTATTGGATGCAGAAAGTTAAATGGTCACTTCACCCAAATTACAATAAGTAGAAGATATGTGAAGACATTTCCATTCCATGTTAAACTCTGTGGCCTCCAGAGAATGATAATGCTACAACCAAAATGGGACATGTCTGTTTCACCTCGAAATGTTCACACTGCCATCACAACACTGCATCTTGACATCTTATCACACATATGGTATAGTACAGTACACTGCATTTTGCATCTGCTCAGAACCTTTGAATGTGCCTGAAAATATTTTCACCTTCATGCTGTTTGTGATGGTAACCCACTTGTTTTGTAAGTTTGACAGCTTATCTGCTCATAGGGAAAGGTAAGACTCACTACATAAGTTTTTAATCAACTATTACAGTAAAACAGTGTATGATTTACAGTGTGTGCAAACATGAAAGAGTAAGGGGTGTCGTCCTCACCTCTGAATTTCATACACTTATGTTTTAAACAATATTTTATGCTGTGTCTTTGGAATTAAAGTATGGAAAGAAATAAGTCTCAAAACCAGTTTAGAAAAAAAGCATTTTTCATGACAAACATGCTAAAACAAGATTTACAACTGTATATGACCCTGAATAAATGTCACACAATTCTACAGAAAATAAATACAACCCAGCATGAGTATGTGAAATATCTAATCTGTGAAATAAACGTAACGAGTTAATTAATCTAATCTAACATTTGCTTTGAAATGCTTATTGCTCGTATTTCTGCCTAAAAACATGATTTTCTTGTTATGGATTTGCTGCTGAGTTTTGTCCACAGATCAGTGGTCAGTGAGATGTCTCGGTTTTCCAGCAGAACCTAAATATAATATGAATCTGTCCATCACAGGATGAAACTAGTCTGTCCATGTCTGTGTCTCTATATCTTTGAGCTTTATATTTTTTCATAGAACGTACATGAATGTAAAGTACATTATATTATTTCTGTGTAGTCATTCAAAATTACCCACACTGGAGCATTTGTATGTGTCACCTTGCAGAGAATGAGCTGTGTTCAGATGGTGATGGCAGTTTGAGTGAAGTCATCCTTAGTAAAAGTCACACTACCCTGTTAACTGAAAGGCCACAGATATGGTCAAAACAAAACAAAAATATTGATGACACATAAACTCATCACACCACCATGTAGTGCCTCTACTGGAAGTTAAAATAACATTCATCATTCAACTGCAGAGCTGAAATTAATATTTTCATCTCATAATATCTCCATGTATGTTTTGTGGGGAAGTCGTTATCTGAGAGCACTAACACCAGGCTCTAATTGCAGCAGTGACTTGGTAGAAATGTTTTTGTCATCAGAGGTGAATTATTTGAAAAAATAAATAAATAAATTAGGAAAGAAAATGGTGGTTGATCAATGTATATTTACAGTTCCTTAACTGTAATCATACTTAAGGAAATCTCAGTACATGTATTCTTGTTTCTGTGTCTTCTTAGGAAAAGAAAAAAACTTGTATTCTCACGCTTAAGGTGCCACACATAGAATTAACTAATTCAATTTTAAGAAAATTTGAGCTATTTTGTCTTTTTCTGCATGTCTTGTTTCTGTAAAATTAAAATTAAGAAACTTTTTTTTTCATTTCCTTGCTATCAATCTGGTGGTGAAATGAAAAGGTTTCATGAACCATTGTTGATGATAATGTGAGTGAATGTGGTCATATAAATTCGGAGTCATGTCTTTACAGACAGCGATTTGGATCCCACCTTGGTTTACTGTTGACTCAAGTCCACGTTAACTTTACTTAAAGAACTGGAAATTGGAGAAACTAATTTGTTAGAGTGAAGTTGACCATGCTAAATTATAAAAATTAAACGCATTATTTGTACTTAAAATTGGCCAAATTTAACTTTTGGTCAGCTCTTTATGTTACAATGATTTTCCCAGTTTAGTGTTCTTTATTCATTTAAACCAAATATTTGACTTGAGAGACAAAATGAAGAGAGAACTCAAAGACATAATTTAATAGTAAACACAATGCAGACATTTATCAAAATTTGATTGAAAAATGACATAACAGGAATAACACACAACTGAATTCTGTCTGTGGGAGTACAGCGTGACATCACCCACTTTGAAAAGTGGTCCGTGATCATAGACCCCTTTACTGGAGCACTTACCCCAGTGGGGAGGGAGAGGGCAACTTTTACAATTCAACCTGTTTGTTGGTAAATTGCTTCTTAAAGATGTTCGCCAGCATTTTGGACAGAAAGCAGAAATTTTCCGTCTTCCTAGAAAATTCATAACAGCCAAGTATTTTTGAAAACTTGGAAACCAGTCTACAATAAAGCTCTGAACTTACTGACTTCCATGATATGTAAAAAGAGGAAGGGAGAAAAAGCATAGTCAGTGGTCAGGTGTCATCCTGCCCTTCCTAAATGTTGTGTGTGTGTGTATGTGTGTGTGTATACTCTACCAGGTAGAGAATAGGACAAGAGAATATACCATAATGCAGATTCCATATAAAACATAAATTGGTATCAGTAATACAATAGTGGTAATAATAGTAATGACAGTTAGCAGTGATTGCAAGTAATAGTAATACTAGAAGTATACAAATAATTTTCTATAACAGCAGGTGTTGAGGGGGTTGTAGGAGGAGCAGGAGGCTTGTCATCACAAATCAGGCTCTACAGCTCCAGAGGCAAAATATGCATCTGCAGAAAGGATAGAAGAGGAGAGGGAGGCGAAGACACAAATATGAGAAAGGGAAGATATCGAGTTAGTACCTGTATTTATGGATATGAATCCATTCTGAGTAGAGAGAGAGAGAGGGAGAGGTCAGGCCAGAGATGGCAAAAGACCCCACATAGGAACTTTTATGCCTGAGGAACACCTCAAGGTGAACAAAGGGTCATTGTTCTTGTTTGCCTTTTTGGCACCTCTTTTGTCTGCCACTGAAGTGGCACCTCACCCTAGGTTATCTTTCACACTTGGGGTATCCTACAGAATTTACATCTTGATGAATGTAAAGAAGTAAGTGGTCTAGATGTTAAATGGTCACAAAGGAAGAAATTTACAATTACACTAATTATAAGCTTTATCAAAGGAAAGTTTTTAAACCTACTATTAAAGGCAGAGGTGTCCATATCTGGCAGTAGAGGAGCCTGATAACTGTTGCTCTGGATTGTAGGGACCATAAGGTCTTTTAAGATAGGATGATTGACCATTATGCCTTCTTTGTAGATGAGAAGGAGGATTTTGAATTCTCTTCTGATTTGACTCTAAACCAATGTAGAGAGGCTAGCACAGAGAAATATGGTCTCTTTTTCCTAGTTCGTCAAAACGAAGCAAGCATTTTGGATCAACTGCAGAGTCTTTAAAGATTTGTTAGCAGCCTGATAATAATGGAATTACAAAAAGTCCAGCCTGGAAGTAACAAATGCATGGACTAGTTTGCACCTTTGAGACAGAAAATTTGATTCTTTACAATGGAGCTGAGGCCAGGGCAATGCCATCTAATGTAACTACGCCATTAGAAAATGTATTTAGATGTTTGAGGCCAAGTACTTATAACTTTGGTTCACAGTAGAAAGTTGGTCATTCGAGCCTTAATGTCCCTAAGGCATGCCTGAAGTTTGAACCATTGGTTTCCATTAGTTTCATTGATAAACATAGTTGTGTATCATCTGCACAACAATGGAATTTACCGAGGTGATTCCTGATAATGTTGCCCAAAGGAAGTTACACAGGTGAATAGAAATGGTCACACTGACCCTTGTGGAACCCACGTCTAACTTTTGTGTATGGAGGAATAGTCATAACGCGTACAAAGGTAATTAAAAAGGTAATTCAAAAGGTGGTAACTTTTGGCAGTGGCTGGTGTACTGATGTGCATGATTCAACAACACTGTTCTACTGATCTGGAGTCTTTTCATCAACTGTAAACCCTTCTACTCCCCTGCGGAGGAGTGAGTTTGCTCATTCATACTGGTCGGTGTTTACGCCCCACCGCGAGGCCAACGCTTGCAGGCGAGCACATGCTTGTTGACCAGATTCTGTGTGGAGCGGACAAACCCGGACCTTAGTTATTGTCCTTGGTGACTTTAACAAAGGCAAACTTCCCACAAACTCCCCAACAGACAGTTACCCACCAGAGGGAGAAATATCGGATCACTGTTACACTACTATTCAGGGTTCCATCTGTCACCCTAATGATTTATACGTGGTCACAACAGAAATAACTCCAGGTTAAAACCTGTGGCCCACTTCTCATCTTACAGTGAGCTCATAGAGGATGGGGCAGTTAGGAGCAGGTGCAAGAGGGTAGATTCTTTTTCATGATTATTGTTATTGTTATTACTGAACAATTACACAGCCTGGGGTTTGTTTTTACCATTTTGACCATCATAGCTACGTTATGATAATATTGTACTGACCAGTTCCATTGCTGAAATACATAGCAGGAAAGTCAACTGTAAAACTACAAAGTACTGATAGTCAGGGTTAGCTGTCTTCTTCTCTGTGTTTCCAATTCCTGTGTGGTTCTATCATAACACTGAACACATTAATGGATATTGAGGGAATGTTGTGATGAAACATAGTTGTACAACTGGGTATAAAAGCTAAATATAACATTGGGATTACTGTAGTAAGATTGTAATGGGCCCAAGAATCAGTGACAGTGACATTTAACCACTTGGTTTCCAGGATGCCCCCTCTATGTTGAAATGCTTACAGTGGCTATATTAGCTATTACAACATGCATGTTTTATTCTTTCTTCTTCGTTGTTCAACATACTGTATGTTGGTTATCTGATTTCTAGTGTTTTGGAGGCAGAAAAGGCAGAGGTGAGAAAGGGATTAAGACCAACCAATTTCAGTTATTCAGTGGGTGTGTCCTTGAAATTATGGCCCAAACATGAGAACCATGGCAGGTCTTTATGGTGGCAACCAAGTTTGTTCAATGTGGGATAGTAATCATAACCTCAAGACCTTAACATTGCTGGAACACTATGCACAGATGGGGAAGGAGTTACCGTCATGGTCTTCACATATTTTATTCAGTTGTGGTTGATTGTCAGTGACAATCCATGCCCTTTCTTGTCATGATGTTAAGACTGCAAAATTTCAACTTGACTCTGGCTCGCAGGCGGAAACACCTCAATCTAGCCAACACCCTCCTCACGCACCCCTAGGCCAAACATCTGCCCCCAAAATAGGAATCAACGTGAGCTTGAGGTGATGGTCGTCCAGCTGGTATCCACAGCAACCAGAGGAACTCCATGAGCACATTGAGGAAACTATCTGAAGGAAAAAGAAAGTCAGAAGGAAAAATACAGACACATCTTATGTCATCCTATCACACATGCAAGTGAACCAGATGCATCACAACATCAACATGAACCCAAAGTGACAAAACTGAAAACACTGATAAATCCGAACACACACTATGTAACAAAAACATGCAAGAGCTACAGAAGTTTGTCATGACACAGGACAAAACATTATGTTATTTTCATGATTCTCACTTAGTGTGTCAACAACCAATTTTCTTTTTAGTCATTTAGACTCTGTAATGAAACGTTGGATAACTGAGAGTCCTGCTTGTCTGGTTGAGGACAGACAATGGAATTTAAGCAGCCAACTTTCAGAACTGAGAACCAGTTTACTTGTGGATTAGCTATGGCATGCCCCAGAAGAATGTTCTCGGCCCTTTTTATTTTGTCCATTAACTGGCCTTTTCCATCACATGTACCATTTTTGGGAACCAAGGAATTATCTTAAGTACTACATTTGTCTGTACAAGAGCTGAGGTCTTAAAAGGGTGAACAATAGTAACACAGAGGGTACTTTGCCCTGACAATCTATATGTATCACTGTGTTGTTTTTTTTAAATTTATGTATATAATTTATTTATTACCTTGACTGTAGTTTGCTGCCATAGCACTCCTGACATTCTGAGCATGTTTCAGCACAGGCACAGGTCTTTTCCATAGGTGTTTCCAGGTCATGACGGATGTGGAATAGGTTGGATAACTGCCCGTAGAGGGTAATTCCAATTTGAGCCTGTGGGTGATATATGTTTGCACCACAAGTGTTGTAATTTTCTTTATGCTACATACTGTATGTGTTGTCAGGTAAATGTCTTTCTCAGTTTGCTTGGTATCATATGTATTCACAACAGCTACAAATGCTGCCATGTTGTCATAGTGGTGGAAAATCTTTGCCCTTTGTGCTTTTCTGCTTTTCATTGTAGGTACGGAGCCCCGTCAACAACACACTATAATAAGTGCAGTACAACTTCAAAGAAATGAATATGGGGCTGTAGCTTCAGAGTGGGTGAAGAGTTGTAACTGTGGTGTAAATGACAACTGTTCAAGGTGTTTTGGTGAATGGTGAATATTTGTTTACAGTGAAACCGCAGGTACTTTTTACAGGGTTCTAAACTACAGGCCAACTGTAGATGAAGAGCCACAGGTTTCTGATGAGCATTCAGGAGACTGGAGTGACACTTTCTGTAGTTTGTAGTTCTTTTGCAATCAAATGTATGCATTGAACTTTTTATTCATTATTTTTTAAGAATTTTCTATGTAAATTTTATCAAATATGTTTCTGTAATCTGGTACTTGGTGCTCTTTCTGTATTTTTTACTCTGTCAATTCAGATTTTCATTTATAGTTGTGTTTTAGAAATTTTGATACTTATTTATTTATTTAGAAACAATATAGGTTTGGTTGAAACATTATGTTGTTTCTAGAAACTCCACCACTAACCACGGGAGAACAGTGAGGAATATAAATTTTGTGCAGATTGATGAAACAGAAAATTTTAAGAAATCTAGAAGTTAGGTGGAAGGTAGGTCTACATATGTAAGTTTCAAATTGGTCTAAGGAATCTAAGAAAGAAAGTTTATCTGTTGTTGGTGCCTTGAGGCAATCTCACAGGTACAAACTGTACCACATTTGATGTCATTTGGTGTAGCTCCCTCATAGCGTCACAGATACAGGTCAGTTCTTTTAAACAGCCGCTTATTGCTTTGACACTTCACTGTGCCTGAACCACACCGTGAGAACTGCATTTGCAATTCAATATAAGACATATCAACATGTGTTCTGGACATTAGCAAGAGACCACAAGCAGCACTAGCCAACATGAAACAAAGTATTCCACAAATAAATACCTTGTCGTACACTTGCTATGAAAGGCGGTTAGTTTCTTTGAGTGTCCGTGTCAACTTCACACAAAAATATAGAATAACACCTGCATCACAGCAATATAATTCTTTACAGATATGAATGTGACAGTTTTAATCCTGTGTATTCAGCATTCTTATCTCTTGTTATGAAGTTGGCTCCTTTTAGATATTTGAAGGCTCCAGTCCATGTGGCTACTTTTTCTCATTCCACATACAAGACTGATAATCTCACTGATTGTGTGTGTTTCCACAATAATAACGGTAATTATGAGAAAAACAGGAGACAAGCTGTGACTGGAAAGTCCCAGACTTAGTGAGAGTTTGTAGGACAGCTGCATGTGGACACCCCTTCTCATACTGACAGACTAACAAACTGGTGTTTCACATGTAGTTCATACAGTCATTCAGTGTTGTATTTTTCTCTTCATATGGTATATATCTGTGTTATAATGTGTATCTTGTTTTGTAACATAATAACACAGATGGACTTTTCTGTGACACTGTAACCATCCCCTGCAGTGCTATATATTGTGAATTTATTGTTGACAACTGGCACTGTTCCTTCTAGCTTTAAAGCAGCTGTGGTTAAACCACAACTTGATCTTGGGTCTCTAAGTAATATCGGCCTGTTTTGAATCTTCCGTTCTTTTCTAAAATTAGTAGTAGTAGATAGTCATGTCTCAGCAGCCCACTTAGGTGATAATAATCTTTTTAAACCTTTTCAGTCTGCTTTCAGGGCCTTTCACTCTACTGAAATGGCACTTGCTAAGATAGTAAATGATCTTGTACTCTCTGTGGATTCAGAATCCACCTCTCTGCTCCTCTTACTGGATCTCAGTGCAGCCTTTGAATCTACACCGATTAGCCATAACATTAAAACCACTGACAGCTGAAGTGGATAACATTCATCATCTTATATAACATTGAGGGACCATGGGTTCTTCATTTGTCTGGATGTTACTTTGACACATACCACCCACCTAAACATTGTTTTAGACCAAACACACAACACTGTTCAGAAATGTCTCCAAGAACATGACAAAGAGCCCAAGGTGTTGACCTGGCTTCTAGACTCCCCAGATCCCAATTTGACCCAGGAACTGTGGGATGATCCAGAACAAGTTAGATCCATTTAGGCCCCATCCTGCAACCCACAGGACCCAAAGGATCTGCTGTCAATGTCCCGGTGCCAGACACTACAGGAGATCTTCAGAGATCCCATGTCCAAGCCCCAACAGGTCAGACCTGTTTTGCCATTATGAGGGGGACCTATGCAATATTAGGCAGGTCTCACTGGTACTGAATCAGATTGGGATCTCACTCAAAGCGCTTCACACTCATTCACACACACATTCATACATCACTTATTCTATACATACGTGCTCTCTAACACATTCATCACACACATTGGGGGCAATTTGGAGTTTAGTATCCCAAGGATACTGCATGACTGGAGGAGCTGGGATCAACCACCACCTTCTGCTGGTGGGCAACTGCTCTACCTCCTGAGCTACCTGAGCCACCCTACGGCTGTGTGATTGGTCAGGACAATATTTAGGAGGGTACGTGACAAAGTAACATCCAGATGAATGTCAGGACCAGTTCTCAGGAGAACATTGTCAAGTCAAATCAAGTCAAATTTATTTATATAGCGCCAATTCACAACACAAGTTATCTTGAGGCACTGTACATATAGAGCAGGTCTAGACCATACTCTTTATCTTATAAAATTTACAGAGAGAAACCCAACAGATCCCCCACCATGAGCAGCACTAGGCGACTGTGGCAAGGAAAACTTCCTTTAAGAGGCAGAAACCTCGAGCAGAACTGACTCAAGGTGGGCGGCCATCTGCTCCTCACACCGTTGGGTTTAGACAGAGAGAGGGGGTGGGGGTAAGAGAGAGACAACATTGCAGATACACAGACTAAGTCACAATGTAAATAGTAGTAGTAATAATACACGGCTATTATTATAGTTAAAGGAGTACAATGACTAAGCAGGAAATATTAGCACTAACACTATCACTAACACTAATAAATGTTTAATTATTCGTGATCATCAGTTGAGCTGATCAAGGGAGCAGCAGAGACTCCAGCCCGGGAGGCAGAACCCTGCAGTAAGAGACAGTAGAAGAGAGAGAGAGGAGCACAGCCTGGCACAATGTGTTTGAGGAAGGAAACACACAGTTAGAGTGGATGCAGCGACATTAAGACGGTTTATAGTAATCTCGCCGGCAGTACATCGACAACATTTAATAACTAATAAGTTTAACTGATGCATTGAAACCGACCCAACCCACCAAAGGAAAAAATGATAACCTGAAATAGGAATCAGAATAATATGCTAGCTGAAAGTTAAGCGCATAAAGATGAGTTTTCTTTATTTGGATTTAAAGGCCTCAACTGAGTCAGCCTGTCTAATATCAATAGGGAGGTTGTTCCAAAGGAAGGGGCCCGAGTAGGAGAAGGCCCTGCAGCCTGCTGACTTCTTTTTAACTCTGGGGACAGATAGCAGCCCTTGCACTCTGAGAACGCAGACAATGGGAGGAATATAAGGTTAAGAAGACTGACAGGTATGAGGCTAGCCCATTTAGAATTTTATAAGTCATCAGGAGAACTTAAAGTCTGACCCAATGAAGTAGGTTTCTGCATGAAGGAGGTTGATTGGCGAATGTGGTCAAACCTTCTCGATTTGGTTAGCATTCCAGCTGCAGCATTTTTGAACCATTTGACTTTTTAGTGCTAGCACGCAGTAGCCCGAAGCAAAACATTACAATAATCCAGTCTAGAGGAAACAAAGGCGTGAACTAGAATTTCAAAGGCCTGCTGCGGAAAGAAAAGACCAATCCTAGCTACATTGGGCGTAGGGTGACAAAGGCGGTCTTGTAATGTCTTAATGTGCTGATTAAGGAAGAGCAGGATCAAATGTGACACCCAGATTTTGGTTGTTGTTGCACTTTGAGAAATCACAGTTGTAGGGATATAGTTACTTGATCAAACTGGTGTCTATATCGCACTGGGCCAATAAATCAGCATTTCAGTTTTGTTCGAGCAGAAGCAGGAAGTTTTGAGACATCCAGCTTTTAACAGAAGACAAGCAAATCTCTAGTTCCCTAATTTGAGAGGCATTGTCAGCCTTTATAGGCACATACAGCTGGGTATCATCAGCATAACAGTGAAAATTAATTCCATGACTCTGGAATAATTGGCCAAGAGGAGAAATATAAAGAGAAAAGTAGGGGCCAAGAATAGAACCCTGGGGTACCTATATTTACATCAGAAAAGGCTGATATGGTGTTATTACAAGAGACACACTGAGTTCTGTCAGATAAGTAAGATTTTAACTCAGCTGAGGGCTGTACAGAGATTCCAAATCTATTTCCAGTCGGTCCATGAGTATACAGTGGTCTATAGTATCAAAGGCTGCACTAAGATCAAGTAAGGAGCAGAGTGGAATCTGAATCCAGAGAGAATAGAAGATCATTTACTACTTTAGTAAATGCTGTTTCAGTTGAGTGAAAGGCCCTCAAAGGCAGACTGATATGGTTCAAAAGATTAATATCAGCTAAGGAGCTGAAAGCTGCTGAGACACAACTTTTCTAGTATTTTAGAGAAGAATGGAAGACGAAACAGGCCGATAGTTACCGCAAAGACCCAGGATCAAGGTGTGGCTTACAAAGGTTTAACCACAGCTGTCTTGAAGCTAGAAGGAACAGTGCCAGTTGTCAACGCATAGATTCACAATATCTGAAGCACTGCAGGGCCCAAGACTGGCCAGAGATCTTTGGAGAGTTTACCTCAGAAAGTGTCAAGAAGGTATGGTGTGTTTAGAAGCTAAACTAGATAATGAATCAAGACATACAGTGTCAAAATTCATCAGAGAAACTCCTGAGACTCAATGTGATGTTCAGTTGGTTCTAGCAGGTGCTGGAGAAAATGAACTGATTTTAATCAATCTCATCAATTTTACTGCAGAAAAATTCTGAACTCACAAGCAGTAAAGGGCTTATAGCTAGGAGCCTGCTGCTTTTCAGTGAGTTTGAAGCAGTGTCAAAAAGAAATCAGGATTATGTTTATTGCTATTGATTAAGTTTGAAAATATGTTTCTGGCAGTAGACAGTGCATGCTTATATACCAGAACACGCTGGTGCCACTGGAGACAGGAGCTTCTGATTTTGATTTACGCCATTTGGCGCCTAATCCTCCGCAGGCCTGCTTTAGAGCACGTGTCATCTAGAACCAGGGTGTGATAGATGGAGGTTAGACCAAAATGGCTTCACAGATACGGTGTTTTTTTGAGGCTATGAAACAAGATGAAGGGCTGAAAAAATATGAAAACAGGATTTGAACAGATTCAGGGCTTTGCTTGGGACCTAAACATTATATAGACAAACTACAACAAAATCTGAGACAGAAGCAACTATCTCTTCTTGATTTGACATAGGATGACAAGCATCCTCATTTTGTAACTGTCACAGCTTCCTGTGACCTCCAGATTCCCACAGTTTCCTGTGTTTTGCCCCTGTCTGTTCTCCTGGAGTGTCTCCTCCTTGTGTCTGTCTGTTCATCTGTCAGCTCTGGTCCCAGCTGTATGGTCTGTGATATCGCTTTGGCCTCAGATTTCTCAGTGCTTTGTGCCTGTGCCTACTTGGGCTGTCCCAGCCCCAGTGTTCACCTGGGTCTGCTACTGCTGCCTGTCCCGGCTGTGCTCACCTCCTCACCACCATTCACCACTCCAACCCTAACCCTAACCCTTCACCTGCCCGAGCCTAGTCTCCACTGCCCTTCCAGAGCTGCTCCATCCCCGCCACTGCCTCGCTGTCTCATACCCTCACCTACTACTCCCTCCCCAGGCCACCACCTGCCCCCGGACCTCCAGACTTCTTTATCTTATTGGATCATTAAACCACCTCAACCCTTTCTCTGCTCATGCCCATTCCAGCGATCCTTCATTAACTATTTTGGCAAATGTAACAGTAACTTTGCTACTGCAGTTGATCAGTTTATTGGTCCATTTCACTCAAAGACAAATCTACTGTTAAGAATCCTGTTATCATCTTTGATAACCTTTGACTCCCAGGTGAGTAAACGTGGAGTCGCCTTAACCAACTCTTGAACTGTTACAAAAGGTTTGCTGGATTAGAATCACTCTACTCTACTCTTTAAGCAGCTTCAAAACATCTTACAGGGAAGCCTTTACAGACCTCCACTCCTGTCTTGTGTTTTGGTTTGTCTCTCATGCTGTATTTTATATTACAATGTATTCTCACCTTATTTGTTAATTCATTTATATTTTGTATGTGTGCATGTGTATGTATGTGTGTGTGTAGTGCACTATGTAACTCTGTGAGTTTTAAAAAGTGCTATATGAATAAATCCATCCATCCATTATTTCTACCACGTAATGGTTGTGGGGGGCTGGACCCAATCTCAGCTGACATTGGGTGAGAGGCAGTGTACACCCTGGACAGATCACCAGTCTATCACAGGGCTGACATATAGAGACAAACAACCATTCACACTCACATTCACACCTACTGGCACACCCCACTCCCTCTTGCTGTGAGGTGATGGTGCTAACCACTGCACCATGCTTCCCACTATATGAATAGAGCTTTACTTAATTACCAGGTGTGGGATCCATTCAGATGAAACAGATTCAGAGACTCCAGTCTGC
Source organism: Lates japonicus (assembly GCA_033238685.1). Classification (NCBI taxonomy): domain Eukaryota; kingdom Metazoa; phylum Chordata; class Actinopteri; family Centropomidae; genus Lates; species Lates japonicus. The sequence goes on from BRZM01000011.1 coordinate 8,696,825, forward strand.
AGTGTGGGCATACACTTTAATGTGTCCTGTGGAGTGAACCTGTAAACAAACAAAAGTTATGTTTACTTAACAAAATCACTACAGAGCATCCTTGAGGCCTAATAAATGTGATGAATGCATTTCCTTTCTCAGAAAACATTTATGAAGCTGATTCTTTAAACATGTAAGATCCTGTTCATCTCATGTTTAGTAGCTGGCAGTCTTCTTCCTCGCCTGTGCTAGCACATTGCTTTGGACCATCAAAACTCTACAAGTTACCTTAACCTGCTGACTTGTACCATCCAATAAACCAAACAAAATTTCACTTTACTTTTTATCTACAGTCTTTAGTTAACACTCTCTCAAGTTGGCAACTATTTAAGTATCAATATAATTCAAGGAATTCTTTTCATCCTTATTATTTGTAATCAGTCACATTTGTGTTGTACGCACATGACTCACATTATAGCCTATCAGGTTCCTGGATGGCAATGTGCACTCCGGACCAGACGCCGACATGGTGAACCCCAGCGCAGGGCATCCACTGTGTAGATAGTATAGAAGAAATGGTGGTCTTTTTCAACCATAGAAATTATGTATATACAAATAATTTTCCCTCAATCTCAAATATGTGTTGTGGAAAACAGACCTGACTGGATTATGTTTATTATTTCAATGAGAATATGTTGTAAAGGTATACTATGCAGGATTCCACCATTCAAAAATTGGTCCCTGAGAGAGAGGTGGACAAATATGGTAAGTGTGTGTAAAACACACTGGGAATGACTCTGTAACCACACTAGTTCAGGTAGAGCAGCTGGTAAAGTTACCACTTGATAAGACAGATGTTGGTCATGAGTGAAGACTGGAGTTCTTAAGGACATGAGCTTGATGAGCTGAGGAAACAGGTGAGCTGGGTAGCAGTGCTATGACAGTGATGTCACATTTCGATGTGACTAAACTTATATACATGCTGTATGTATGAGGAGAACACAAATGGCAGCAGAAAACAATTTAATGCAAAAATGAGGCAGACAGTTTCTAGGTTAAACCTGGTATCAGTATACAGATTCTTTTTGTGACATAAACTGTAAGTACTTAATTTATTATAGAACATGAAAATACGTATCTGCAGACTTTTCCACATGCATTCCATTTCTATACATGTACGATCAAACCTAAACCTTCTGGAGTGGACATAGGTCCAGTTGCTCAGAACCACTTGCACTGGAGAGGCATTCTTGCTGAGGCACAGAGGGACGGCGCTTTTCACTTTCAAGGAGACAGTGTCGTAATGCATCTCGAGAAAGCCAGGGCATAATGTACAGTGGTTACACCGTCACTTCACAGCAAGAAGGTTCAGGCTCAAACCTTAGGGCTTTTCTGTGTTCTGTGTATTCTGTGGGTTCTCCAGGTTCTCCAGCTTCCTCCCCACAGTCCAAAGACATGCAGGTTAATGGGTGACTTAAACTTCCATAGGTGTGAATGTGAGTGTGAATGGTTGCCAGTATCGCAGTTCACTCAGTGGAGGAAGACCATGGAAGAACACATCTGTCCTCCGGGCTACAGCGCTTTGCAGTAATGCTGTGGTCAATCTAGACATTTCTTTGTCCTATTCAGCCAAAACACACAGCTCATCAGTAGTGATGGGGATAGTGGTGGGCCAGAGTACCTTGTACCCCATCCACGCCCAGACTGTAAGTTCAAGCTACTCTTTATTTTAAACAGCTCATTTTGTCCCTCCTGCTTTTAGAAGATTCTTGAACTGTGTAGCATTACCCATCACACAGTTCCTTACTCCAATTCTATCAGGAACGATCATTATCCATGCAACCAAGACCCTTTGATACCAGGGAGCTGTTAAACTCTCTGAAAGACTGGAGAAACAGCTGATGTGCTGCAGTGAGGTATTGTGTCACTTCTGATTGCTGGTGTAGTGGTGTGTATAAGGGTGTTAGTGTAGTGTGTGTAGCCGTGTTAGTGCAGTATGTGTGCCAGTGTTAGTGTAGTGTGTGTAGCCAATGTTAATGTAGTATGTGTTGTTGCTCATCTAATCCAGTTAATAACTGCCTCCTAGTGATAACAATGAAAGGTGTACAAATAAAAACCATCACGTTATTGTTAGATAGTCCCCTGTAGTTGGTGAGGGCCAAACCAGTCTAGTCTTTGTAGTCCCGGGACTGGGTGACTGACCGTAACCAGATGCATGGCCATAAGCAGAAGCCCACTGTTCAACAACACAGATCAATATTTCAAACAGACTCTACCGACTCAGTGACACACCCATTGAAAACCAGCTCCTGGTTACTGGCAGCTCTCATTTTCAGAAATTCAAATTAGCGACATCAGCAACCATGGTTAAATGTCTTCAGGGCCAGAGCAGGCCATGTTGAATTGTATTTAAAACTGCTGACTAAGGATAATTGTAGACAGTAAAATCATATACACATCACGTGCAATTACACCCAACAACATCAGTCAGAGGTCCCAGAAATTAATGTTGAGTGCACGCAGCACATAACTGATCAGTGATGACATGTATTAAAACGCTGGCTGTTGAGGTATGCCAAGCAAACAATGTGGGCTTGGTAGATAATTGGCATTTCTGTGGAAGTTCTGGTCTGATCAGGAGAGACAATATTCATCCCACTTTGGATGGAGCAGCTCATCTCTAGAAACCTGACCTTACTGGTAAGCCAAAGCCATAACAATCCTGAGGTGAGACCAGGAGACAGAGTTGCAGTCCTATAGTGCTTCTCTGTGTTTCATTATTCCATCAGAGCAGTTGATTCATTACTGATCCAGGCATATTAGCCAACTATAGACCTATATCTAACTTTCCTTTCTAAGATCCTGGGAAAGCAGCCATAAGTCACTCAGTGTGACTTTCACAGAATAAATTGTTTATTTGAGGATTTTCAGTCAGAATACAGATTGCATCATAGCACAGAGACAGCACTGGTGAAAGTTACAAATGACGCCCAACTGCATCGCTTATCTCTCTGTACTTGTCTTGCTAGATCTCAGTGCTGCTGTTTTTGATATCACTGATCATCACATCCTAATACAGAGACTAGAGCATTCAATTAGCATTAAAGGAATAGATTAAACTGGTTTAAGTCCTGGTTCATCTGATAGGGCTTCTAGTTCGTACATTTTAACGACAACTCCTCACGTATGTCAAAAGGTTCTGTGTTTGGACCAATTCTATTAACCTTTGTATGTGCTTAATTTAGACAACATGATAAGGAACTGAGCTCCTCTCTCCTTTTCTATTTCACTTTCTGGCTCTGAGCTGTAGACTCTGATCTGTGATGGCAAATGTCCTGCTGCTCCATGCACTGCCTCAACATAAAGCAGTATATTCAAGAATCTATAACAAGTGTAGTCTTATGTTTTCAAGGAGCACAGTACACCTCGCACACCTAGTGTAGAGAGTGCTACTGTCTTTGCGGCACTTCATGAAATCTCCGGGAAAAATGCCCTTCTAATATGCTGCAAACATGACTAAACAAGTTCCCAAATGTAATAGAACAGTTTTAAACTTGATTATCTTTATTATGTGTCAATGTTGATAAGCTGTTCTTTTTTATTGGAATCTCTTTAACTGTGAAATTTGAGGGAACAATTTCTGTCCGAAGTTATTAGCCAGAACTCCGTGAGGTGAAGCACACATTCTGTAAATAGCCTGTTGCAGGACAGAGTACACTATATCTCCTGTTTCATAAAAAGCATTTGGGCGTGAGAATGCTGACTTAAGTTAGTTTTCAATTGTTTAATCTATGACATTCTCAGATTCTTTCATCTCGACCACTCCTCTGTATCTTTCAATCTCAATATGTAATGGCAGTGTACAACATCTTATGTGTACACACAGTCATCTCTCGAGACTGTAATTTCATCATCTGTAGATTTACCCCCATCACTTACTTTGAAATTGAAGGGATTAGAACAAGCGTGACCAGTAACCCTTTCAGAGTGGTTATTTTATTTGAACCCAAATCATGATCTTTTCATAAACCTAACCAAGTAGTTTCGTTTAAACCTAACCAAACCAAGTCCATTCCACAACAATAACCACATATTTGTTGTTACCATGATGACAAAGGACCAATATACCTGCCACGATGCGCTTCTATGGGTGGTATTTTTGTCACCATATTAATGAAAGTCCAGTACACCTGTCAGCTGGTACTCCTACAGTCCATATTATCTAGTTTTATTTGTAGAATTTGAAAAGCTGGAGAGTCTTTAGGAGACTTGTTGGGCAGCCTAATAATAATTCATCATCATTATCCTCAAGGGAAGTCAGGGTGGGGGCTGGAGCAGTCCTTCTAATAATAGTTGGGTGAGAGGTGAGTTCATCATCTGCATAATAATGGAAGTTCATGAATGAAGGTGAAGGTGAAATAGAACTGGTCCAAAGCACAGAACCTTGTAGAACTTTTATGTATATGGAGGTGAAATGGACAAACTGAAGCTGATCTGATAATTAGAACTTAAAACCAGGGTGGTTCCTCAAGGATCTTGGACTATCTTACCAGGCTATGGGATTCATGCTTTCAAGCTTTTGCATTGTTTGCTTTAATTTGTTTGTTTGTTTGTTTTTACTATTTTCTCACTTAGAGGGCGATAGAGCTGAGGTTATTCACAATGAGCTTGCAGTGCCGTCTATAAGATGATCAATTTGGGAGGACTAAAGTTAGTATAGGAGTCCTCTGTTACATTGAGACATGGCATTGAATGAAGAGCTGATGGAACCACTTTAAATTTAGCTACAGCACTATCAGAAATTGTTATTGTTATTTATCATTACCGATGACAATGGTACAGTATGCTCACGGGCGTTATGCTCCTTGGGTCATATCCGAGGGTAGAGGCAACCCAATGACCTATATGGTATGATTTGTAGGAGACCGCCTGTAATGTACTGCTAACTACCAGCCCACAGGCATGTGCCAGCAGGTATATCAATGGATACGAATATAGCAGTTAGTACCTAGTCACATCACACACCGACCTTGTGTTTCCCACCTGCAATTGCCTGCTCCACCCTGATTATTGCTCACCTGTTCCACACACCTCCCTCCTGGTGTATTTAGTCTGTGTGCCCTCTGTTCCAGTGCCAGCTTGCTTGTGGCCTGAGTCAAGCATTCCAGCCTTTTCCAATTGTTCGTTATTGCATTTTGTCTCTGATCTCTTCCTGTTTTACCTGACCTTGGCCTCGGTCTTCTCCCTGCCTGATTGATCCCGATTGACTTCCTGTGCACTTTTTTTTTGGATCAAGATTCTGTCTCTCAGTCTTGCGCCTTTTTGCTACTGTTGTTACAGAACAGCAAACCCAGAATGAACTGTAAGTGCAATCAGGTTCTGACCACCACCTGAAAGCTTCCATCATAGCTGAGGGTAATAAAGACATGTAATGTGCTGTGAAGTATCGCTGATAGCCTGCTGGTGAAGACAGCACAGTGATGACATGATGATGATGATGTTATCAGCACTGATGAGGACCAAGAGCAGCTCTCATCAACATCAACAATTTAACATTTTGTAAATCATTTTTTGGAAACAGGAAATGTTTGTGATTCTGAATTTGTGATACTGCATATTTTAAGCCTGTACTTTCCTGCAGAATATATACACAAGATACAAATAAGTTTTTAATGAGATTTGGTCAGAATAAAAATGGTAGTATAAAATAATGATAGTAAATATTTGAAGCAACATGCACTGTTACAGTGTAGAGGCAGTGCAGGTAGCAGACTTGGTGATTGTGTGTCACAGTAATGATCTCCCGTCAAGGGAGCAGCATTAACTGGATTAGCAGTCCTCCTGCTAATGAGCAGGAAAACTATGGGGGGCCTGACCTTCCACACTGCTGTGAAAAGATATAGCAGAGCTCTGTCACAGTGTGATTACTGTGCATGACACCCTGCTGTGCATAGACAGCCAGCCAGACCAGGCTGGGGAACTGTAGACCTGATGGAGGATGTCATGAGCAGTATGAGCTCTATTTCAGTGCTCTTCTCTGCCCTACATGTGAGCTTATTTGAGCAGTTAAACATGTTTTCTGCAGCTCGCACCGTTGTACCTGATGATGAGATGGTGATCTGTCTATCTGTCTGTCTGTCTGCCCAATACTTTATGAGCGTTTTAAGGTCCTCTGGGCCTCTTTTCACATACAGTCATTCTCCCTTCACATGTATACAGTATATACTACTCTATATTCATGTGTTAATCTTCCTGCAGACATACAGTTCCTCTCTCAAAGAACGCCCACATTGAGCTGGTTACATTTGTAAACCATCTTTGTCTTTAGCCCTCATCCACATGGAAACGGCATTTTATCCTTCCAAAACAGAGCTTCTAAAACGGTGCTACTATGACATTCTACAGTCACCCCTAATCCTCACTGTCAGTTGAACGTAAATGGACTTGATGGACGTACTTATATAGCGCTTTTCTAGTCGATTCTGACCACCAAAGTGCTTTATAACACGATCACATTCACCCATACATCCACACCCATTCACACACCGATGATACATCGGGCACGGGTGGTCTTGCCCATGGATACTCGCATGGACTGGAGAAGCTGGGGATTGAACTGCTGACCTTCCGACAGTGGGCGACCCGCCTACCCCTCCCGAGCCATACAGCTGCTGTCGTTGAAAATGTCCATATTCCCCAATACACAGTAAAGTTGGATTTCAGTTTGTTTCTTTTTAAGCCAGATGACATTGTATAATGAAACCGGGATTTTATCAGCACGGTGAAGTTGTTTGGAGAATGACTGCTAATCATGTTCATGGGCTGAGAGTAAGTCACTATTTGCTGACTTGCTCAGTCACTGACAACAGAAATGAGAGTTCAGCTGCATTAAAACACAGACAGTGAGCACAGAGAGCAGGAGGATGATGGGCTGACACCAGCAGAGTAATTAGACCAAAAGCCGTAGCCTATAGATTGAGTTGTGTGTAGAAAGGTTAAGAAACTTTCTATGCTCTAACTTTTTTGTAATCACACATTCTAAATGTTGACATAGCAGATCATTAATCGCTAACTGTTGTCATTAATCTGTATTTATATGATTTTATCAGATGATGCCCTGATTCATGAAATTATGATTTGGACAGCTGGGTACAGGCTACAAAGGGATGAAATATGGTCATCATTCAAACGATGACTGATTGGTATTAAGGGCCCAGAAATCCAGTCAAGAAAACACCCCCACACCATTACACCACCACCACCAGCCTGGAAACTGTTGACAAGGCAGGTTGGCACTATGGATTCATGCTGCTGAAGCCAGACCTCCAATCTGCTGTCTCAGCAGAAATCCAGATCCATCAGACCAGGGTATATGTTTCCAGTCTTCAATAGTCCAGTTTTTGTGAGTTTGTGTCCACTGTAGCCCTAGGTTTCCGTTCCTGGCTGATAGGAGGAACCCGATGTGTCTGACGCCTCGTTGTAGCCCATCCATTCCAAGGTTGAGTTGTTACCATAGCTCAATCAGTCAGCTCCAAACCAGTCTGACCATGACCTCTTGACCTCTCTCATCCTCCCTCCACAGAACTGCTGTTCACTGGATGGTTTTTGTTCTGGCCTGCTCTGGAGTAAGTAAAAAACTTCTAGAGATGGCTGTGTGTGAAAATCCCAGAAACACTGAGACCAGCCTGTCTGACACCACCAATCATACTTAACAGTCAAAGTCACTGACATCACACTTTTTACCCTCATTAAGTATGCTCTGATGAACATTAACAGGCCTTGACTCCGCCTTGCAGGGGGTTTTAAGTGAACTGGTACTGCCACCTGATTGGCTGTTTGGATAACTGCATGAATAAGCAGGTGGCGTGGTTCCAATAAAGTGCTTAAGAGTGTATATCTGCAAATGAGCCAATGGCATCACTTAAAGAGAAATGTCATACCATACAGATGTTAAACAAGCAGAGAACATGGGTTTCCAGTTGCAGAGAAACTTCTGCTTCAGGGGAAACCAAAACAAAACAGGGTCCAGGATAAAGAGAAATGATCTGAGAGTAAAGTACAAATGACAAAAGTGAGTACACTTTCACATTTCAGCAACCATTTTATTATATCTTCTCAGGGACAATACTATAGAAATGAAACGGATAGTAGAATAGTACAGCTTGTATAGCAGTATAGATTTACTATCCACTGAAAATTACTTCAAACACAGCCATTATTGTCTAGCTGGCAACACAAGTGAGTACACCTCTAGTGATACTCAGACATGTCATTCAAACATGCAAAGCCACCTGTCCTATTCATCATGTTCATAGTTTTTTGCCTGCTTGATTGCACTACAAATTTGTGTATCGTGATTAGATCTGTTAATTTGGTGCCGGGTACAATTCTCCTCATACTGGCCTGTCAGTGTCAGGACCATACGCTGCACACTGCATCAAGTCGGGTTCGTATGGCCATTGTCCCAGGAGGAAGCTCTTCTGAAGCTGGCTCACAAGAAAGCCAGTTTGCTGAAGACAAGAACAAGAGCATGAATTACTGAACTATGTCCTGTGGTCCTGATGAGACTAAGATAAACTTGTTTGGCCCAGATGGTGTCCATATGTGGTGTTTCTGGTGAGGAGTACCAAGATAATTGTGTCTTGCCCACAATCACATGGTGGTGGTAGCCAACATGGTATGGGGCTGCATGAGTGCCATGGCACTGGGAGCTGCGTGTCCATTACCTGAAATGATGAATTCCAACATGTACTGTGACATTCTGAAGCAGAGCATGATCCCTCCTCCTTGGTAAGTAGGTAAGGTAAGTAAGAAGCTTATTTGTATAGCACTTTTCAACACAGAGCAGTCACAAGTGCTTTTATAGTAGAACATTTAAAACTGCACCATATAAAAACATAAAATGAGACATAAATAGGCAAACATAATAAACATACACACAAGGCACTACTCAAACGTTTGTCTAAACAAATATATTTTTAGCTGCATTTTGCAAGATGCCACTGAGTCAACAGTGTGAAGGGTGGGTGGCAGGCTGTTCCACAGCTTAGGGAGCTAAAAATATGAAGCCACAATCACCCTTAGTTTTCAGACTGGTAATGGAATCATAAGAAGACCTCTGAGGACCCAAGATTTGCCTTCGTGGTATAGTGGTGAGTAATTCCGCATGTAATTTCCAGCCACACCCGTAAGGCCATAAAAGTGAAAACCAAATTTTAAACTGAACGGAACTTGACAGGAACCAGTGCAAACGAAGGTGATGGAGGGGTACTTGAGCACCTGAGGGGATCCTCAAGCGAAGATGGAGGAGCGCAAGGTGTTCAATATTCAACACTAGTCATCATGGAGGAGGGAAGAGGACTCAGTAACAACCTGTGCAGCTCCGTGAATTTGCATATGCCCAAGAGGATTATGGTGAAAGTAGATAACAATGGTGCTCACACAAAATATTTACACTTTGGGCACAATTTGACATACCAGAGGTAATTCACTGGTGTTGCCAGCTATTTAGACAATAATGACGTGTGGATAGTCGATATAAATTTATACTGCTATACAAGCTGTACACTGACAATTCTGTGTTTAGATCCAAGTTTCATGTCTATGATATTGTCTTGAGAAGATATACTAAAATGGTTGAAATGCAGGGTTTATCACTTATTGATACTGTACATGTTATATACATGGAGGAATATAGTGATTAAGTATTATGTTAAAATAAATGGATGAGAGATAGTGTACATACAATGGTTTGAAAAATATATGACTGTGGGAAAAAGATTGGGTACATGCAAAAATAAGAAGAAAAAAGAAAGTAGAGAATAGTATAGTATATATGTGACTGTGAAAGGAGTTACACGTGTGTGAGTGTACATGGTAAGGTTGCTCAAATTCAATAGTCTACATTCCTATCTAAAAAAATCAAGACAGAAAAGGTTCAGGTTTGTGGATTCAAATATTGTATGGCCCAGTGTGTCTCTGAATGTCATCTCACTCTCTAACTGCTTTTCTATGTTACCTGGCTGATCCTCAGCTCGCCTAACCCACAGTAATGCTATGTACCTATGATCCAGCTAATTTGAACTGTTGCTGACTGTTTACACTGATATCCTGGGAGTTCAAACCAAAGCAACTAAATGCTTCAAATAATACAGAGTTGATGCTACAGCAGTATCACTACCAGACACAGAGAGTCAGTGAGCCCACGAAGACACCACTTGAGTATGACAAAGGAGGAGGTCAGCAGAATCCAGGTTTAGTTTGCAGGAGAAGGTTATTTAGCTCTGTTTCCTGGAGCTCTGCTCCTCATTAAAATTCTAATAAAAGTACCTGAAGTGTCTGGAAGTGACTTTGCACTTAGAAGAAGAGCCACTAAATGAATGATGTTGCTGCTCTGTTTATTGTTGTACGACTCACACACACACACATTTACTTTAGTCGCTTTTGAAATTTAGATTAGACTTCCATTCATAACACATATAAAACCTAGTATTAACATATTGGCTTTATTAAATTCCTACAGGCTTACTCCTGATCCTAATCTTAACCTTAACCATCGGGACACTGCGCCACAGACTTTGCTGTGGGATAACTTGCTCACCAGATGATGTGTGTAAAATGAGTTTTCTTCATCACTCACCAGTGTTCCACACATTGTCCACTTTTTATATGAGAAATATCCAATGAAAGGAACATTACATTGTATTTGGACATGAAATGTCTTGAAATGTTCTCAGACTTGTGTTTATCTGAAACTTCCGCTGTGACACGCTGTGTCTCACTCAACCACCAGAGGTTGTCTAGTTTCACCAGACGTGTCCACACCTCCTCTGACAGATCAGACAGTCCTCCTGTGATTGGCTGGAAGCATCTTCAGCACCCACTCCTTTCTTGACAGAAACAGCTTAACCAGAGACAAAATGTCAGTAAACAACAAACCTGGTTCTGACTTATTTACACAATAAGCAACATCTGTTCCCACTGTGATGTCATGAGGAGGGAGGGGGCACACTATAGAGCTAGTTTCATACTCTCACAGCACTCACCCAACATCTCTGACAGCAAAACCCATCACTGAAATAAACCAAGATCTTCATTTATAATAATAGCTAAATTAGAGATAAACTTGTCTCGTCATATCAGACTGTTGTGAAATGATGAGATCAACAACTATAAAAAGCAAACACATCTCACGAGTCGAGAAAGTTCATTGTTGTTTCCAGAAATTGACTTTAGTTTGCTATTGATTGTTCTCACATCATGCATATGTCTCTGTAATTACAGGAAATAATGAAAGCAAATGTTTTGTGAATAATATTTCTTGTAAATGGCCAACATACATAAATGTCACTGTTTCATGTACTGAAAACAACTTTAAAGGATAAAGTCACCATTCATTCATTTTTACTGATTTATTGTTGGCAGCCTGAGATGAGAAAGATTGTTCCATCTCTATCGTGTTGCCTTTTCAAAGATAAATATACCTCCTGCCTCAGAAAAAGACAAGGTTCTTCATCTGCATTTCTTTAGCTCTTATTACTGTGACAATCATCATACTGTCAGGATTTGTGTGTATAACCACAACATTTTCTATTCTGATTAGGAAATGCTTAATATTATACACTCCTCTGTCCTTGGTCAGTGGTGGCAATAACCATGAATGTCTATGACATCATAACCACATGTTGACACAACAGTTGTGAGCCACAATATTCACTGGGCATGACCAGCTACGTAAACTCTGTACTCCACAGTTTAAAAAGCAACAAGAAATGCCCTGCATGTAAAGATCACAGGTCTTTAACAGTTAGTTCTGCTTAATAATGCTCATTTGACAAAAGCAAAACCTCAGCTGTCTGTAAACTCTATGGATTTGGAATAAACTTGTCATTCTGACTTTGACTCAGCCTTGAAAAGTTGTTACAGTCTTTTCAGCTGCTGTTACTGTAATTTCCATCTCTGCCTTTTTAACTGAGGTCTGCTATGAGAGAGCAGAAAGACATTAACACTGTATACTAAACTGTTAATTTATTGCAGGTCATAACGTCATTCAACAATGCTGTCACATGTTTTCCTAATGTCGTGCAGGCTTAGTTTGCATGTCAGTGTGGTGGCACACACTGGCAGCTACAGTTTCCAGCATGATACTGTTATAAGCTTCTACAGTGTAATACTGTTTGGTTGTCTGTTTCATATTTTAGTGTAACTACTGTAAGCTCCATAAACAGTTTCATCATTGTAAAATGTATTTAAGTATTAGAATGTGATCTTACAAGATAACACTGTGGAAGCTGATGACGCAAAATGCAAACCCATGAAAATTCCAAAATTGAATAAAATATTCTAACAAGAGATGGCTTCCACAACATTAGTCTTGTATTAAAGCCAGTGCCATTCCAAACACATTGAGGATGGACAAATTTAAAGTAATTCATTTTAGTAAAACACAAATGAATACAACACCTTTCCTCATGCTGAACACGTTCTCAATCTGCATGTCCTAGTCCATTTACCCTGAATTCTGTTTCAATTTTACTTTAATCATGACAAGGAATAGCCAAATACAGTGGTATGAAAAGCTTGGGGCACCCCTTGATAATTTTCAAGATTTTCTTTATAAATCACTGGTTGTCTGGATCAGTAATTTGTTAAATATATCATATAGCAGACAAACACAGTGATATATGAGAAGTAAATGAAGTTTATAGGATTTACAGAAAGTGTGCGTAATAATTTTAAACAAAAGTATAAATTTTTTGCATAAATTTGGGAACCTCAACAGAAAAATTACATCAATATTCAGTATGTCCTCCTTTTGCAGAAATAACAGCCTCTAAACGCCTTTCCTATAGCTTCCAATGAGGGTCTGGATTCTGTTGAAGGTATTTTTGACCATTCTTCTTTACAAAACATCTCCAGTTCAGTCAGGTTTGATGGTTTCAGGTATGACAGCCCGCTTTTAAATCACAACAATTAAAGATTTTCAATAATATTCAGGTCTGGGACTGAGATGGCTATTCAGAACGTTGTACTTGTTCCTCTGCATGAATGCCTTAGTAGAATTTGAGCAGTGTTTAGGGGTTTCGTCTTGTTGGCGATCCAGCCCCGCGCAACTTCAACTTTGTCACTGATTCTGAACATTGTCTTCGCAAGAATCTGCTGATACTGACTGGAATCCATGCTATCTTCAACTTAACAACAAGATTGCCAGTACTCGTTTGCCACACAGCCTCACAGCATGATGGAACCACCACCAAATTTACTGTGGGTAGCAAGTGTTTGTCTTGAATGCTGTGTTCTTCATCCTATGCATCACTTCTTGTTATGTCCAAATACCAATTTTAGTTTCATCAGTCCAGTTAGCACCTTATTCCAAAATGAAGCTATTATCATTTTATATACCTCAGGCGCCTTGTTTAGCATGTGCGCAAAAGGCTTCTTCCAGAGATTACTTCCATACAGCATCACCCAGTAAAGTGCGCTGGAATAGTTGAACGATGCACAGTGACACCATCATCTGTGCAAGATCATGTTGTAGGTCTTTGGAGCTGGTCTCAGGGTTGAGTTTGACTCCTTCTCACCATCCTTCGCCTGTGCTATCTTGAGATTTTTCTTGCTTCCGCCAATCGGCCTTACCAGAACTGTGCCTGTGGTCACCATTTCCCTCACTATGTTTCTCACAGTGGAAACTGACAGCTGAAATCTCTGGAGCGAGCTTTTTGAACTTCTTCCCTAAACTATGATGTTGGAACAATCTTTGCTTTCAATATTTGACAGTTGTTTGAGGTTCTATGTTGAGCACCTTCAGAGAAGATGCAAAAGAGGAGAACAACTTGCAATTGGCCACCTTAAATACCTTTCTCATGATTACCACCTGTGTATGTAGGTCAAGGGTCAATGAGCTTACCAAACAAATTTTAGTTCCAACAATTAGTGCTAAAGGTATTTCAACTAATAAAATAAGGGTGCCCAAATTTATGCACCTGCCTACTTTTGTTTAAAGAATTATTGCACACTTTTCTGTAAATCCTATAAACTTCATTTCACTTCATATATCACTGTGTTTGTCTGCTATATGATATATTTAACTGAAATTGTTGGATCCGAATAACCAGTGATTTATAAAGGAAAATCTTGAAAATTATCAGGGGTGCCCAAACTTTTTCATACCACTGTAACAGCAGACACAGTCAGTAGCTAAAAATTTTCAAGTAATCAAAGTATGCACCCTGCTATTTTTCATGAGTTATGATCATACTCAATAGACAGCAAGTCACAAACAAACCTGGAACTGTACAGCTGAGAAAACTGGACTGAACTCTACTGAACAGACCAGAACACACAGCTGACACTTGTTACCTTCAAATGACAACATGAACATTTGGTGGCAGTGTGGGCTATTCCTTTGTGACAGTGAGGTCCTGTGTGGAGATGTGTTGTGGGTTACAAAAAAGCCCCACTCAAAGTGAATGAGGTTTTTAATGAGGGTGGCCACATGGGGATTCACTGTCACTGCCTTCTGTTGGACTACTTTCCCTGTCTGACACTGCTCTTTGTGCCGCTTACTGGGTTGGTACTGATGAAGAGCTTAAAATGCAATAACAGAGAAAGCATATTAAGTGTAGCAAGTAAAGATTATGTGCACTTGATATGGACCCATAACACTTTCAGGGGATGTAATGATGTTATCTTGTGATAATGAAAATTATCCCAAGTTATTGGGATTAGCTATCTGCGATACACTGGTGATCTGTCCAGGGTGTACCCCGCCTCTTGCCCAATGTTTTTTTTTTTTTTACTTTATTTACTTTGAGTATGATATCTCATATTGCTGCAAATCATTACTTTCATGACTTAGGATGGAAAAAAACAACACTAACAAGAGAACTACATTTGTGGGAGATTCCTCTATCTGCTTTGGTGCCAGCAGAGTAAGAGTCAGGTTGAAAATCATCTTCACTTCCTCCTATTATTCTTATTCTTCCTTCTATGTTGAATTAAATCACCTATCTATAATATTTTACGCTTGTTGACACTTGTTGAGGTGGTGGGGCTTTAGTGACAGAAAGGAAAAATACTGTATTTTACTGTAAGATTTACAGTAGCTTGCTGTTAATATTTTGTTTCTTCAGAAGCATCAATATTCACAGTATTTAACTGTATTGATGTAGAACAGTACTGTACATTTCTACAGCAATTTGTTACAGTGCAGGGAACATCTAGACCTTTATACCTGAGGAACACTCCTCAAGGTGAACAAAAGGGTCCTTGATCATGTTGCTCTTTGGCACCCCTTTGTCTGCCACTAGAAGTGGCACCCCACCCCTGGAGTGATCTTTCATACCTGGGGCATCCCACAGAATCCACATCCCGATGAGAATGTAAATAAATAAATGGTCTAGACGTCACAAATGGTTACAGATAAAGATAAAGAAATTTGCCATTACAATAGCAACTGGGAAAAACACTTCTTTATGGAGCTGGTTTTGTGCTGGGACAAACACTAACAGCTAGAGCATTAAACATTCCCCTGCAGTGGATTAAAGGGGAACTTCACTGGGTTTACACATCAAAATGTGTTTCCAGGTGTTGTGGAGTACCGCACACAGTCAGCATAAAAAGTTGTATAAAGCCTTCTGTGGCTCCAGAGAGCCTCCTCCTCTACCAATGTTAGACATTAAACAGTTCTGTCGCTGCTGTAAAAGAAGAGCTGCCTCAGATGTTTCACAGAGGTTAGCCTGTAGGTTTGTGTTACCAGATGTGCGCTGCGGTTTCTCTGACATATGCTTAAGTGTGATGTGATGTACAGGTGAAGGTGTGTGCTGTTTTGGGCCCTAAAAGCCTTGGACCACCTTGGCTAGAGTAGTCTCCAACAAAGGAAGAGTTAAAACACCATAGTACTAACCAAGTGTAGACATATTGGTTGGCCTGTTGGTGCAGTTTTACCCCCTCCCCTTCTCTGCCCTGTCTCTTCCTCCTACTGGAGCTTAACAACGTCACGACTACTGTTTGGGTATTGTGATGTCTTCTCGCGACATTTCCCTCCTCCTAAAAAAAGACGCGATCTCGCGAGGCTCTTCACAGCGGGAGCCCACCCTTTAGTGATGCCGACTGCAGTGTGTATAATACCAGCGAGGGAAGCTTTGGGAGTCTAGGAGGAGCTGCGGCAAGGTCGACAACAGCATCCTGCTTTGAACAACACAAAGACCAGAGGTGAACGGGGTTTAGTCCAGAGTTTCCGAGCGGGGAAATTTGGATTTACTGCCACAGAAGAGGAAGGAGGAGAGTGACTGAAAGTTTCCAGTCCGTAGCCTCGAGTTAGCTAACGAGCTATCTCCGTGTCGAGCCGCTCTGTCGTCGGCTCCCTGCACCTTTTCTGACCAGTCAGAGCAGCGTGTTCTTCACTGTCAGTGGGAAGCCAGCGGAGACTCCGGGGCTGCCACACTTCCTCCACTCAGTCTGCCGGGCCATAACGTGACCTTTTCTGTACGGTTTTCACTTCCATTTGTTGTCATTCGAGCCATTTGAGCCATGTCTGCGCCATCCTCCTCACCTTCCGCCCCAGCAGAGAACGCCGCGACAGAAGGTGATTTTCTAGCCCCTGATGCGGGGCAGAGGCCGGTCGGTCCGACGCCCAGTCAGAGCCGCTTCCAGGTGGACCTTGTGGCTGAGGCAGCGGGCGCCACCGAAGACAAGTCCCCGAACTCCGACGCCTCTTCCACGGTTCCGACCAGTGATAAGGCCACTCCCGCCGCCCCCCAAGATGCTGATCCGGGGACCGGCGGAGAGGAAGCCAAAGGCCGGTTTCGGGTGGTGAACTTCGCGGATCCGAGTGGATCGGGGAGCGCGGCCTCTCCGGAGGCAGCGCCGGCTGAAGGGCTGCAGAACGGGGACACGGTGATGAGCGAGACGAGCTTGCACTCATCTACAGGGGGGCAGCATCACTATCACTATGACACCCATACCAACACGTATTACCTGAGGACTTTTGGTCACAACACCATCGATGCCGTGCCCAACATCGATTTCTACCGGCAGACAGCGGCACCGCTGGGGGAGAAGCTCATCAGACCCACCCTGTCAGAGCTGCACGACGAGCTGGACAAGGTAAGCCGCCACACATGGTTGCAAGAGTCGTGACGCCGGCTGGGTGTACCGCTCATCCCGCTAGAAACCATCTTAATATGCTGATGAACACGTCAAATTCTCAAATCTCCTAACCACCAATTAATCCTACAGAGCCACTCAGCTCATACAGGCCATGTGTTGTGGGTGGATGTCGGCGGTCTGTGCCTATGTGCCGACAGAAACGGCATGTGCTTTTCCTTGAATGTTCCTTCTGGGTTACAGAAAGCCTGCACCACCGCTGTGTTTGTGTGATGCGTAGACAGATTTCAGTCAGACATCTGTATCAGAATCTGTAGCTGACATGAGGTTAATGTCTCATCACAGTGAGCTGAGATGCAGGTGTACAGCGCTGTAGTTCTCTGTCGTTTGTCCACACCATGAGCTATAAACCTATTGTTGTAACTGGTCAGGTGATTGTCTTGTCAATGGCACACTAACTATTTAATAGTGTGTGGTGATGACTTCATGACCTGTTAGATGTTTGCTCTATCTTGAAATTTTCTATCTAATTCACTCGGTCTCACTTGTCTGACCTGTATATGGCCAGATGTAACATTTCCTCTATATGTGATCACTGAACATGTGATTCACACAACGCTGGCATTAATGTGCTGCAACAACAACCCTCAGTCTCATCAGAAAGTTTTCCAGCAGGAAAATAACCTGGCTGCATTAGTGAGGTCCAGTGCTGATGTTGGCTGATAAGACCAGGCTCACGGTGTTCTGGTTCATCCCAAAGGTGCTGGGTATGGTTGAGGTCAGGGCTCTGTGCTGGTCAAATCATTTCTTTATGGAGCTGGCTTTGTGTTCTGGGGCACTGTCCTGTTGATGCAGGAAAGGGACAAACACCGACTGCTGACATAAACATTGAAAAACATTGTACATGGTAACATCCAGTGTCCACTCCTGACCTCTAACCTCAAGTATGTTTGCCCTGATGTCCTCAGACTTTTGGCCATATAGCGTAATTGGCTACTTAAGGGTTGGTGTCTACATTGTGTTTTTTTCTGAGGGCCAGTATTTTTTTTTCAGCTGTTGTCAAAGGGGGCAGTGTATGAGTTCACATGCTCTGCACCCAGCACCTTTTCAGAGTACTGGCCTTTTAGTGTGGCAGCTCCGAGTGCTTCTAGCTGACAGTCTCTGAACTTTAACAAACCGTAATAAAAAGCAAATGGGCAATGCTCTACAATGGTGGTGGTGATGTGTTGTTATACAAACAAAATCCATGCATAGTGCTTTTTTGATGAAGTGCTCCCAGAAACATTTTATGGACATCCATTCTGCCTAAGACTCCTCTTCCACCAGGAGATAACTAAAGACTTAAGCCATTAGTATGTGGACACAGTGCTCTGTTTACTCCTGGCCATACAGCAGAAGTGAACTAAAACTCTTGGCTATATCACAAAAGCACCCTTACACACATTATTTAAAAAAAAAATCTTATTTGTCACTTGTTTGGTTGCTTTAAGTCAGTTTGAGCTTCAGTCATGTCCGATCATGCAAGTGCTCCCTCCAGGCAAACTCGACAACAGCCGACTTGACTGATTAGTTTCTCCTCCATGAATGTAGCAGAGCAGCATGTGACTGATGACTGCTCTCAAAGATGATTTTGCTGAAGTAACCATAAGTGCCCTGATCTCTGGTTTTAAAGCGTCATTTCTGCCGGATCACAGTGAACTGGAGGCTGTTTATCTGACCCTGAGTTGCCTTTAATTGTCAAGGTTAGGTTTTGATAAACTTCAAAGTAGTTGTTGGCAGCAGTTGCAGGCTGACACATCATAGCCCTGATGAATTTGCACTTGTTACTCTCTCTGGAATAGACAGCTATTCTAATGCCTATACTGTAAACATGGAGGTTATGAATAGAAGACTTTCATGAGACACTGTACATAATCTGTGGCTGCCTTTTTTAAACTTTGTATCTCGAAGCACTCTTTCTAAATGAGAAATCTAGTTCTTTGAGGCAGCTCAACTTTCAGAGTATTAAGATAGCCTGACTGATACTGGATGTTTGAGGCTAATACTGATGTTTGTGAGCTAAAAGAAATCTGTTTACACTTTATCAGCAGATATTTGATAAGCAACCCCTTAAAATTTGGTTATTAAGGAATTGTAACCAAGATATGTGAGTGGGACATTTTACAGTATAAAACAGTGTAATGTTCTGACACAACACAACTAACCTAGCTCAATCAAAGCTACCGTCTAAACATCACTAACATGTCTTTCATGTATATTGTGTTAAGGGCTGGATATCTAACATAAGTACTTTTTTGAGGAATGTATCTGAAGCAGAGAAACTGTTTTCTGGTCAGATCAGTCATCTTGTTGACTTATTCTTTGATCAGTTAGTTCCTGATTGACATCAGAATTGTGCCTGTATTTTATTTTGGCAAAGTTCTTTGCAGGTCGTTGTGTTTAAACGACACTTAACAATTCACAATTCAGCTTTTTAGTGTTAAGTGAGAAAAGGTATTGGGGAGGAATGTTTTTATTTCTAAAAGCAATGTATAAAAATGTATTGCATTTGCACATCATATTACCACTGTCATTGTTGATCAGTAGTCCATTTAACTAAGCATTTCAGAAGTCCTCTTGTCATGATAAAGTTGCTGTCGCCTCACACTCTGACCCACGTTATTCTCAGATATATATATTGCTAACAAGGCAGTTTATTTTTCCCCTTATGGTGGAGGTTTAGGCTCCAGCGCCCCCACGACCCTTAAAGGATAAGCGGTATAGATAATGGATGGATGGATGGATGGATGATGGAGGTTTGTTTGCAGTCTTTGTGCTAACCTAGGCTAAACAGTCCACAAACCTATATCTGTACCGAGCAAACAAAAATGAAACTGCTATGCATCCTTTTATCTAACCTCCATCAAGACAGCTAACAAGTCTTGGTTTCCTCTACTTTTTGTGGTATAATTTTTAACCAGTAAACTGGTTGTCCGTGAGAGCCAGTCCTACTTAAAGTGTCTTATTTCTCGCTAACATTTTGCATGGTCATTTGTCATTTTCATACCACACTGCAGTTAAGGTGCAGAATGTCTTGGAAATATATTGCAAAAGTCCTGTGCTGGCATTAAGTAACTTCCTGTTAGCACATCTTAGAATAAGTGGCTCATTGTGCTGGTTACATTTGTTTGCTATGTAAACAGTCAATGTTTTGGAATTACAGTGCTGCAGTATGTGAGTAGAATGATGAATTTAAAGCACTGTATATCAGAATAAACAGGTTTATTGTTCACTGTGATGGCTAACTGAACTCAGGCATGGCTCATGTCTCTGCAGGCTGATTTTCATAGTGTGCATAAATAGTGGAAGCAAATGACATCACCTCCTTAGGGAGGTGAGAAATACATATAGATTAAAGCACCATGATATGGTTTGGAAAGTGGTGCAAGTGGTTATGGGGTTTGTAGTAACTATACCCACTGGCTTAGTTCTTTAAATGTGGTAGTGTAGTGTGATTTGTTGCTTTGTTAGAGGCTCAGTTTGACCTAGTACACTGCTCCAGTGATCACATGATGGTCGACTCTACGTGGTCCACATTCCAGTGCCGACAGTGGTCATGAACCAGAGCATTAAATTAAGAACCTGGCTTCATTCTTTGTAATTATACAAATACAGCTGGTGGACAAAAGGAAAGGAAACACTTGTAACTCACCAGTACTAGTACTGGCTGTTTGTAGGTAAAACATTTTGCTCCTTCCCAATGTGAATAGATATAATTTTACAATATGAAACAATTGATTTGTGATTGGCATTGTTTTCTCAAGGTCCATTACCTAGCTGTTCCGGAGCTCATGGACTCAGTTGTCATGGAATTATAATCTCTATAATCTAAATGTCCATTTCTTCAGAGACTCTATCAGAATAGAAATAAAATAAAATAGAAATTAGAAATGGAACTTCATTAGTTGTCTCGAGTCGTTTTTGCTAATGCTTGTTGCAAATGTGACAGATGCCTCAATCTAGTATTTGGCCCTTCTTTGTACCAGTGTTTGGACTACCTGCTGTAAATCTGTATGGAGACAACCAAAGAAATGTCATTAAACATAACAAAGGACATGATAAAATGTAACCCTAACCCCTAACCTGTGGTGGGTGTTATTTTCTCTCCAGAGGTGAGTGTGTGTTGTCAGGATGTTGAGGTGATATAGGAAAGTGATGAATAGGCTACTGTCCAGGGTCCAATCCATTGTGAGGACTGACTATTATTAGTAAAGCAAAAGCAGTGTATGTTGTAGTAAAGCCAGTAGTGTTGATCCCACTGACCTTGCTTTCAGTTTATCATATTAGTGAGCTGAAGTATCGGGCTGTTCAAGGGAAGGCCATCATGTGGAATGCCATGTTAACATTCCACACTGAGATATGACCTGGAGAATAGACTGGTCAGGACATAAACAGCTGCAAAGATGACTGCATTTCTCAAGAATATGGCTGCAGTTTATCTCCTGGAGCTTTTTCCACTTGTATTGTCTTTCGTAAAATGCCATCAACAAAATACTGTGAAATACTGGCACTGAAGCAAACATCAAGTGCAAGAAGACTCTCCAAACTGTCTTCTGAACACAATAGAGATATTAATAGGGTCAGGTCTGAATAATAACTACATTCTAAGATTAAATTGTGCAGATTATGTGCACCAACCCATTAAATTTAAAATGGTTACTTTCATTTTTGGAGTTTGGGATAATAGAATTTGTCTGTGATGATTTAAACCATCAAACAATAAAAAAAATTCCACCATGTACACCAGGGGTGTCAAACTCAACCATCAGCATCATGGTTGAAAAAGGCCAGTTGTTACCATAGGACTAAATGTATCTACTCTCTCATATTACTGACATAACTGCCTCAACAATCAGTTATTATTAGTTTTAATAATAACTTAAGTAATAACTGACTTTGAAAGGTAAGTTATCAGGGGTATGTGGCAGTTGCTTTATGCATTTTCTCTTTCACCAGTCAAACCAAGCCAGTTCTCTCACCACACATGGCAGGCTCACCATCGATAATAAACCCCACCAACTTCTCCCAGGGTAATTTCATTTTACTTATGGACTTCTCCACCTCACTGACAATGTCCCTCTCCCTTGTCTTCCTGTGTATGGCAGCCAAATCCAAGAGCACTTTTCTGACAGACAAGTCAAGTCTGTCAACGGCTAATGAAAAAGCCAGATAACTGCGCGCTTCTTCAGTCAGATTTTTCCTCTAGTTACCTGACTCTGTTTGTCTCTGGTCAGGTCACACCTGCTCACATACCTTTGGCATGCAGTACTTCAAAAATGCATCTTCTGAAAAACACATTGAAGCTCAGGTGATTTCTTCAGCCACAATATAGTTGACTTTCACCGCTGCATCATTTTCTGCTATAACTTTTGCAAACATATTCTGCTGCGAATGCAGGCTGCTTTTTAATTCTTCTCTGTGGCTAAGGAGTTAATTCCCTAGTTTGTTAATACATTTTTCACAAATGAACTATATCATCAGAACAGTAGTGTGAATGCTGAGCATTCACACTGTTGTTCTTCAAATCTTTATTCTTATTCTTCCGTACGTTTTTCGGCATCTAACTAGTCCCGCATGCTTTGTGCTATTAAAACCATTCAGGTATCAAAATGTTCAGCTCATTCAGGACATTCCTGCTTGTATTCAACTTTTTGATCCTATGCTTGTATGATTTTATATGATTTTTTTATGAATTAAAAAATGAATGGGACCCTATGGGAGCTTTCCCAATCCCAAGGTTCCCGGTTCGATCCCCGCTTCAGACGCTGAAATTTCACTGCACTTTCTGCTGTAGAAACTATTCTGCTATGAAAATGTCTCACTTTTTAAGCTTTTCACTGTTTTGCTTATTCAACTTTTTTCAACTGTTTATGCTTTTATGCTATTTTGCTATTTCCAACAATTTTGCTATTTTACTATCACTACAATTGCTTTTACTGCCAGGCCTTGCACTGTGGACTTCAGTGGCGAGATCAGCAACGCGGATGCCTACCAACCCATGGTCTCGTGTTCAAGCCCCGACCCAGACAAATATCAAAAACCCCTCCCGAGAGAAGAAATAATAATAATAACAACAACAACAATAATAATAATAATAATAATAATAATAGAGATCGTTATGAATATTTTACGCTTTTTGCAATTTTGCTATTTTACTACCTCTACAATTGATTGTAGCACCACACAGTACCCTGTGGTCTTCAGTGGCGCAACCGGTAGAGCTGTTACTAATATGGATAATGATTTGAAGAGCGATAGTGCGAATGCAAAGCATTCACACGCATTTTCCGCAGGAAATGCATTTTGTCTAGTTATAAATAAAATACATGCACAGTGATAGAAAGTTTTATGTGTATTGGCTGCTTTTATTCGATATAGAGTCCATATTTTGCCGCAACTTATAAATAATCAAATTCAGTAGATTAAAGAACTAAAAAACAAATATCATCCACTATTTGGATTATTTCATCTTCTTAAATGTCAACATGATTATTAACCTAAAAAATCCAGTAATAGTCAGACTCTAATTGCTCTAAGTGCTCCCATTCATGCTGACATCTACTGCCCTGAGCCATACTCTTACTGCTGGAAATGGAGTGACCATTTAGCGTGTCAGTGCACAGGATGTGATGCAACCCCCAATGGATTAGTTGGACATGTTGTTGCTGTATTGAGAGTGGTAAAACACAGCCACGACCAGGCTATAAGTTGTTCCTGTTGTTTATTCAGTTATTACTGTTAGTGACAATGTTTTCATTGAATTTGTCCAGATTAATGAGAGAGACAGATCAGTGTTTTACCTGTACATAATTTTCATGTGTGTGATAAAGTCAAATATGACGTCTCCAATCCAGCACTATAGGATGGAGCAGGGACTAAGCCTAACTGGTACTTTAAAAATAGCAATCTAAACCTGACCAGATACCCCAAGCTATATTTTTCTTTATTTCTTCCGTTGCAGATCTTGAACTTATCCAATTAATGCAACACTGTGACTAGGGCTGTACCGGACTTAAAATTTTGACTTAGAATTTTGTCGTATCAGATTTGGCTGTTCAGTACAAAAAATTATGATTTATTCTTGTTTTCAGGCACGGACATGCACTCAGAATGACAGGTGAATGTCAGGCACACAGAGAGAGACGGTAAAGAGACAGACACTACAGAAAAGTGTAATAAGTTGTTAAATGACATTCGTGAGTGGAGTCAGGGTCTTCCTGACAGACGCATCAAATCATGGACTTGCAGGGGGCAGCCTTGCTGTGACTGCGCTCGTCTGTTTTGCCCCTTCCTCTGGGCACTGCACATTTCTTGTACTTGCAACACATGGCACACATGGACACAGATAATTAGCAGAGAGAATGCCAGGAACGTCTTAGTAAAGTAACTTTGGAAACAGCGGAACCCAACACCATATCAATACACAAGATTGAAGCCTGAGGCTGAGGCTTTGTGCAACAAGATGCCCTGAACCCAAGCATAGTCAGTCTGTATAGCTTGAGATTTGGCAGTACCAGTCAGGTTCAGCTGAGTGGGGTTCAGTCAGGTCAGGTCTTAGAGACATGGGTATGGGCTGTGTTCTGGATTTACACCAGGTTGTCTGGTATGTCTTTCAACATTAGCAGGGTGCCTTTGTCGAAGATCACTGCCCCCGGTCAGTGGTATTGTAAATGAAAACTGGTGAAAAACAATCTCCCCTCAGTGTTGCTTAATCTCTGAAGCAGCTGATGAGCTGTTCCCATACCCAGCCATCAAGTAGCTGGTGATGAAAAGCAGGTCTCATATTCTTAAGGTTGTGTGGCTGAAAGAGGGCTGCTCTTGTGTTCCCTGGTCAGAATACATTGGGTCTTAATGGCCAGTATCTAGTACAGTATGAGGGGTCGATGGTTTCATTACCACAAAATTACTGCTGCTAGCAGGTATCTATCAACTGATAGACAACAGGATTTAATTAGCTGCTGTGGTTGGCTCACATTCACAGAGACAGCACTGTTTGACTCAGTATCTAGGAAATGGCTTTGGACTTTGAAATTCAGGGGCTTTGTAGTGGTTTGAAGGTCATGGTGGCCCTGGTGTTTCCAGTTTATCAGGTCTAACATTGTAGAGTTTCCCCCTCTCTGTAGGGCACGTTCAGATCAAAATGTGGAATGGAAATTCCACTGTACCAATTGACTGTCGCCCATGGACTTTTTCTCAGCAATCAATGAGTCATTCAGTGTAGTGTTAGAGCAGTTAGAGACTGAGTACCACTGCATTTCCCTGATGATGGATGAGCATTTCAGCTTCTTCTCGTAACCAGTTTGGGGTAGTGATGGTAAGGTCCATAAGTGGGAAAGTGGGTGTATTTGGTGGGATGGGACATCACCAGCAGGGACAGGCAGGAATGTCTCACTGTCCTGATGTATTGAAAAGGCAGCAACAGCAGCCATGATAGCACTGTGCTGTAGGTCCATATTGACAAGCCAGAAGGGGAAAGGGTGATGGGGCAGATTTATTCAGTCCGGAGCGGCCAAGCATAAACGCTTGTGCTTAAATATTGATGTCACCCACAGTGTTGCTCCAATGTAGCAGCTCCACTGTGTCTGAAAAGGCTGGGACATGATACATAGCAGTAGCTCTTTACCTTGTGAGTAAATAAGGTGATGTTAGAATGAGATCTGTATAAAGTTAAATGCTACCTTTAAAGTGACCTCTCTGCCATAAGACATGTGCTCTTCAGGTCTCATGCCAGTTGTTGCAGTTGTGCTTTTTTGCTCTGGCCTCTGGCCACAACTGGTAATTATGGGATGATGGTAAAAGCTAAAATGTAGTATGAGGTGAAACTCTTTCCTTACAGTTACTTTCTTTTGGGATTAATCTGTCACTTTCTTCTTAAATTAATCAATATATTCTGTAGTCTATAAAATAATATAAAATAGTGGAAATGCCCAGCATACAGGGTAACACGGTATCAAGTATCACAAAAAATTCCCCAATGGTGGTGAGGGTTAACATATGAGTAGGAATACAACGGATGGTTCAGTCCAGTTTTCAGAATGATGTTCACTGGAGAGCCCTGAGCTGATGAAGACAGGATCAGAACAGATCTTTCCACTATGTATATATTGTACTGTCCCTCTGAGTATACAGAAAGACAAAGTCTACGCTCTCAAATTACACAAACAGCAGCCAAGCTCACTAACAAATTGGGCTGACCTGAATGGGTTGGCGCTTTAGCTGTTGCCATGGTAATTGACATCCAAATCAGTTTTCGAATGCTCTGTTTTTTTGTTATTATAGGTATATTACAACAAAAATCCCAACATTATTCATCTTGCATCAACAATAATTATTTTTAGTTATTCTGGACAACATTTAATCACAGTTAGTGCGTCACGTGACACAGTTCCTTTGCCAGCATTGAGACTGGGACTGGGACTGGGAACCACATAAAAGTTACAACTAAGCCAGCAAGATGTGGAGAAAGTCAAACATCTGGAAAAAAGTTAAAAATGTGAGAGGATGAAAAAGTCAAGGAAACTGGCAAATCACCTGAAAACTGTAACAGCTGAGCCGTCTGCAACTATATGTGACCTGCATGCTAACAAAGACTAACAATGTTAAAGTCCAATTTTTTCCCCCAATAAGTGGAAAGCCCGCTCCACTCCTCCTCTCTACCTCCTGAGCCACAGCTGAGGTCAAGTCAAGTCAGTTTTATTTATACAGCATCAAATCACAACAGAAGTTATCTCAGGGCACTCTACATGTTGTCTAGACCATACTCTTTTTATTATTTACAGAGACCCAACAGTTCCCACCATGAGCAGCACTAGGCGACAGTGGAGAGGAAAAACTTCCTTTAAGAGGCAGAAACCTGGAGCAGAACCAGACTCAGGGTGGATAAACTGAGTACACCCCTCAAATTTTGCATGGTTTACATTCAGTTACTCATCAAGACACATTGTGTGTATCCCTGAGGTCAAAGGTCAAATGTTGAGTGTGTCTCTGTCCTTATGAATGCTATTGAATGTATACATTGAAAATGATTGATATTGATCACTATGAAAAATGAGATGCCCTGCCCTACCAACACTGCTTCCCAGGGACCAAGGTGGTGTCTTCAAAATGGCAAATCCAACCAACAACCCAGTACCCCACGTGTATTCAATCTGCAGTGGTATAAAACAGAGAAAAGCAAAAAAAAGTCTTCACATTTAAGAAGCTGGAACCAGACAGTATTTGCCATTTTTGCTTTAAACTGATATAAATGATTAATTTAAGTTTTCCATTGATTAATTGACTAATTGTTTCAGCTCTGACTGATCTCATGCCAGTGGTGTATTTTAACCTGTTACACATGCAGCAGGGGCCAGCTGGCATGTCACTGTCCATTTGAAATATGAGTAGTATTTTTAATTCAGCCTCATTAGGCTGCTGTGTTTGCTTGAACATTGATGAGTTACTTCATTAATTTCATTGAGCTGTCACTGAGCTGCTGTGTTGTGAATATGAACTGAGATCTGTGGCCACATGTGACCTGTCACTTGTTTTCACAGCAGACCTGTGCACACAGAGGTCTTTCTATGTTTTTGGTTCAGCATGCTCTGATATCACTGATCTCCACTTATAGTGTCTAAGTGAACAAGGTCTTCACTGTAGAACAGCCAGATTTGACATCCTCTGGACTGACAGGTTTCTGTGAGGTTAATGGGTCCTGTCTACATTTGGCAGGCGAAAGTAGAATCAATCTCATTAATTCTAATGTTTTTGTTTTCCTTCTAATGAAAATCCAGTAGACTTCCATGTGAACTGGATGCAGGTTAAGACATCTGTCTTCCTGTTCCTCATGTAGTGTTGTCACACTGATTGGTCAGATATTACATACACAGCATGAATCTGAACGATGGCTGATACAGTCTGTAACTAAACCAAGCCTTAGATTATGTTCAGATTCCACAGCTGGGCTTGATGCTGAAATTAATTAACGCTTTTATTTATTGACCCACATTATTGTCACACACACACACACACACACACACACACACACCCCTATCTACTCAGTCTTCCCTACAGCTCACCCCCAGCAGTTTACATGGGTAGCATTTGCCTTTATTTCACACATGGGTCTGTGGTCTGCGCTGTGTGTGAAAACACTTGACTCAATGTTAGTTTATGTTCTTGAGTTCTTGAGAGACTGCTTGTGTTTAGAACATCTAACATTTGAGAACTTTGTTTAATTAAAAAAGGATTTGTAGAAAAGAAGTATCTTTTTTTTTAATGAGTCTAATTTTCTATGGCAGTTTTGCATTTATATTTGTCAGCTGAGAATAACAGAACAAGAGGGCAGGGAGAGGGGATGATATGCAGCAAAGGGCCCAGGCTGGATTTGAACCTGGGACTCAGCCTTGATATGTGGTATGCCCTTAGCTGTACACCAGAGTAGGTATATCATTTTGATTTAGTAGAGACACCCCTAAAAAATTCAGCCCTGTAACTCATTGGTCAGTCTGGTTCAGTGTGCCTGAGGATGAAGCTGGAGAAAAACACAGTTTTTCTGATTATAAGTAAGTAAGTAAGTACCTTTTAACTCCTGTCAGCTAACTGTACTAACATCAGTGAGAGGTCTGAGGCCAGTTTGTAAACTACAACAAAGTTGCATAAAGTCTAAAGATTTAGAAGTCTGATTTGTCTGAGCAGCAATGAGTCCAACTATTTACAAGTTAGATGACACAATGGAACCTCTGTTTGGGTGTTACAAGGTTTTTGTTTTTTTTTGGAACACGTCTCTCCTCCTGTTTCCACCCTGCTCCCCCTTCTCTTTGTTTGCTACACAGACTGTACACAGAAACAGGAAGTGAAGGACGCCCTGGCTTCTGCTGTGGCCTTTGACAGGAGAGGGACTCCTTTTGTCTCAGCATCAGCCGTAGTTGATGGCCTTACAGCTGTTGTAACACTCACACACAAAGCTGTTTGGCAACAGATCGTAAACCTCTTTGTGTGTGTGAGTGTATGCTGGCTTCCTTCTTAAGCCCCACATCCAAGTGCGTCACATGGAGCTTGATGTCAGAAATAGCACAACCCGGCTCCCCCCGAGACCATTTGTACTAGCTTACATGTACAGTAATTAAACTGAGAGTGCACAGAGTTGGGTTTTTTCCCCTCACCTTACAATGAGGTGAGCTCTCAGCAGCAGTTATATAGATTTAGTTTGAAACCAGGAGAATTATTCAGGCAGGAACATTGTGTCCATAAGAAAATGTAAGCAGCATCTGATACATGTGCCCGTTTAGCTTCACTACCAACCTGTCTGATCATCTGACAGCTCATGTTTCTGACCTGTCTCATTTTGTTACTGTGTTCACTGAGCTCAGCTATTTAGGTGGTTAAAACAATAGAATGTTTCTGATAGGAAGGATTATAAAAAATTTACTTGACATTCCCTGACCTTAATCTATGGTTATGTACTGCAGGAGCTGACTTTTATTGATAATGGTGATAAAGCATCCCAGGGTAAGTGGTATAGATAATGAACGAATAACAACAATCGTAATGATCACAATAACAAGTAGCGTAGCTCCTTTGGGGAACCGTAGTGTGTATGTTAAGAGCAGGTGTGTGTATAGTGGGTGGGGGGAGAGAATTTGTCAGCAAGTAAGTGCTGTAGCTCTTGAGGCTGAATCATGGGTCTCACTAACTTCTGTGAGTGAGAGGAGGTTTTCAGCTGGGAATACTGTATACTGCAGGAACATTTTTAAAGGTATCAAAATTGGATTGAATGAAGATGAGTTGTCATGGGTTCAATCTGTGACTGATGGACTTTTGGTTGATTTAAAGTAACTAAATAAACTGTGTCATGCTGCTGAGAAGATGAAAATCTGAGTAATACTGGACACAGTTTGGTGTGGGCCTGGAGATGAATATGTTATCACTGCAGCTTGAAGTGACTGGTGTCCTGTTGAACCAGTATGCCCAACATTATGTGGGGCAGTGGTGGTGAGTACAGATATCACTGATGGCCTGATTGCCAAATTTCAGTCAGCTTATACTTGTCATATCTCAAATGTAGTTTTGAATGGTGTCATTGATTCAAATGGAGCAGTTTAGAATGAATCAGCTCCCATCAGATGTCCTATCCATTGGCCTGAGGGCAGCACAGAGGCTCAGTGGGACAGTACACTTCAGTGCTTACTGTGTGGCTTTAAACTGTGAACGCACCATAGGAGAACAGCCTATCTGAGGTAAGTGGTCTGTACCCTCCCTGTGCACAGAGTGATGCTCAGCACTTCCAACCATCACAAGCTAAGGGATAATGTGAAGGAAGAAAAGGAAAAGCTACCATACTGGAGCTGACGGCGATGGATGAGACTGCCAACAGTCATGGATCCACCAAGTTAACAACGTTAACCTAGGCTCAGGTCGACGAAGCACAGCCAGCAAGCACCTTGTCCTCAGTACACGCATTATAATTCTTCAGTAGACAGCCTGTATGCAGACTGTAATAAACCGACTGAGATGGACTACCAGAAAGCCATGAACATTTTCTTTGAACAATCCAGGAGTAGTGTAGAGAGGTGTTACAAAAGGTTTATTGGATTAGAATCACCTACTCTACCTTTAACTAAACTATTAACTGTAACATCTAGTTCCCTCTTCTGCATTTTGTTTAGTGACACCTTACTGGAGAATTGGCAGGACTGGCTTTTTATCTTAACAAACCAACTCCCAATATTCACATAACAGCAGTGGATGGGAATGTACATCCATTTGCATTTTCTTTTTCTGAATTTCTTTAAATTTAGTTCAAATTTGCACTATATTTAAATGGACACCCATCTACTGTCCTGATTGGACCATTGCTGGAAGTTGCATACAAAGAACTGATGTAAAGAACTTTAGCCTGTATGTTTAGCCTACATAATGTCACCTATAACTTGACCCTGACACTTGGCACCAAACTCCCCATGTTAGAGATCTCTGGGACATGCAAACATGCCAGCCAATCATTTTACAGGGCTGTGAAGGAAATAGTGAAGTAGTATTAAAGAATAATTGGGGTGTTCACAGTTTTGGCTATTTGTATGGCTAACCCCCACTTCCACCACCCATACCCAAACCTAACCCTGTCTGGCTGGGATGTAAAATGTTACTGCAACTAATTATCAGCAAAAAGTCTGAGAAGACTTCTTGTTACAGAACTAAACATTAACTGTATGGATTTTGTTACATGAGTTTAATGTTATAATTGATATTTACCAATTATGGACATGTACAGTTTGGCTACTTATAGTGATGCAGCAGTTGTAAACAGTCCCACCTGCCACCCCTACTCACTCACACACACACACACACACAATACTCCCTCGTCTGCTTTCTCAGAAACATGGAATCTTGTCCCTTTCAGAGAAGACACCTGTGATGATCTTCATAATCACATTTCCTGTTGCCTGCAGTCCTCTCTTCTGGAGCACTCTGCACTGCATGGCTGACCAACTGTCCGCTCCCAGCCCTGCAAAGCTCAGCAATTCAAAAGCGCACACACTATTTTCACTTCAGGGCTCAGTCATGGTATGAGGGGTGAATGTTGACGTCACTTTCTGACATGATACCTCCCCCACCCCACAGAGTAGCACAACAACTCTGAATGAGTGTGACTGTGATAGTGGAAGAAAAACAAAGAAATGTTTTAAAAAACTGTCAGTGTCAGCAGATATGAATTAATCAAGTGTCTCAGAATTAAACAGTCAAGCTGAAAGTAACAAATTCATAGTTTCCACTTTCCAACTTTGAGTAGATAGTGTCTGACCTAAATGGTCATTTTGCCGATTTCAGACTGTTATTTTTTATCAAAGTTTTTGTATGACTTTGGCACTTGGTTTCTATTGTTCAATTAAAAAATGTTTGTTCCTCATTGTTAGATATTGAATAAATATTCCTTTTATATTTGTATCAAAACTTATTAACCGTATTGGCACTAGTTGAGACAAATTTCAAATGAAACAGAGCCCTAAATTATCAAACCCTAAATAACCAATACACAGTATCGATTCTCAGGAGCTTTAAAGTTAGCCTTGTCTCTAAACCGGAAATGAGTTCTGTCTCTTATTCCTTTCAGTAGCCGGCTGTGAAGAAAGTCAAGACTTCCACTTTCTAATTCTTCACCTTGAACTGAGGACACTGAGACAATGAGAGCTTGTGTCTTTGTAGATCAGTTAATGTAGCACATGTGTACAGAGCTGACCTGTGCAGAAAGAAACAGAACAAGTCAAAGATGTTTGGAGGTCAGTTTGATGTGAGAGCTTATAGAAACCGCCTGTGTCACGAGCAGAGACCTGAATTCTATTTCCTGTGACATTGTAGTTGGCATCATGGAAAAATGGCAGACGTCCTTTACATACATGTTTACAAGCTGCCACATGTGTGTTTGTTTGTACATATGCAAGCCGCAGGCAGGATGTACCCACAATCCACTTACTTTTCAAGCAGTTGCAAAGTGAAGTCATTCATGGTGGCCCACTTCTGCAAACACATGGATACAAAGCACCTGTGATGGAAAGTTAGAAATGAACAGATCATAGGAGAAAAAAGCAACTGGAATGTTACAGAATACCCTATTGATTTAGCTGAGAATTGTATTCTTGGTAAGTATTTGTACCAGTATGGGACACAATGTTCTCCTTATTGTCAAAGTGTAATAACTAATAATACGTTTATTTATGTCACATGTTTCTAAACTGAGTTACAAAGTGCTGAAGAATAAAGTCAACAGAGTAAATAGTACAAATTGTAAATGAAACCGATTACAAGAAAAATTAAAACTGCAAGCAGCATTGAACGGGCCCTTGCACTCCGCACCCGTCGGGGGACCAGCGGCTGCGGGGTCCCTGCAGGTTGTACAACGCGGTTCTGAAATTCGCCATAGCGACACAGCAAGGGCCTCCCATGAAGACTCACAGTCTTCACAATTCAGCACCATTATGATCTTAATGCTTGTCTGACCACATTTGAGTCAATCAGATCGACCTACACATCAAAACACATCATTTCCTGTTGCCAATAGGAAGCACTATGATTATATCTGTATATTGGAATGTAGATGTGTTCAGGACAGGTCTGTAGTCAAACCTGTGAAATTTGGGGCAGATCAGACAAAGTATGCGTGAGTTACAACAACTTCCTGTTTAATGGCGAAGCATTGATATTCACCATGGCACCACAGTACGGGTGAATATATTGCCCAATATTCACTATACCTGAATATTGGCATGTAGATGTGTTCAGGCCATAACACTTAGCAAGTATGTCAAGTTTGGGACAGATTGGACAGTGCATGCGGGAGTTACAACAACTTCCTGTTTAATGGTGAAGCATCAAAATTTGCCATGGCAACACAGACATGCCCTTTAACGGAACATCAAAATTTTCACAATAAGACAACATGAAGTCCTTAAGGCTTTCCTGACCAAGTCTAAAGTGGATCACGTCAACCTGCTAGTAACAGGACGTCAAAGTCTAAAACATGTTATTTCCTGTGTCCAGTAGGTGGCGGTATAACTTTTTGTGAATATTGACGTGGGTGTGTTCATGTTGGGACCCTTGACAACACTGTGAAATTTGGGGCTGATTGAACAAAGCATGGCTGAGTTACAGCAACTTAAACGCAACTTCCTGTTTCATGGCGAGTCATCGAAATTTGAGGTGCCGCCATGGCCACACCCTTCGACATCGACAAAATCTTTTAATAAATTTTAATCACAAATGCCTTGAGAGTATCCTGACCAAGTTTGAGGTTGATATGATAGAATCTGTAGGAGGAGTTCGATCAAATACAACGTCAAAAAAAATCAAAATGGCCAACTTCCTGTGGGTTTGAGGCCATGATGTCAAGAGACTTTTTGCTGCATCTCGCCATGTTACATCATGCCTCAGAATTTTGTTCACCTCGGACAAATTAAGCCCAATGGCAAGGGGGCTTTGAGTATGTCCAGGGGGCCGCTATTGGAGCCATTTTACAGTGCCAATGAACGATACCCCTATCAGATGTCAATTTTCGCCAGATCTGATGCGTGTGCAAAGTTTCATGAGCTTTTGAGTATGTTTAGGCCCTCAAAAATGCGATTTTAGCGTCACAGGAATAGTAATAATTCCTGCGATTACAATAGGGCCTTCGCACACTAGTGCTCAGGCCCTAATTAAAAGTGCAATACAGAACAGATCAGAGTAAAATAAAGCAGCAGGGAGAGCTCTTCACAGAGTGAGGCGAGGCCTAGCTCACACACCAATAACCAAGACAGCAGCTGATGGAGGGTTCAGACCTGGTTATTTGCAGGCAGCTGTTCTCACCACCTGTTCATCTCAACAGATTTACAGTTTACATTTTGATTAACCACAAGGGAACAACCTTATACTGGTCAAACAGAGGCAGGTTGACCACAACAGTACCAGAGAGCCAGGCTCCTAGTACGTCTAGCTTGAACTACTGTGACAATGCTAATATTAGGTACTCAACAACTCAGCTGAAGTGCAGACAGTTTGTGGTAATGTTCATTTTACACTACTGACATAGAGACCAGTTGTCTTGAACGCACATGATATTCTTCCTTACAGGTCAAGTTAAGCTCAGTCTATGTGCCAGCATCACTGGACCAGAAGAGGAGAGCGAGCAGAGGTGAAACTGTTCCACACTCCTTCACTCTGTTATTTCAACCATCAGAGCATTTCTGAACTGATGCATACAATGAAGTGACACAGACTGTGTGCTACTTTATGTTGGGAACATTTGGGACGGTCATATCCCTACAGTCACCACCTCAGGGTCTATAGCTGAAGTGTAATGTTGTAGAGAAATACTGCTAAACCAGTGCTGGGCCTTTGCGTGCCTAACACATACCTCCTTCCACTCCAGACTAAAACTGATCGGCGTTTGCAAAACTGCATCTCATTCCGAGTCCATTCACAGATGCCGAAACCTCACTGAGCAACAAAGCTCCTCACTGTTTGCAGGTGCTTCACTCGTCACCTCTTTCACACTAACGTCTGAATCAAATAGTAATTCGACACAATTGCAAAACAGAAATCTCTGCAGTGTGAAGCCAGGCCATTTTAGCTCCATCAACAGGCCTCAGTGGGCAACAGGGAATCCAACTCTGGGAGAGTTTCAGGGCAGTCAGAGAATAATGAGCTGAGTGGTGGGAGGTTTTTCTAAACAATAGTGAGATGTCTGAGATGGTGGACATCTGATCGTTCCTCTCGGTCACTGATTGAGTCATGCTGGGCTCAAAAGATGCTGGCCACTGTAATGTAAACTAATACATATATGGGACACAGTGCACCAGTGGACAGAGCTATCAAGGTATTAACCAACACGATTTTGTGGAGTATTGAAATGACAAATAAACAGTAATCATAATCATATATGATCAAATAACAATAATTTTAACTTCAGTCGGAAGATTTAAATGCCCTTGCTGTAAATGCAGTCATGAGGTCAGTTACCTTCAGTATGTGGCTTTTCATTAAGAGGTGCTCTGCTCTTGCCCAACCCAACACAATCCTCTCTGTTCAGAAACACGGAGTGCCTGTAGTGATGCCTGTTTTTCCGTGATGTGGTGTGTAGTTCAGAGGGAAACTGGCAGTTCCAGCCTCACTGACACAAACAGGAGCTGTATTTGTTTTTTGATTAGCTGTGTTGCGTCAGTGCTGATAATTTACAGGGGATGAATTATTCATTAATATGTAGTCAGCAGAACATGCCAGTGTTTCCTGGAAATGAAGCATTGCCTCTCTAGCCTCTGGCTATTTCATTGTCTTGAAAGGTTTCTTGAAACCAGCCTTGACTTTCAGGCTGTATTTGCCCAAAGTTAACTTCTGTGAACCTAATTGCATCATTAGTTTTTTTGGGGAACAGTGTCTTTTGTGGCAAGTCATGGTAGAGTTTGCAGTGTCGTGCTAACCTCTCGATGCTCTGTCATTGTTGTGCAAAGCCAGCCTTTGTGTTGCTTCAGCCATGTAGATAATGTTCACTAAGTCATCCTGTGTCATCTGCATTGCTTTCTGGGTTATGCATTCAGCAGTGAGAGCTCTCAGCTCTCAGCCAGTGAGTTAAGTTTAGAGTGACATATAGAACTGAAGAACACCCAACTGTGGAGGAATGTGAGGCCTGGATTCAAAATCTGCTGCTCCTAACATAGAACAAGCAAAGTGAGCTCTGTTACAGATTGGCCTAATGTACAGAATGTGATGTAGCTTTTCTCCTCTTCTGTGTACACTGACATCAGTGTTTCAGTCTCCTGCCTGGTTCCCAAGGAGATGGTGTTTGTACAGTGTGCTGTAGTGATTCAGAGCCATTTAGTGTGGGACTGCTGTGGCAGAGAGGTTTGGACATCTTCTCTTCATCCCCAACATAACGATATGCTGTAAATCAAATGCAGATTTCAACCAACATCAGAGCTTCAGAACTCTTTCCACACCAAGCATGTCTCTGAATCAAGAGCAAAGCAACCTCGCTCACTTTTTCACATCAGTCTTCTAAACTATTTTGCCTCCTGCTCTGTGATTTTCTCACTGGCATTTCTGATCAGAGGGCTTCAAGAACAAAACGATGAGTAAAATAGGGATAGGCATTTGAATTACTTTTTGAAGTCGATTAATCAAGCCAATTTAAGGTGATTAGTAATGACGTCATTGTTAACACACGGCCGCTGCCAAAACCAAAATAATATGCTGTCATGTCGAGTCATCTTTTTTGCAGTGTAGTGTACAGATGCACTAACTTTGCCTCCCAAGCCCCACTCATCAACAACACACCTCAGACTAGCAGCAGTGTTCACAGTGTGTCTCTCACCTGTGCTGAGACACAGAAAGTGTTCCAGTCACGGTCGATGTAACGGAAGGTGACCGTGACCAAAAAATCCAACATGAATGCTGTCCACGCGTCGGTTGTTATTGCTTCTTTCTTGGCTTCCATCAGATTCTTTTTCAGAGCTGTAGCTGCATATTGTCTGAAATCATTTAAGTCACTAAAGCTATTTGTTATTTGTTCCTGTTGTTTGCTGTCAAAGAGCGATTAGGTACAACAAATCCACAGTGTTTCCGGCTGGATGGCCAGACATTAAAACATTTTCACCCAACTACTGTCTTAATATTTCAAGTCACGTCGCTGTCACTTCATATAATGATCTAACTCTGATCTTAAACCAGATGAAGCATTTTTGTCATCAGACGTCTGGATCTTCAATAATCAGAGAAACAAGCTGAGCAAATAGCCGCTCTCAACATCCCGTGGAGAAACATTGATTTTTGAAATATGAAACAGCTTTATTCAATGAGGCCTCTGTGGATAATTCAGCTCCCAGTAAAAACCTCCTGAACAATAAACACTGAAGGAATCCTAACCTAAAAACCAGCTGAGCATCTAGAAACAACATGCGCTAACGTTAGCGGCAGCTCGGTTATCAGCCCGCAAGGCCTTATTAAACAGATTTTGAATGTGAAACTACTAAAACAATAACTCCTACAAAAACCATTAAATAGTAATAGTAATAAAAAGATGTGTAAAAGCAGTTGATCATTCCTGACAGATTTGTTTCACTTTTAAAGAATGTCTGCTGATCTCTAAAACACTCCACATTCCTGAGCTTCAACATCACTGGTGTCATAAAGGTAAATTGGTCAAAGCAAACAGACCTCAGAAATGATTCAGTCATCTTCAGTAGGCAAACAGAAAATATTCTAGAGCAGTGTGTGTTTATAACACTGGTAATATGAGGAACACTGTTGGTCTGAGAGATGACACAAAGAGACAGAGGCAGGCTGGACTTGGCATCAAGTCTGTCTCCCTTCTATAAATCAACCAAACAGATGCTCCCTGGTAGACTGTGTCCCTGATGCCACACAAGGGCAGCAGACCTGGATTCAGTGTTGCATAATGACATCCATCTGAGCTGAGAATGTGATGTCCCACTGCCCAGCTGTTTCAATCAAGTCTGCCTAGAGCAGATGTAATTATTTTTGAATTATTAAGCCACATAAAGATGAGCTGGAAGTCAGTTTGCTTTTCAAACAGCTCAAAATGACAGATTAATTTTAATAATGTTGAATATCAAATAGTACAAGAAGCTGTCATCAAAAATCTGATTCACACAGTCAGAGTACATTCACTTCCTGTCATTCTTTGGTCCTGCTCTCTGCTGTGTGTGTAGAGCTCAGCCACGCCCTTAGTCAGACACAGACAGAGAGGAGAGAACCACAGGGATGAGAAACGCCATAAACCATCATCACCATCAAAACACCATTTTCTGATCCACTCATCTCATTCACTTGTGTCTTCAAGTACAGATGGTGCTCTGGGTCCTTTCTAATGTAGATCTGGTTTAGAACTGACATCCCCAGGAACTTGCACCAGTGCACCCAAATCTTTTTTTCACATTTGCACAACTTATTTTCACTCACAAATGAGAGTGACAGAATCCAGGTTTGTTAACTCCTGACTCCAGTTAGCTTTGGTTGATGTCATTAGCTGAGGGGTTCACATACTTTTTCCAGCCTACACTGTGAATGTTTGAATGATGTTTTCAGTGTGGACAAGAACAACACAATGATGTGTGATCTGTTATTAGTTCAAGGACAAGATTCAGATCTGAACACATTTTAACAGACAAAGATTAAGGGTTTTCTTGCCACTGTAAATACTTTTGTCTTTCGAGGTATTGGACAAAACTTCTTTAAGAAGATGTGGTCAGCGTCAGATCAGGCAGTGGTAAAGTCTGTTGTAATTTTGATCACATGTTCTCTGTGAACTGTGCTGCACATGTTAAGATTTTCTTGTGGGCCTTACATCTGTATCCAGCAGAGACTCTGCATCATTACCCAGAGCTAGATGGTATCACGACTTCACATTTAGAGGGTCACCTCACTTCAGTCTTTGATGTTCTGCAGGGTTTCTGGGAAGGTGACTCATGTAGAGTCTCACTGTGAGAGCACACTGTCTGTATTATGCCCTGTTGGCTCTCTTTATGTTATCTTTATGTTAAGCACTTGCAGTTGCATTAGATGTATGACTTGTGCTGTGTAGCTAGCATTTGAACTTATCCCAACACACCTTGTGCCAAGGATTTATTTTTCCCCTTATTAATTTATGTGTCCAATGATGGCATTTAGTTGGATCCCAATGAGAAAAGAGAAGGATGTGATGGTAACTGAGCAGGTGCCACATGTGATCTGTTAGATAATTGCCACTTCCCTGATTTCCAGTTTATCACCTGTCTGAAAATTCTTCTAAAGTTCCTCACTATGAAGTGTTGACAGAAATCTTATACCTTCTTCTGTACACTTTGGCAGTGGAACATCTGTAATCAGTTTGTATGCTTTTGTAGCTCTTCAGAGTGATACTGCTAGGTGACCTATACTCTTCATGTAACTCTGCACTGATGAGGAGAGGAAGGTTTGCAGCACAATTTACTAATAACTAGGATGAGGTATGTTTGAAAAGTTTTGATATTGGTGCCAGCATGACTCCTCGGTCTTGGTATGGACAAACCAAACAATATAGTACAAAACAATCACTGTATCTTTGTTGAGTTGTATCAGCGAGTTCAGTTGTTGCCCCTTTATCTGAACAGAGTACCCCAACATCATGTTCTGGATTTTAAGAGGACTGATAAAAGCATTAATGAGAAAGAAGTAAACAGCTAATGGAACAGAAGCTAACCCAGACATAGGCTCTCAACAGCCCGTCTAGCTGCCACAGACAGATTACAGCAGATTTGCTGAGTCATTGAAGGGACACAGGCAGGGTGTTGATGCTAACAGATAGCCCAGGTGAAGTGATGCTGAGTGATGCTCAAGGCCTCCCTCCCACAGCTCAGCTCTGTACGTGGCAACGGCCTGGCGCTCTTGGGTAATTTATAGCTACTATTTATGCGGCCATTGTAACAGAGCCTCTCTGTTGAGAGATGTTCATTCACATTTGTTTCATATTTCAGGTAAATTCTCAAATAAATGCAGGCACAAAGAAATACAGGCCATTTGCTAATGAAGGCTTGGGGCTAGGGGCTCAGATTGTAAATGATCCTAGTTTACCACCTCATTTCTATTAGATTAGGTAACTTTATTAGTACCCGTAGGTAGATTTGTTTTGCAGCCAGCAAGATCATGACATCCATTAACACACAAGTAAAATACAGGTGCAACAGAAAAGACCTACCAAACATGTTAAAAAGATCCTCAACAAATGATAAAAACAATGAAGCAATAAAAACAAGCAAATGATATAATTATATAATGATAAATGTACTCAAAGTTCCCCTAATCAAGGCTGATTGATAAAATCACAAGTAAATAACTTCTGGAACTGGGCCAGGTTAAAATACAATAAATAAATAAGTAATAAAATAAATATATAGATAAATATGTGCAAAATCTGCCTACAGCTTATTCAGTGCTGTTACGGCAGCTGGAACAAAGCTGCTTCTGTATCACTTTGTTCTACTCCTTGGGACTAAAAAGCTCTGTCCAGACGGAAGCAGCTGAAAGTTACCATATAGGGGGGTGTGAGCCATCGTTTAAAATGGAAAAAGCTATCCGCTGTACCTGTTTGCTGTGCAGGGATGCTGGAAAGAGCTGAGACTCACCAGTTAATCGACTGGACAATTTAACAATTTGGTTTAAAGAATGTAGCATTAATTCCATCAGTACAACAAGGGTGTCATAGACTTGGCACTCTGATCCTCTTCATTTCTGTTTTTTTAATACAAATCAAGTTCTATTCACTAAATACTTGTAGCTGATTTTTCAGGTGTTCTGTTCAGTGTTCATATAAATAAAACTCAACATTTTCTGTAGACGTTTCACATTAAAAGCCTAACAGGAAGTGGAGGGATTATACCTTTTTTTTTTTTTTATATATTTTTTTGGGGGGTTTTTCACCTTTATTTAGGTCCGTCAAAAGGAAAAAAGGTGATTCTATCTCCATCACATTGACAACACCCACTGCTTCTGTTCCTCTACATACTGCTCTCTTCATTCAAATGAACCTCCAGGACAGTGGAGATGAGACAGGAAACAGGGAGAGAGAGCAGGGGAATGACACGCAGTAAAGGGAGTTGATCCGGGGACCAGCTGCTCAGGATACTTAAGCCCATGTGGTACGCGCCCCAACCATTCGGCTACGGGGGCGCCCCAGGGATTATACCTTTTAATCTACTGGAAAACCTTTAATGTGATAAATCTGTGCAAGAAGTGACACCTTAGATTGACAGGAACAATGACTGAAAAGAAGGCAAAGTAGAATTTATCAAAATAACAGGTAACGAGAGAAAAGTGTTGATTTAGCATTAACTGCAAATTAAACAGGAGCAGACCTTATATAACATGATAAAATAACAACTAACAAATGGCAGTCTTTAATATTAGCCTGTTGCATTTAAATGCCAGGGTCTATCGGTATTTGAAGGACACAAGTTTAGAAAAGTTATTTCTGTATCTATTACCTCTGATAACCATTTTTTTCGGGGAAACCTGAACTGAAAATGTTACTGTTACATCCTCAACATTGGACATGGATCCTGAGGGCATGAGCACATTACTGCTGATCAATGAACATGGCCTACATAGCAGGCCAGAACTATATCATTACACTGTGTGGTAACAGGATCCATAAACCAAGGTCATCCATATCCAGAGGAAACACATTTTCAAATGGGAGTGCAAATTATGCATTTGAACAGGATCTCCAGAGAACCGCTATATTGAGAGCAAGTCCAGTGTTGATCCAATCATATATGATGTGAAATTATTTCTACACTGTTCATGTCATGTTGTACATAAGTTAGCATTTCCAAGACAAACACAGAATTCCATTTCATGGCATAATGTGACACCTACAGTCTTTTTAATGTTGTAATGTATGCTACCTTTGACATGTTCAGTTAGTTATAAATATATATTAAAACATATGTGTAGACTCATGCATACCTCTGGGTGCAGGCAGTGGAAATGTATTGAACAGCCTGTCAGTGGTCTCTAGAATGAACAAGAGAACCTTTGTTTTGGGGACCTTCCACCATCATGCTTCACTGTAGGGAGGGTATTATCCAGCTGATGTGCAGTACCTGGTGTTTGGAGATTTGCCCAAGGGATTCAGTTTTTGTCTCATCAGACCAGAGAATCTTTTTCCTCATGCTCTGAGACCTTTGGACAAACTCCAACTAGGCTGACATATTCCTTCACTCAAAGTGGCTTCTCTGCCACTCTACCATAAAGGTCTGATTAATGGAGTGCTGCTGAGATGATCTTCCTTCCAGCAGGTTCTCCATCTCAGCAGACGATTGAAGCTCTGATAGAGTGACCGTTGGGTTCTTGGTCACCTTCCTGACTAAGGCCCTTCTTTGCCACTTATTCAGTTTGGCTGGACAGCCAACTCTAGGAAGAGTCCTGTTGGTTCCAAAAACTCAAAGCTTCAGAGATGGTTTTCACTAAATGCCATTATGGGTTATTGAGTGTAGACTGGTGGGCAAAAATGGCAACACACATTTTTAAATTAAGTTAACAACATAATGAAGTGTGCAGAAAGTGAAGGAATCTGAATACTAATCTTCAGCCATCTGTGCCATGCCAGAGTGCAGTGCCATTAAGCACACCGTTCACTGTGTTTACCTTCATTAAATCACATACAAATGACACAAGTAAGCGCACACACCTCTACACACACCAGACTAATCTGTTTTAAATCTGTATTCTGTTGTTTATGTTGGCATTGGTTTATCAGCCCTCAGGGTCATTTCCTCCTTTCTAACTTTCTTTTCAGCACAAGCTATTGTGTCACATTTTACAACATGATGTGACCATGTATGATATCAGATGCAGTAGAATTAAACAGAAATATCAGAAGAACTGCTCCATCTAGGGCTGGGCGATAAAACGATAACGATACATATCACAATATAACTTTTCCTTGACAGACATTTAAGACATGGTCAATAACAATGTCGATAGAACTCATTCCACCTGTGTTTTGACAGACGGTACGAAAAACCAATGATAATGAGAACAGTGCTGTGCCAAACCAATCATGAGGCTGGAACAGAGTTCCGAGTACATCAAGTTAGGTTGATGCACACAGCACAGAGCGTAGGAGTAAACACATGTGCTAATGTTTTGGATACTGCAGCCCTGCACACCTGTA
Organism: Lates japonicus; assembly: GCA_033238685.1. Taxonomy (NCBI): domain Eukaryota; kingdom Metazoa; phylum Chordata; class Actinopteri; family Centropomidae; genus Lates; species Lates japonicus. The sequence goes on from BRZM01000011.1 coordinate 8,740,098, forward strand.
CGTCAGGAGTAGGAGCAAGATAAAAGAGAAAATGACAGAAAATGAAAACTCGAGTGACAGCGTTACTGAAGAAGACGCCCCAACGGACAGAGGACTGACAGGTACAGAGAGCCGGTAGAGATAGACACAGCTGATAAAAACTGTGGGATTTGTGCCAATAGAAAATACAAATATAAATCTGGCTTAATGTTAGCTAGTTCGTTCTACCAGCCCGTCATTTCACCGTCATAACACCGGTCATATCAAAATCATATCGTATATGATTTTTTCCCATATTGCCCGCCCTAGCTCCATCAACAGTTTCATTTCAATTTTCGTTTATCTCTGTCATTATTTTACAAATGAAATAAAAGCCCACACTGTCTGTGTTTTGAGCTGCTGTGTGTTCACATGGTGCTACTCTGCTTCTTCCACACAACAGGATTTCCTGGAGAAGTATCTTTCCATCTGTTGAGCTGTCGTCACTATGATGACACAGCTGTCTCAGAGCGATGAGACCAGCCATGTGACTGGCTGAGAGTTTATTAGTCACCATACCATCTGATTTAGATTCCACTTCACCGAGCTGCTGCTGTACATATACATTAGCAGGCGTGCTTGGAGCTGACCTGTCACTGTGCATTTGTTGTTGCTCACTTAGACTTGGCCCATTATTAATTGTGGCTTATTTTATTATATAAAATTGAGTTTTGTAGAACCAAAAGGGAAAAAATCCTGATGATACACATCCTTAGATGCACCCTTTTCCTGTAGCACAGAACAGGCCAAATGACCATCTTTGTGGAGAAGATAGTGGCTGTGTTTCTGTTAGATTTGACTTGAGTGTTCATTGTCCTCAGAGGTTTAACCATCTGTGAAGACCCTATCCTTAAACCCAGTTCTCATGATATACAACATGTCAGACACTGATTGCCCTGAGATTTGCTGAACACATTCATGGTACACCGAGAACAGACTTTTTGTTCCAGCCCTCACCTTTGTTGGTGGCTTAGCCACTGGGCTGACTAATGGCCATATAACCTTATACCATGAAAACGATGGTAATGCCTTACTTTTGTTCAACTGTTGTACAGGATGTTGGAGCTGTTCCAGAGTGTTGCAGTGAAGCTTTTTTTGTTTGACACTGGTTTATGTACAGTCCTCCTGGTGAGTGGGGGAAGGAAATGCAGTGAAAACATCAGAATAAGAGCAGAGGATTCTCTTACAGATGTCCTGTGTTCATCCTGGGTCATTACAAGTGCTATAAATGCAGGAAGGTATGCTGTATACCCAGAGCCCTGGCAGGGAGGCGACCAATATCTCCACATTGTGTGTGAATAGGAGGTAGACTTTGTGTGTTTTAACTGCTGTAGACATCCTCTGTCCTTGTGTCTCTCTGTTAGAGAGAGTTAGTGTTGCCCAGAGAAATGTGACCTGTCAGCCAGAGGATTTAATCACTTATACGTTACCTGATTATTTTGCCCTTTAAAGGCTTTTCGGGTAGTTATATTGTGTTGTGTGTTAAATGTAGCCCACTTATGAGATGGAAATACAATCAAATCTCTTTGTTTCACCGTTTCCAAAATCACCAGAAACTGCATCTGATGAGTTTTTTAAGAGCATTTTTCCACAGCACCTAGAAACCAATACACTAAACCAGTCCCAGTCTCACTTATATAGTCAGAATGAATGATGTATAAGTCCCAACTTTTCTTGAACTTTACTTTGAATTTAATTTGCTTCTGCTTGATTTTGAGAATTTTTAGTACAGTATGTTCTGGGGACACGTTTGCTTGATTGTTTCAGCCAATCACAGTCAGCTATGAGGACTGGTTCCTTGTTCCACCAAATGTGGAAGGATGTTATGATATGTGATGATGATATGTTCCACCTATAAACAGGATTTTATTTTTGGACTTTTCAGGAGCCATTTGAGGATGGGTTTGCCAACGGTGATGAGCTAACCCCGGCTGAGGAGGCTGCTGCCAAAGAAGCAGCCGAGTCCAAAGGAGTGGTGAAGTTTGGCTGGATTAAGGGGGTGCTGGTGAGTCACAGTTGAAATGTTTTCTCTTGTAGTCATTACATTTTCCATTGTCTTTACCTGTTTTTACTCTGGTCAGGGAATATGAAACATATGACAGTTCATATTAGTGCCAGAATCACAAATACTGTGGCTTTTCCTATTTCTGCCTTTGCACTGTTAGAGTGTACTGTCAGCCAAACCCACTACAGCATAATGAGGCTCATACATATGATATCAGAAAACATGTATGTTTTATCAGAAGAGTTTGGGTGGAGTGTGAATATCTATCAGTCTCTCTATTATTGATGTATAGAGTTACTCCTTGCTATTCTAAAATCTATATCCTGACACCTATTACAATCCTAGGTTCTTAAATCCAGTAGGTGGAAGAAAGCTACGTTAAGTCTACAGAAGCTGCACAACTGAAACTAAATGTTACTTAAAGTTTTGCAGCTTGCACAATGAAACAATTGCAGAGGAGATTGTTCTGTCTCTTACTGTAATTAAGACCGACATATAAAAGCTCTATTGAGCTTTATGTTGTGTCCTCATATTCTCGCTCTTGTTGTTGTCCAAGAGGTCAGTGAACCTCAGCGTAGTGCATCACAGGTGTGCCACTACACAATATAATTTGACCTGTGGGTGAGAGTAGATGACACTCTGTGAAGGATTTTGGAGCATGAGTGTGAATTAGCAGCAGCTCAGACAGTGGTACTGAGGAAGGAATCACTCACAACAACTGAGATATGTGGTTCATGCTCAGTTTCATTTTACTGAAAGTCAGCAGAGGGTGAATTTTTCATGTTAAGACGTGTCTGGATATTATAATCCTGCTTTTATTTTGACATGACTCATCCTGGCTTCCTCTCTAATGTAAACCCTGCACTCATTCATTTGTCTTTTGGTCTCTAATGGCTTTTATCAAGTGGTGTAAGATATTTTCTTAATATAATCCTCTTGCAGCCATCTTTTCCCCTTGTTGCGGCCCTACATGTGTCAGCTTGGAAACTCTGTTGCTGTAGTCCAGGGGTGTCAAACTGAAGGCCTGCGGGCTAAATCTGGCCTGCCACTTCATTTTAATGTGGCTCGCGAGCGCTTTCAAAGAATATGATTATTGTAAAATACAATCCTGTGCGGCTTTACAGACGTACAGTGAATGCATCTTGATTTTGTTGTCTGTGCAATGAAAGCTTCTAGCCACTCGATGGGAGTGTCTCAATATTAACTATTTCCTACAGTGTTTTTTTTTTTTTTTAGCCAGTGATGGGGTTGGGGGAAAAAAGTAAAGCGAATACATGTTTTTGCTTAATGGAGACAAGCTGGTATGTCCTCTTTGCAACGAGGCAGTGGCAGTGCCGAAGGAATACAATTTACATTGGCACTTAGACATATAACATGGAGCTAAGTATACTAACCTTAGCCATTGAGAAGAGCAACAGAAGGTCCAAGAATTAAAAAGCAGCCTGCCTTCTCAGCAGAATATGTTTGCAAATGATGCAGCAATGAAAGCCAGCTTTATTATGGCTGAAGAAATCACCCAAGCTTTAAAGTGTTTTTCAGAAGATGATTTTTGAAGTGCAGTGCATGCCGAAGGTATGTGAGCAGGTGTGGCCTGACCAGAGACAAACTGAGTCAGGTAACTAGCGGCAAATCAGATTGAAGAAGCAAGCAGTTATCTGGCTTTTTCATTAGCCAATGACAAAAGCGCTGACAATACTGATAGAGTGCTTCAAGAGATTTTTTAAGAGGCGTGAAACCAGACTTGTCTGTCAGAAAAGTGCTCTTGGATTTGGCTGCCATGCACAGGAAGACAAGGGAGAGGGACATTGTCAGTGAGGTGGAGAAGTCCATAAGTAAAATGAAATTACCCTGGGAGAAGTTGGTGGGGTTTATTATCGATGGTGAGCCTGCCATGTGTGGTGAGAGAACTGGCTTGGTTTGACTGGTGAAAGAGAAAATGCATAAAGCAACTGCCACATACCCCTGATAACTTACCTTTCAAAGTCAGTTATTACTTAAGTTATTATTAAAACTCATAATACTTGAATGCAGAGCCTATTAAGTACATTTATATAGTCTTACAGTTACAACTGGCCCTATGAGGTCAACCATAATGCTGATGTGGCCTGGCATGAAAGGTGTAGTGTCTGCTGTAGTCTGATTGGATGATTGTGAAGATGAGGGTTGATCCAAATCCAGGACAGTTACATTAAATGACTGGTTTATCATTGTTATTGTGTTTGGTCATTTTTCTGTTGTAATTATCTAGATTGTTTTATTACCCATCTCTGCAGCAGAATACAGTCACATTCAGCTACTCACTGTGAAAGGAGTAAAAGGACATAAACAATGGAGTGGTGTTTATGCCCTAATGCTCATGCTGTGTTTAATTTCATGTACCCTCTGGCAACACAGCGACACATACACACTCAGCCCTGGAGTGCATGTATTCACACCCCCATTCCACACACACACACACACACACACACACACACACACACACACACACACACACACACACACACACACACACACACACACATAGAGTGAATGAAAAGAGCTACAAACTCAACAACATTCAATCATCTCCTGTGGATCAATGTACTTCAATCAAAGGAGACAGTGAGTGTACTGTGTGCTGCTAATGTCACCTAACAGGACTTATAGGTGGTAAACGTGTTCTCTACCTCTTACCAGCATGAGCCACATGTAGTTTTATTTTGTTTCACAAACACTTCTGTCAGTCTTCCCCTAAAACAGAGAATGCAAATCCTGAATGTCTGGTTATACTGAATCCACAGTAACAGTCCCTCCTCCCTGTAGGTCCGCTGCATGTTGAACATTTGGAGTGTCATGCTCTTCATCCGCATGTCATGGATCGTGGGTCAGGCTGGGATTGGTGAGTAGAGATCATATATGAAGAACCAGTTACCTGCTCTCAGTGTATTACTACTGTAACCTAACTGTGTTTTGGACATTGCAAGTTGTGTGTGGTAAGTGTGACAAGAGAAAGTAGATGGTGTAAGGCTACTTGTTCCATTTCAAAACTGGTGACTCATTTAGTTCCCTGTATTGTAATGCCATGCTGAGGAACGAGCTGAGTGAACAACATTGTTCAGTACATCTGACATCAAAACATCAAAAAGCTCACAGAAAATGACCACTTTACCACAAATCATGTAAACCACTAATGATACTGGCAACATGAATGTTTTGTGCACTATATTATCAGCTGTCACATCATACCATCAGAGTCCCAATCAGACAGCTGGAGCATAGTGAGGCTCCAAGCAACCACACACCTGGTCCTTCACAGTGTTACAGTCTTATTCCTAATACTGTTTACTTGCATCACTACTTCCAGACAGCCAGTATCATCACAGTTTGCTCTGATATCTGCTTTGTAGTTCCAGTCACCATGTCTGGTTATATTATAGTCACATCATCACATGACAATAACTGATGATTCCTGGTGGAAAGCAGTGCCTACCTGACCTGTTAAAATGTATCAGTGATGTTTATGTGAGGTTTATGTGATTAGTATTCAATTCTGATTCTTCCTGATGAAAACAGCTGATGGTGTGTTCTGTGGAATGACAGAGCTTCTGAAGAGAGTGTTGCTGTAATGCACAGAGTGCTCTCAAGTTACCAAGTGTTTCACAGAAGGCAACAGATTAAGACTTAGACTTAGACATACTTTTATTGTCATTCAGTATGCAGCAAGTGTATACAGAACGAAATTTTGTTTGCATAGGCCTCAGATCAACAGATGATGAAATCAAATCTAAAATCACATTAAATGGGAAGCTGTAGGTGACAGAAGATATTCACGGAGATGCCACTGGAGACAAGTGAGAAAATATGTTGTTATTTCAGTTAACTGAGCCTTTAATGTTCCTTTTCCCTTTTGTTTGTCACTTTGATACACTACCAGGCATAAGGCATGAGATTTAGACAATGTCTCAGTGTCTCTCAAATTAAAGCACAGAACAAATAAATAATAAAGATCAAAATAAAAGAAAATTAGAAAAAATAAAGAATCATGGAGTCTTAAATTCTAAGTTGAATCAAAAAATTTGACTGATCCAGTAGCTGAACACTCGTGACTTTCTCTCTCTAATGGAAAGGAAACATTGTTTGTCCCAACTCTGTTGCAGAAGTTTCCACAGATGTGTTGTTGCTTTACTTTCACCCATTAAATCATTCATCGTCTTTGGTAACCTAAACTTTTTTGACCTCACTGACCTTTGTACCATTTCTGGTTATTGACTGAACATGAAGTGCTTAAATTCGAATAAAGACTGGAGACATGGGGTCAGGGTCAGTACCTGTACCTTTACATGATGGTTGGTAATCCAGGATACAGAGAAAGAAAGCAGTCAGTGGGTCAGGAGCCTGGTGATGTGATGTGACAAAGACTGCACATAACTGACTAATTCAAATATCACTGTCTTGAGAAGTTAGCAGGCAGTGTTGCACACAGCCTGTATTTACTGACATGCTGGTGCTCACTGGGCAGTCACTGTGTTCAACACTGTGTCAGCTTCACACAACACTCCTCCCTAATGTCCCTGCCCCCCCAGCAGCATGTGTTGATAATTCTCCACTTTGAAGTGAAATATCACCACAAAGTGGCACATGTGGCAGCCTGCACACGGCTTGTCTTCAGGGCTGAGCTGGTGTTTTTTCACAGAGCTTTCACAGAGTGATTGGGAGGCCTGGTAGAAAACTGTTAACACTGTTGCACATTCTTTTCATTCAAGAGTTTTAGAAAGTTCATTCTGTGTTTTCCTCTGCTGTTCTCTCCTGTGTGATTGTTGCCATGGCTACCGTAGTGACGACCATCAATGGCCCTCTCTCCACCTGCCATTGCCACCAATGATTTGTAATGAGGAGGTAAACATGACTCTCCTCTCTACAGTGATTGGCTGTGTGAGCAGCAGAGTTCTCACATAAGATTTAACCTCATCCTGCTGTTTGGTGAACCTGGGTAATCCACCTGTGTGATTTTTAAACAGCAGGAACTGCTATGAGCTATCAGCCATTTCAGAGGAGCATTATGTGTGGAGTCTGACGAGAGTAGCCTCCCAGGCTGCCTCAGTGAGAGGAGAAATTCAAGACTGCAAAAACCTTAGTTGAAATGAGGGAAGCAGTAGTAGACTGTGGTCTGACAGACATTAACACACATTCCTTTCATTAGATAGATCAGCAAAATAGATCAAAAGCAGTAAGTCAAATATTTTACCTCTGCTCTGTTTGGACTGAACAAGGGTGTTTTCATCAGGGACTGAACATTGTCTTAATAAAATGAGAGCTACTGACAGATTTAAATATTTTAATTTGTGTCCCAAATTTAAATATTAAAATTATTACTGAGTTTGATTCTATCACTAGCTTTATCTCCATGACAACCAAACGATCTGCTCCATGAAATGGTTGAAAGCTCAGAGAAAGCTGGAAGCGTGGACCTTGAGTTGGATTGTAAATTGGACTTATGATCAAGGTTTGGTTTGTAACAGCACTGGAAGCAATGGAAACAGGACTGCAAACAATATTAACAGGCTTGAATATGGGGTGTGCTCCTGTCAGGTTGGTGACGACCGAAACTTTGAGCCAGACTGGCTGGTGAGCCCAGAACAAGTATGCAGCACACTGGCGCAACAGTGTTTAATTCCACAACACAGTGCAACTTTTATGTGCTCTGAATTCTAGCCAGGCTCTCTGGATAATTTTAAGCCAAGGGTATGACCACAGACAATAAAGACATCAGACATAACATTTCAAACAGCTGATTGGTCGAGTGTTATGTGATCCTGGACCCAAAATAACCATGATGTGGAGGGCAGCACTGGAGTCCTCTCACAACGGTTAGCTTTGTGTGGACACATATTCTAAAACACATCACACGAGAGGAGAGTGCATAATTGATCACAAAGGTTTGGACCATACCGATGCTGCTAACAGTTATTTCCCAGTGTAATACATTTCACTATCATCCCTCTGTATGCATAAACATAGTCAGTAGAGGAATAGTAACCAAACTGTAAGCATACTGTACTCTACATATTTCTTATTTGTTCAGTTTTCACAGCATAACTTTGATTTCTTGTCCATTTTCTTTATTTCCAGGTGGAGCATATTACTAATTTCAAGGGAGTCTGGGCCCAGTTTGGAGGCTCTATTGGTCTGACATTTGCCTTCGCCAATGCAGTGGTTGCAGCCATGCATGTGGTGGGGTTTTGCTGAAACAGTTGTGGAACTTCTTGTCAGAGTCTCTCAACACCTATGTGCTTTTCTTTAGACAGTTTGTGATTGCTGCTTTTTCTCCTGTAGAACCCTTGGCTCTGACTATACTGGACCTACCCCAGGTCCCACAGACAGCTTACTGCTACAGACCAAGAGAGAGAATGGTTACCAATATGACACCACAAGCACAGATTAACTGATATCAAGATGTATATCAGCCTCCATTAGCTAAGGCACCTGCTGTCCTTAAGAGGATGGTGGGGTGGGGCTGGATCTGATCCCAACTGGATACTCAATGAGGGTTGGGGTGCATCCTGACAGATCACCAGTCTGTCACAGGGCTGACACATAGAGACGGATCATTCACATTCAACCTAACCTGCATGTTCTTGACTGTAGAGGGCAAACCAAGACAGGTACAGAAAGCTTCCCAGCTGACCCAAATGTTCAACCCAGTTCTTGCTGTGATGACAGAGCTAACCACTGCACCACTGTGTCAGTCATATACTTGATATCCAACTTAGAAGCTAATGTCAACCCAGAATGTTTTTTAAATTGCAGGGGTGTCATTTTTGGGTTTAGAAGATGAACTAGGTCCTCATCATTATCCTCTGTCGGATAATATTGATAATAACATAGGAGCTGCTTTTAGAGCTGAAAAGTCAGTCAATGGTGAGTGATGAGGACAAAGTCCACAGTTTAATTGCTGCAGATTTGACCTTTAGCAGCCTGAATTAGAAAGTTCAACTGAGAAGCCCACATTGGACTTCAGAAAGTTCCTTCTTGTGTTATGACCAGTCCACAGCAGCTCAGCTGTCCAGACAACAGAGGGGAGAGAGAGAGAGATCTGTTCTGTATTATCTGTAATATTTATAGAACTATTGGGGAGTCTTTGTCATATCAAGTAGCTAAAAACTTTGTTCTGTAGGAATTGGCTGGTACTGTTATTCCATTGAATGACTCCTTTGTATTGTCCTCAGGGGGGTAGATGCCATCATGACGGATCAAATAAATGACATCCTAATCGTCGGAACATCACAGTAATTGGTTCTCTTTGCATCTCTGTGGCAGGAATGGAATGGGAAGCTAAGCAGTATGAGTGTTCTGACCTTTGGTATGAAAGAGCGTGTCCATGTCTTGTCAAAAATCCCACAATGGACTTAAGAAAGGGATTACATTAATTAACTGATCCATACAATGGTCAGTGCTGACTAATGCATTGATCATTTGCTTCTCTGTAGGCCCAGACCTCTTGCTTGTTGTCCTCACAGCCATTGTCAACTTCTTCATTGAACCTTCATTCTTCCAAACCAGCGGAATTGTGGGCTTCTTTGGCCACACTGTAGAAATTTTCTTATATGTACAACCTCCTAACCCTGACCGTGGAGGTTTGTTGAGGCAGTGGTGGGACTGGACAGCTTGGTCATTGCCTTTCTGTGTTTAAAACTCTTGTGTTCCTGTCAGGTGCAATCATGTGGAGAACATGGGTCCGGACTTCCAGAGGAGACGCTCTTCTCTGTCTTCGCCACTCTTCCCTGCAGCCACTGGTATTTTGGCTGAGCCAAACATTTCAGGAGATCTTGCTGTAAGTCACTTGTAATTATGAATGCACCCTGACTAAGAGATGATTGATCTCAAGGGCTTTACCTGATGGAGGACATTTGTAGATCTGTCAAACTAAGCAAAACTCATTATCTGTAGACTTTTCTGAATATTGTGAATATTGTTGGAAATAGGAGACTGGTGATTGTTGATGACCTCAGTGTGACAGGCAGAGGATTGCGACATCATCATGACACCTATTTTGATAAAGATTTTTGAGAAGTTTGTTCAGTTTTAGATTGCCTGTTATCTTAAGTCTATGTTGTGGTTGTTTGTCGGTGACCCACAGTTACAGCTATCATTCCCAGGAGGAACCCTCCCTGGGCTGTTGCTATTGATCACAGGAATAGTCTACCTGCGTTGCTGTTTCAACACAGGTGCAGTAGTACCTACTCATCATCTTCTCGAAGCTTAAACAGTCATTTTCAGCACAGTTTTAACATATGACCTCTAACAATAGGCTCCTGTATTGTGAGAGACGCCACTGAATGTGAATAATACACTCAGTGCTCAGTTCATGAACTGCACTGATGTTGCCTGCAAGTTTGGCTACGACTTCTCTGCCTGTAAGAGTGAAAAAGGCTGCAAGTATGGACCCATAATGACTTCCGTATGAAGTAGTCGGATCAGAGCATTTTCTAGAGAGATAGGATAAAGTTATGAAAAAGTCAAACAATTCAATTTCCATTTTATTTCGGTTCAGGTGATGAGCCTGGTTTCTGGCTCGGCCCATCATCATCAGTGCTGGAATCTCTGCCACTTTGTCTCCTCAGCCCTGGCCTTTAGTCAGTGCACCTGTAAAGTTTTTCAGTAAGACCGCCCTCAGCTACATTGAGGTTTCTAATGAGTAACACCAACAACCAGCTAGTGGTTCATTTTTAATTTGATAGTAGTTCATGCTGCAGCTTTCTTTCCATTTTAAAGGCTTTGTGTGTAAGGACAACATCTAATTCCTGGCTTGCACCGCCAAAGGCTATGGCAGAACAATGAGCCCTCCGTGGCTACATCCTTGACCTTCGTATCGCTTGGCCTTTTTATCCTCACGGCACGGTTGCTGCACACACTGCTCACTTACATGCCCGCCTCTGACAATTAGACAACTGGCACCTTACCTTAAGTATCAATTGGTACTATATTGGTAGTAATTGTTACTAATTTAGGGAAATGAAGACAGTGTTTAGTTGATGCATTTAGCTACTATTTCAACTATTTGAACATATATGAATACAAATGACTAATGACTGAATATTTATTTAAACTGCAGTATCTTTGAGAAGATTCTTTTTGGCTACAGTTAAATTGCTACAAATGATGTAGTTTGTGTTGAAATGTATTTTTGGAAAATGTTAATTAGCATTATTTTTATTATTTAGCTCTTTTTAGAGACTCACTAATTTGGCAGACTAAAATATTCAGTCTGACAGCAGGATTTATTCGATTCCTCCTCCTCCTGTAACACCACCTGATGGTTTCATCAGAGACATTAGGAGTTATTCCTGAGGTCCAGTGATATTCCTAGCAAAGTTCCCAAAGTTTCGGGTCCAGAGCTGTACCTGATATATCCAGAATCATTAGAGGTGTCCTCTGAGTAATCTCTGAGTATTTCCACCAAACTCGCTGCCCACCAGTTGTTAGAATACTTTACACTGAAGGTTTCATCAATCGTTGGATACAATAAATGGACTGTCATGACATTTTTCCATATGACAAAACTGAAGTGTAGATGTTTTAGAGAACACAGAATTTGCAGGAGCCTGGGTCTGCTCTGGACTTGACTGTTTTCTTATTGCAGCTGAGCTGAACACCATTGCCCCCATCATCTCCAATTTCTTCCTAAGGCCCTATGCCTGATAAACTTCTGTGTTCCATGCTCATTGGTTAACTCACCAGGTAAGACCAAGACCCAGAGACAGAAGAAAAGAAGTCAAAATATGCTAGATCCAGAAGTAGACAACAGAGAACTTGTCATAGGAGACACAGAAGACATTGTGTGATTTAAAACAGAAGTTCAGCCATGGGTCTTGTGGTGTTTAACAATGATTGTGATGGGAAATGATGGATTGAAGAATTAGTTGAGCTGTAGATAGCCTCAAAGAGCTTAGAGCCAGTGACACAGCTCACAAGACAGGTTAGTATCAGATCGTTCATGGAAAGGCTAATAGAACATCTGATGGAGAATTAGTGTGTATTTTTCAGTGTACTGCAGGGAGCAGTCAGATGATCATTTCCATGACTCAGGGACATGAGTGCATTACTGTAATGTACCTATTTTCAACTGTAACAGAAGTGCAGGTCCAGGTCCCAGACAGAGGAAATCAACACATACTGTAGATCCAATGCGACTGACAATTCACAGAAGCCCAGTTTTCTTTTGATAGTTGAGCCCGGGATTTTAAGTGTAAATGTTTGACGCTATAAACTTGATAGTTATGAATCAGGACTGCAATTGTTTGATCAGGTAACTGGGTGCAGGGTAAAGCAGTAGTTGTAGCTGTTACCATATTCCAATGTGTCAGATACATGTGGTCAGCACCTGATATCTTTGTTGCTATCTCATTTCCAGGCTGCAGCCGCAGGTTGTCAACATTGATGAGATTACTACTCAAAACTGTTTGTGATCAATGTGAATAAAAAGATCTAAACTGTGCTTCATGCTTTTAATTATTTATTTATTTCGCTTTTTTAATTTAGAAATATTGAAGCTACAGTTGATAAGAGTTAGAAAAGATTCAGTTTGATCCTGTACAATGACATTGAACCCTAACCTTAATTAAACTGTTGAACTATCAAAGTGATGGAAACATTGTTTGTGGCAGGAGATGAGATTCTACCTTCTCCATTGTATCATAGTGTGGAAGCAGAAATCACACACAGATACCTCAAAACCTGACTACAGGACCTGAACCTGCAGGGTTTTCGGGAATTTCATGAACTGACTCTTAAGACTGTAGACTGAACAGCTGTATGAAATGCTATAGCTGGGATTTTTTTTTTTATATATTGAGCTCTGTGCTTTTCTCCCTCTCACTACCAAAGCTCTAGCAGAACTTCAGGTACAGATTCTTTTATCTGCTTTTTTCTTCAGGCAGGTCAAAGTGCAATTACATGGACTTAAATGGTACATGACTCAGTCAAATGCCAACAGTACACAGGCTCTCACAAACTACAAACTCCATTTGGTGTTCAGGCTCTTTAGCTAATTTCTCCTCCGGGACACATAAAACCCCCAAACTGCATTGAGAACAGCACCGCCAGTCAAAAATTCTTTATGTCCAGGTTTGTTTTAGATTCTGTCATTGTGTAATCACACAGTCTAACTGTGCCCATCACTAAAATCCCACTAGTCTAGTTTTGGTACCCAGGTAACAAACATGGTCCTCCTATTAGCTGGTATAACCCTTCTGGTCTCCAGTCTAACAGACTGCTACTCTCATTCTTTAACACAACTCTTTAACTTGAGCCATACTTTAACAACAGCAAATATCTAATACATTAAGACTGATGTTAATAATGAAAATGATTGGAAAAGAGGGATGACCACAGTTTCTCCTAATTTTCAGTCTTTGAGTTGCAGGTCCGATTAATTTTGGTGAGTTAAGGAGACAAATTAATTCTCCTCAACCCCTAACACAGAAGTGCATTTCTGTAGCTTTACCATCTTGATTTATTTTACAAACATTATGATTCCCACAGTAGGTGACTAGCACTCTTGAGTCTGTTTTTGTTTTAAATGTCCTTTTTGTGTCTTTTGTTGCGCTTGTTGTGACCCCTTGTCATTGGTGCTGCAGGGTGGCGCCCTAGCTTCATAAGCAATACTATAACATGGGTTTCTCTTGCTGAGCCATACTGTGCCGTGTGGTGATGTTTGTCATCAACTGGTGGGCTGCTCTCCACCAATGTCATTGTCCTGGGTCTCACATCTACGCCAGCCACAAGTAGTCAGGTGAGCTACTGAGCAATAAATTAGCACAGTTTGGTCCATAAGGTCATGACAGTCACTGTTTAAAGAATCAAGGGAATTTCAGACAACAAACATTTGAAACCTCAGAATCATTTAAAAGATGCTCTAATTATGAAAAACATGATGCACACAGCGGCTGTTTACTTTCTATGTTCCGTATATATAAATAAATATAGCCTAGCATCACCAAAGCAGTGAAAACATATTCTGTTCAGCAACAGTCTGATTGTTATGGGTATTTGGTGTAACTTGAATAAAAAAAATCACAAATAGTTTATGCTGTATTGTGTATGTATTGTATTGATTTAAATTAAATTAATTGTGTTTTTTTGCAATGATGATTTGTTGATTGGTCCATAGCTCCACCTGTAGCAGGAGCACAAACAAAGTAGCATTGCTCGTTGATGATTAATGAATATTCTGAATATGTCCCACAGGTCTGTGTTATTTTATATGCATTCACCATCTAAGTAGGGAGATATGTTATCCTGTTCTGGCAAACCACTCATTTTATTTTTCAGATCAAACTTTTAAAGAATACATAAAATGTAGAGGCTGCAGATAACTCACAGCATGAACATATGAGGCTGAGGGTGTACAATCACTGCACCAGTGCTGTGTTGTCAAGAGTCAAACCCTCACACCAAACTGAAGCCCATGAAGTTTGCGTGTCTTATATTTCACCCCTACATGTGATACTTGGAAACATGGAACATGGTAAACAGTAAGTGCTGGGTAGAGGGGTTGAGCCCAGCTTACAGCTCTGGCCTCCCCGGTCTTCGCCTCAAGCTCAACTGAACACCATCTGGACCCATCTCTGTGGCATTTCCAAAACTGTCAGACTGTTGATTTTTTTTTTACCAAAGTGAAAAACTGTCAACAAAGAATTTTTTTTTTCTGTTGAATTCACATATCACACTGTTACATGATACTGAGCTGTCAAGTTGTTCCCACCCCTGACACTCCTTGCACCTCTTCAAACACAGAGCTGAAGCTTTGGGCACCTGTGTGCACACTCAGTTTGACATGCAGCACACACATAGGGAGGCCTCTCTCAATGCCTGTAACACCACAGGAGTCACACGGTTCAGTCCGGCCAGATCCACCTGTAAACACACTTCCCACTGAACTGTGTGTTTCTGCCTGCATGCGGCCCCTCCTCTCCAGATGTGAACTGGGGCTCATCGATCTGGTGGGCTCTGACCTACCACCAGGCCCTGACCCACACTCTGCACCTCAGTGGCGTGGAACACTACATCAAGAACTTCAGGTAAAAAAACACAGAGAAGCACCCCACTGACTGGATCATTAACTAAATAAACACACCTGTAGTTACTGTCACCAGCTCTGAACCAGGCAGTGGTTTTCTGAAAAAATCTTTCTTATCATATTGAAAGTGGCCTTGGTGTTAGGGTTGTTTGTAAGCTAATAAAGATATACTTATAGCTTACTAATAGCTTACCTTTATACCTCAGACTAAATCAGATCATCTGTTAGCATACTAAAACATACTACAAACACTGCAGCTATCCTCAGATCATACTGGTATCATTTACTTACCTTATTTTGTTGGTGATAAGACAACAGTGGATATTTACAGAAAATAATTTGACAGAGCTGGGCAGGACAATGAGCTCGAACATCAGAGTAAATCTGCTACAGACTTCAGACAAAGAAAATCCACCTTGTGGGAGTCAGAGCCCAGACCTGATCCCAACAGAGCTGCTGCTGTGAATGAGCTCAGAGAGACGTTACACCATTAACATCCCGGAGAATATGTTCGAGCTAAGCAGCCTGGGAAGAATGATCCAAACTTCCTGAAGAGCTGGACTGAGGTCAAGGAAGCAAAGGAGCTTCATAACCACTTCTCCTCACATCCAAGGCTTCACACCTGACTTTTTCTTTGTCACTATGAATGATTGAATGAATGATAGATTATATGTCAATTTTAAATCTGTATTTAAATGAGAATTTGACCACTGGAACATAAAGATGAAGATACCCAGCCTGTGTTGTCATTGTGTAATATATCCTCGATGATATGGCTAATTTACACAAAATCACAGAAATAATCAAACTCGATTCTAAATTGTGTTTTCTGGTATTGGAACCACTAGAAGCTGGTGTTGTCTATGTATCCCCTGGCTCTGTGGTTATGCTCTGAATGCTTCCCCACATGCAGCACATGGTGCACTGGCATTATTGAGGATGTATTAGTGATAATGTGCCTTTGGACTGTTCCCATGGCAGCAAAACCAAGCAGGAGATTGTGGCATCTGTTGGTGTCCCTCAGAATGACTCTCGTGTTCCTCTGAGCTCCTTCTCCTCTACCCATTAAATCCCCGTGCTTAACATATTGTTTTGATGTGCGCTA
Organism: Lates japonicus; assembly: GCA_033238685.1. Lineage (NCBI taxonomy): Eukaryota > Metazoa > Chordata > Actinopteri > Centropomidae > Lates > Lates japonicus. Next base: position 8,756,283 of record BRZM01000011.1, read on the forward strand.
CTTCTGGTTGCTGTTTTTTGTCCTGTGTTGAATGGCACAATGTGAAGTCAGTAAAAAGTGGCCACAGATTTTAAACTAGCTACTCTGTTAATGTCTCCAGCAGAAGATTGAACTGTTAAACTGTTAATGTATGTGTATAGTAAAAACCGACATTAAAGCCGACATGTTGATGTTTTCGTCTGATCAGACCCAGTGTTTGGTGATGATCACACCCCAACCCCATCAGTCAACCTGGTTCACAGCTTCACCAAGAACGAGTTCTGATGATCTGTGTCATGTTCAAGGTGAGCATACCTCCTAGTGTTTGTTGTTTACCTTGTGGTTATACAAATGCCTCAAAACCTGTATACGCCTCCTAAAGTACTTCTAGACTCATGACCCAGCCCATAGATATGATATTACTAATTAAATACTGTGATGCTTCTGTTGAAAAGAAGTTTTCAGACAGAGTACAGTAGAAAAAGTCAGACACCCCATGCATTTGTGAAATATTGTATTAAGAATCACTCTTAGGTCTCTGGCGTAATTTCTTTTAGCAGCCACAGCCAAATATCAACAAACCAAAAAGCCATTAAAAACTTAAAATTGATTGTTCCATGAAAATACAAGAAATTTTATATTCTCGGTCATTTGGTACCAGTGATCCATCATCAAGGTTGTGCTTTATTAAAAGACACAATTTTGCCACATGCTTTTTGTCTAGAAGAAATACTGTTCTATAAAAACACAAACAGAACCAATGCAGGAAACACACCTGAAGATGGCGATCTCAGCCAGGAAGGGTACAGCTGCCGCCAGATAGCTAGGCTAGAGCAGGAACCTTCAGCAGTTGGGTACACTCGGTAAAATACAGATAAACCAACAGCTTGAAGACAAACCAGATCTGGGCGCTCAGTGGCTTTTCTCAGCAAGAACACCACATCCTGATCCATGTGCAGGGAAAAACTTCAATGACATCACAGGAGCTTCAGCAGTAAGTGGTCAAACCAAACTGGTGTCCTCAGTGTTCCACCCGCACAGTGTGTGGTCAATTTTTAGATCGCGCTTAAGGTCCTACAAGGCTGCTCGGCAAGTCCCTGATCAATGAGAGACAGAGGTTAGCCTGGCTGCTAGCCTGGGCTATCACAAGAACTGGACAGCCAGGAATTGGAAGAAGATCTGTGGCTGATAAGTCCAGTTTCCAGCTTTTATCCTCCTGATAATGTGAGGGCACGTAGAATATAAAGCATTATCTCCAGTATGTACAGTATCTACCGGTCACATGATGGAGGCATCGCGGGTTTGGGGATGCATGAGTGCTGCTGGTGTTGGTCATCTCACTGTCTGTACGGCACATTGAACTTGCCAAGTATTGTGCCATTTCGAAAACCTTACATGCTCCCTTCTGCACGCACTGTTCTGTCGGGTTAAACTGGATGTTTCAACAAGATAATGCTCCTTGCTGTACATCCAGGGCCAGTAGAGTCTTGCTTTGGTATACCTGTGTCCAGGTCTTAGAGTGGCCAGCTCACCCCTGGACATGAGCCCCATTGAAAAATCTTGTGTGGATTATCCAAAGGTCTGTTTCAAAGTTGTGAACCAAAGAAGAAAGAATTAAAGCAGTAATTCAAGAAGAATGGAACAAGATTACTCCCTCAACAGTGTGAAAGGCTCGTGGGGGAACATGCCAGCCAGGATTAGAGCTCTCTACCACGTACAATGGACTACTAAATATTCATTTGATGATGTGATGGTTTATTTATTTTTGTTCAGTTTTGTTCACATTTCTCTGTTATTTTATGACTTTGATACCAATAATGCTGCTGAGAACTGACATATTGAAACCGTCAAGAATTTAGTTTTGTTAGTTTTTGTAAACAATAAACAAAATATCATTTGTATTTGTTTAGTTCGTCTAATGCAGCCACACCCTTTGGAAATTACAAAAGATTTTTCCCAAATATTTCAAGGATAATATTTGAGATTGTGTAAATTTAAGGGTGTCCGGAAAATCCTTTTTTCCACTGTATATCATGTAAGCAATGTTGACCATGTCACACAATTAGCAGTGCTTGTAAACATTAGCACAGATATAACAACCGCAGATCCAATAGTCACAATCTCAGAGTTATTATCCATCTTGAGTGAATTAAACTAAACTAGCATAACTTTTACTGAAGGTGACATCACCCAGCTGTGATTAACAAAACAGTCATGTGACAAAATGCAGTTGGAAATACAACAAACAGGTTTATAATATTATTAATATATTGTAGTAGGTTAGTGGTATAAAGAGATTTCTTTGACATTATTTTTCTTTATAACATTGAAACAGTTGATTGCTACTAGTTAAATATATCATATAGCAGACAAACACAGTGATATATGAGAAGTGAAATGAAGTTTATAGATTTACAGAAAGTGTGCAATAATTTTTTAAACAAAAGTAGGCAGGTGCATAAATTTGGGCACCCCAACAGAAAAATTACATCAATATTCAGTATGTCCTCCTCGCAGAAATAGCCTCTAAACGCTTCCTATATTTCCAATGAGGGTTCTGATTCTGGTTGAAGGTATTTTTGACCATTCTTCTTACAAAACATCTCCAGTTCAGTCAGGTTTGATGGTTTCCTGCGGCATGGACAGCCCTTTTAAATCACACCACACAGATTTTCAATAATATTCAGGTCTGGGACCGAGATGGCCATTCAGAACGTTGTACTTGTTCCTCTGCATGAATGCCTTAGTAGAATTTACAGTGTTTAGGTTGTTGTCTTGTTGAAGTATCCAGCCCTGGGCGCAACTTCGTTAACTTTGTCACTGATTTCTGAACATTGTTCCGCAAGAATCTGCTGATACCGACTGAACTACATACCTTCAACTTTAACAGATGCCAGTACCTGCTCAAGCCACACAGCCCCACAGCATGATGGAACCACCCACCAAATTTACTGTGGGTGTGGCAAGTGTTGTCTTGGAATGCTGTGTTTCATCCGCCATGCATACCGCCCTTGTTATGTCCTTAAATAACTCAATTTTTAGTTTCACTGGGTCCACAGTACCTTTATTCCAAATGAAGCTGGTTTGTCCAAATGTGCTTTAGCATACCTCAGGCGCCTGTTTGTGGTGCATAAAGAGAAAAGGCTTTCTTCCGTGATTACTTCCCTCTCATACAGCATCACCTGTGCAAAGTGCGCTGAATAGTTGAACGATGCACAGTGACACCCATCTGTAGCAAGACTGTTGTAGGTCTTGGAGCTGGTCTGTGGTTGAGCTTGACTGTTCCTCACCATCCTCGGCCTGTGCTATCTGGAGATTTTTCTTGGCCTGCCATCCGGCCTTTACCAGAACTGTGCCTGTGGTCACCCATTTCTCACTATACTTTCACAGTGAAAACTGACAGCTGAATTGCTTTGAGCTTTTTGAATCCTTCCCTAAACCATGATGTTGAAACAATCTTTGTTTTTCAAGTCATTTGGACAGTTGTTTTGAGGTTCTATGTTGGCACTCTTCAGAGAAGATGCAAAAGAGGAGAACAACTTGCAATTGGCCACCCAACACCTTTCTCATGATTGGCTTCACCTGTGTATGTAGGTCAAAGGTCAATGAGCTTATCAAACAAATTTTGTGTTCCAATAATTAGTGCTAAAGGTATTCAAATCAATAAACAACAAGGGTGCCCAAATTTATGCAATCTGCCTACTTTTTGTTTGGAAAGAATTATTGCACACTTTCTGTAAATCTTATAAACTTCTTATTTCACTTCATATATCACTGTGTTTATCTGCTATATGATATATTTAACTGAAATTGCTGATCCTAACAACCAGTGATTTATAAAGCGAAAATCTGAAAATTATCAGGGTGCCCAAACTTTTCATACCACTGTACAACCCAACCTCTCATTTTAAACTCTAAAACTAAAATCCCCTATTTTCTCTCCCTGTTTCCTGTCTTCTTTTCACTGCCCTGTCAACAAAGCATCACCCCCCCAAAAAAAAAGTCACTGGGTGGAGGCCTGGGGTTGAGAAGAATCCGAGTCATTGCACACAGAGCAGTGTGTGTGCAGCAGCATGGAGGGCTGAAACCTTACAAACAAACAAAGTCAATCAATGACCCAACCACTAAATGAACTGTGGTGGAAGTAGAGAGGGCTGATGGAAAGGGAGGTCATCTTTCGTTCCAGTACTTGGTCAATGAAAGTGATTAAACAAAATCTGAAGCAGGGTACAGGTACTCACCTCAGCTCCTGCTGTCCACTGCATCATGCATCAGTACTAATTTGAAATTGAAAAGTCTGAAAATCCAAATCCTGATTTGGGACAGACCCACTGAGCTCACAGTAAATACCAGCTAATTACTCAATAAACTACACAGCTTCACCCAGCACACATAAGGACCATTTTGGCTTGTACAGACCTCAGTGATGTGGTTGTTGGAAAATGTCACTGGTGTAAATGTGGAACCAGTGAAGCATCATCACGAAGGTCACAAAAGATTCCTTCGACTAGTTGCTGCTTTGGCTCATTTAAATGAGTATATATGAGGTAGTGATGTTGAATGTTTCAGAGCACTGCAGTCCTGTTTATACTGTGCTGGTTTAAAATCTGTATGTGAAGACTTTGTTGATTAGGGACTTTTGTTGTCACCGAATGTGGAGCCCGCTCAGTGTCAGTGAGTTTAGACCAGTTTATGGACAGTGGTTAAGTCTGATGGTGAAGTCACCGTCCACCTATTCCACCAATCTCAGATACATAGTATCAGCTGTAGCCTGAGTGATACTGTAGCACTGTAGTTTACAAACTAAGCCAAGCATCAGGCTCACAATGAGGCCATTTTGTTTGGCTGAATGCAGGCTCCCACAGTCCAGCAGCTCCAGCTCACTCTGCCCTCCACAAGTGGCCTCTGATCTGCCCCAGCATGCTTCTTTGCTTCCATTAAGACCGAGAGACCTCAGCACGTTAAATGGTGCAAAACATTCAGGTTAATGGCATCGCAGTTTCCTGGCCGGAGAACAGCTTTGTCAACTGTTTTCTGCAGAAATAAACAAACTCCCGATGAGGAGGTTGAAAGTAGGACTTTGTTCTGCAGGTGGTTGAATCAGCTCTGATCACAATCTGATTACCACATCCCAGACATTCTTGACCTTGGACATGTGGACCACAGATTAGAGATGTTTCCAGTGACTAGTTTTCCTAGTGTCTGATTAAACACTTAAATGTAAAAGTAAAAGTAAAAACACTAATTGAACACGCAGTGCTTTGCTGAATGGTTACATTCCAGCTTATTCTGGACAGCATCAGATTTTTGGGGATTTTGGTTTCATTGTGAGACATTCTGCTAGTCCTCACAGCTTTAAAGGGCTGTTTGATGGTTAAGACTTGGCTCTTTGAGGTTCAGTCACAACTGTCTAGCTTATGGTCAGGGTTTGAGGTCTGCATTTATTGGAGTGTCCCTTACAAGTCTAGCATGGTGTGTGTGTGTGTGTGTGTGTGTGTGTGTGTGTGTGTGTGTGTGTGTGTGTGTGTGTGTGTGTGTGTGTGCGCCTCACAGGGCTACAGAAGGCCAAACTTCAAAGATCTGCCACAGACCAGTCTCGCACCAGCTGGCTGCCGGAAGAATGAGACCAAAGCCTCTCACACACCAGTGTTTGTTGAGGACATGAGGCAGGGCACACAGCACCTGCTCCAGGTGAGAAAACAGCACTGTAGCACTGTGATGGTGTTAAAATGAGACCTCAGGTGAGTAAGGCCTGTGTAAGTAAACTGCACTGAGATAAGTTAGCTGCCTACATGCAAAGATTAATTCCCAGGGAGCTGTTCAAGCCCCCTGCACTTTTTGACTTGTACAGAGAGACCCATCAGCCAGCAATAAGCACATGCTTTATAATGTGGCTTATTTGTCACAATTTGTTCAAAGATTCGCCAACAAGGAAAGTTGAAATGATTTCTCCTGGTTGAGGATGATTTTATTAATTGTGCAAGAGGCTATAAAGTTCATTGAATTTGGGGCCCAGCGTGTCCTCAAACTTTCTCTCTCATGATCTCAGTGTATGTCACATCAAATTAATATGATTTCTATAGGCTAATATTACATACAAGGTCTCATTAGGCTGCATAGATGCGTATAAATGATTATTCTCAAGTAGAAAGGAAAGGAAGGAATAGGAAAAAATGTGGAGAGACTTCTGCTTGACTGATATTATTCAGTATTTTTCTTATGGTCAACAAGTCCCATGAAAAAGATCCACCCAATGATCTGTTAGTGCATGTCTTTTAATACTTTGTGACTTCATTGGTTAAAGCTGAAAATGTCAATCTCACAAGTATATCGTTGGTAAAATAAAGACTTAGCTATTTCCTAAACTATTAGATACTGTAGTTTTCAAATATTACTCAAACAGAACAAAAACATTTTAAGCTGCAGATGGCTAAGATGTGGTGCCTCTCTGTGAGTATTACTGACAACAGGACACCGTTAATGATGCTGTGAACAGTTCAATGGCTCAGTGGAATAAAATGTGTCAGGCTCTGGATACTCTCGGTACTCGCACATGGACGAAGACAGGAAAACTGAATATCACAGGAATTATTACTAATCCTAAACATGGTGTAAAACATCTTAAATGACTAGTTTTAGAACATGTAGAGAGAAATTAAATTGCACCAGACTTTGATATAAAAGTCACACAATGCTGTCAAAGTTTCCATCTCAGGTGCTAAAGCTGGAAGTGATAACTGACACCAGATTGTTCACATTTGAACTTGTTGCCCGTAAGCACTGGCAGTGATTCTTAGGCGTTTCGCAACAAACAATATGAATCATTGACGCTGTCCCATCTGAAGGCTGGAACTAGTCGCCTCAAGCCAAACAATCTTAAAGGACTAAGAATGACTGAGGGATTGCATTATTGAACGGGAGACGCATATTAGTATGATCCAGTGAGTAGATACCTTGAGTGGAAAGAGTCAGCTGGTTGTCGCAGTGACAACCTGTTAAAAGAAATGTGACGCCTAGATCCCTGGTTTGAACCATCAAAACCCAAATCCAGATTTTAATTTACAACGGTTCGATGCTTTTTACTGAAAATGAGGCAACACCATAATGTTATAAATAATATGTATGCCTATCGCTGGAAGTCTGGTGACAGTACGGCACTCACCTCCTCACAGACACTAGAAACATATGTGATAACACAGACATACAGCAGTGCTGGGATTATACCAGGAGGCCATGGAGAAAGATTTTCTTGTTGCAGTTTTGAATAAGAACAGATTTATTCAGGAGTATGTAGAATGTGAGCACATACTGGAACATTGATTTAACATTGACAGTGGAGCAATATAAATATATTAAACTTCACAGAGACAGGGGTGCATAATGTTAACAATGGATCAATTCCTAAGACAAGAGCAACAAAGAAAACAGGGCGTATGCAGTGTTAGCAGAGAAACTGACTTAAATAAACCAAGAGAAAGTCAAACAAAACATGACAGTGTACTGCTCTTGATTCACAGTGGGGTGGTGGGGGTAGAGGAGAGACCTAAGGTGTAGTCATCATCACATCAATAAGCCAATTAAACTCTTTCAAAGAAAAACGGTCAGAATACAGCTTCAGCAGGAAATGGCATGGTAAAATCTTGCATCTCTGAACAGCAAAGCGCCAAACAGATGCATTCAAAGTTGTATACAGAATTGTCAGCCAGTTGTATATGGTGTCAGTTATGTTGTTGAGACAAGTGCTGCAAATTGAAAGCTTTGTAAATTTAAAGTGCAAACAGGCTCGTCAAACAATTAATGTAGTAATAAGATCAGATACTGACTTGTTTATCTTTCTTTGCCAAATGCATTTGTTTTTTTTTTATCACTTATGATAAAACAATTGCATTTTTATTGCTTGTATTTTGAACTTGATGTTATTTGATGCAAAGTTATAACATATTCTGCAGTATTATTTGGCTTGACCAATTAGCCTGCCTGCAACCTGCTTTGTTAGCTATGGGGGGACATGTGGCTCAGCACCCTCCCAAATGGGGAATGGCAGAAAAAAGTTTGAGAACCATTAATTACAATATATTGACTATAACAGCTTATTTGTCCATGAATTATTAACGGTTATGTTGGTAAATTGAAATAATTGATTGATCACTGCCAAGATGAACCCAAGACTACATCCATGCGCCGCACCCCACCACAGTGAGAACCGGCACTACTACACACACCTTATTGGCACTTGTACGAAACTGGAGTTCATATGAAATCCAGTTTCCTGCTGAAACTCTGGATCAGCCAAGTGTGAGACTGAGTGAAGGACTTAAACTGAATGAGTGTCCTCATTGTATGTGGGATTATGGCATTAGAGCTGAAGGTCAGAGATTGTCCAACTCACAATAATATTGAAATCACACCAGCTAATACTCTTAAGGCAATGTGCCTTAACTTTCAATCCAGTAAACAGCGGTATCAATGTACACACCACAGGACTGAGAAAGACATTTGAACCTGGCATTTGTTGTGTGCTGTTCGCAGCAGGCTTATTGTCTTCCTTTTCAATAGTCCACGTCACTGTGAGTTGAATCCTGTTTAGGTTAGTGAGCAGGTCATGCCGCCTTCTGTCCACTGCTCATAATGTGAACTTTTTATTTATGTTTTCCCACACGCTTTTGACTTCTGAAGTTGGTGCCATATTCATGACTGAAAGAGGGTCTGATGTGTCCATATCCAAGGACAAGGGCAGTATCACAAATACTCGGTGTATATATGTGTACATATATATATATATATATATATATATATACACACACACACACACACACACACACACACACACGCAATATAATCCCGAGAAGTATTAATCATAGGGTGGAATAAATAGTGGCAAGGAAGGAAGCCTCCACTGTTGCCTAGTGCTTGCTCATGGTGGAACTGTTGGTTCTGTCTTTGTAAATAGGATAATATATAAAGGGTACAGTCTTGTGAGACAAGTCCACAAAATTTTGACAACAATGGATGAACAGCAGGGGTCAGATATTATTAGTCCCAACAAAGAGCTCCTGTGAATTGTAGATCCAGTGTTTGTTTTATATGAGTCCCGATATAACAAAGGAATAAAAGTCAGTTGCTTTGGTCTGGATTATTCTTTTTTTTTTTTTTATCGTCTCTTGTGAGTTCTCCATCCTTACAAAAGTCAAATGCCAAATCTGGGGCTGGGGGCTGGGGCCAGAGCTAGTCAAGTCAATTTATTTTACATAGCACCAGAATTGCCAAATGAAGTTATTTGAGGCATTGTACATAGAGCAGGTCGAGACCATACTTTTTATCTTATAAAATTTACAGAAAGAGACTCAAACAGATCCCACCATGAGTGCACTAGCGACTGTGGCAAGGAAAACTTCCTTTAAGAGGCAGAAACTCAAGTAGAACTGGCTCAGGGTGGCTGCCATCTGCCCCTCGACCGTTGGAGAGAGGGGTGGGGGATGGGGTGGGAAGACAACATGGGCAAGAGAAAGACAACCTGCACCTTGCAGTTGGAGACTGATACAAGAATGATTTCTACCGTGCCGGCAGCAGTTCAGCAGGAGGTGGCATTAAAATTCAATAGGTTAAACCCAGCTGCCTTCAAACTGTCGAAAATAAAAGTAAACATGAAGAGAGCAGGAGAAGTCTGCACCAAATAGCCTGATATATATATTATATACATTTCAAAACAAAGTACACAGCACAGTCCTTCTTAAAAACAAAACCATACCTCTGTCTAAGGAATGCCCAAATTCTAGCTTTCTTAGCTATCAGGATTGCCATCATCTTCTGAAACTGAACTACTGCACCGCAATTCCTGTGGGGCAAAGTGGCGGAGGCCGCTGTTAGTGAAACTGAGATATCGCGGGCTGGTGGCTGTTGAAGAGGTGATTTGCGTAGCTGAGAAGGCAGAATTTTTTTTAAAGATGGATTAAACATCCATTCTCACACGTGGCGACCAGCATGCCATCAAGATTACACTGTCTAAAAGTTACAACCCCTGCTCTATATAATATAGTTTTCTTCTTGTTTTCAATTATTTTTTACCTCACAAAATATTTTTCACTCTCTTTCTCTTTTTCTTCTCTCTTATTGTCCTCTCATTCCATTTCCTCCCAGATGAGTTGCTGTCCTCTCAAGAGAAGTCTTCAGGATGAAAGATGTCATTGTGTCCATAGACACCAAGCAAAGACTCCACGCTGATTCATTCAAGCCATCCTCCAAGGCCACCAGCCCAGAATAGTCCACACAGAAAGGTAACAGCCTCAATAATAGGAATGGCTCATCTTAATAATTACAGTCCAACTTGACTTTATTGAAAGAGCGCAAGGACTGTGACACCCAGGTGACATGCTCTTTAAAATGGCAGCAGGAAAAAACAAAAATAATCATTTATCAGGTTAGTGTAATGTGTTTTTAAGTCATGAAAAGACTTCTATTCTAAATAACTAATTTATACATTAGAGAGATTGTGTGTGTGTGTGTTGTTCAAAAATGGTTCAGTTCACGATGGAGGAAGGTTTTTCATCCAGGAAATTTAACACCATTCTCACAGATCCTTTTTAGTCCATCAATATCCTCCCTTATTCTGCCTCTACACACACACACACACACACATAGACATCTGTGGACCAACAAACTGGGCCCAGTGGGACAACTAGGGTCATCGGTGACTGCAGCAACTTCCTGTCACTGCAAGTGTGTGTGTGTGTGTAAGAGAGAGAGGGAGAGATCACCGTCATATAGTGTATAACTGCCACCCACACAGCTCTGAGCAAAGCAAGCAAACAAACAAACTGTTCCCAGATTGTGAGAACTGTAGTACCAAACATTCCCAACAACATCCTGATGACCAGATCCAGTCCGGATTCATGACATCTGGTAGAATATTTGGTGTCTATTTATTGTTGTTAAATTTGGTCAAGCTTTTCATCCATGAAAGTGCGAGTAAAAGAAATCTCAAGGACATACCATCCTCTGCCCATATCACTCAAATCTACATACCCATGAAGGGATCATTAGGGCCCAAGCACCAAAGGTGCCAGGAACGTAGTTTGTTTGGATATTATTATTATTATTGTTGTTGTTATTATTCTGTCCACAGAACCACACAAAGGGGCATACCCTCAGTCCTAGTGAAAATTACGTTATTCTTGAGTGACTGGGCTCAGGTGTAGTCAGTGGGCTCCACAGTGCCCCCAAATGTAGGCCATGTTGAAAAAAAGGTCCATGGATTTTTGTGAAATTCAGTGAGATCATTGCTTTCATCACTGTGAATGCAATAAACTTTTTTGAGAATTTTTCATCAAACAGGAAGTCAGCCATTGTGTATTTCCTACATCAAGTTTCATTGTATGATTGCATTTTTGAGGCCTTTAGGATGCACAAAATATAGATATAGCAGCTCTCTAGCGCCCCCTAATTACTTTTAAACAGGAAACGGGGAGAGAGTAGGGGAATGACACGCATTACGGGTCCGGCTGGACCGGGAGTCAATCAGGGGACCAGCTGCTCAGGGCACTTAGACATGTGGTATGCGCCCCAACCATTCAGCTATGGGGGTGCCCCGCCCCCTAATTACTTTTCAGGTGGTAGTTGTGCTCGGATGTTCATGAAACTTGGGATGTGTGTCATAAGTCACAGAACATTATATCCGATGTGGGTCTTGGGAATGGGTGTGCCAAAATGGCCCTCTAGAAAATTTAAATGAAGCAGCCCCCGTGTACTGTTTTACACACATGTACGAAATTCGCCAGGCACATGTAACACTCCAAAACGTACAAAAAAGAGTCTTGGCTTGAATACATCTACATGACAATATTCAGCCATACACATAGCACCACTTACTGGCAAGAGGAAATGACGTGTTATACAATAATGTATTCTTTCAAGCAGGCTAACAAAGATCACAGGTCAGAAATGCCTACTACATTTAAAACCAGCCAAGTGTATGTGAGTATACTTCTCAAGTCTGATGTCAAAAGGACGGAGACTTAAGCTCCTCTCACGGTCTATCTGTGCAGGTGACTGCCTTCATGCATGATGCAAATATGCAAATGCACAGCAATTACTGAAATGCATCATATGATGCTGCCAGTCCCCCCGACGGGTGCAGGGTGCAAGGGCTTGTTGCAGCTGTACTGCAGCAGTAAATGGACTGTACTTATATAGCGCTTTTCTAGTCTTTTCGACCACTCAAAGCGCTTCACACTACAGATCACATTCACCCCATTCACACCCATTCATACAGCACATGTTCTATACAAAGTGCTTTTTTTTCTATACACACATTCACACACCGATGCGATGCACACACATCGGAGGCAATTTGGGGTTCAGTATCTTGCCCAAGGATACTTCGGCATGCGGACTGGAGGAGCCGGGAATCGATCCTCACCAGGTCCTCACCAGATGCACTGCAGCAGATCTTTCTCTTCGGCAAGCCAGGGTTATGCAGAGTCTACTTTACTTGGACGATTCGTTAATACGCACTCTGACCCAACAATTTTCTTGGCTCATGTAACCCAGTTGGGGCTAATGTGAATTTCACAAAGAGTCCTGTAGATCCCAGTCAATGTGATGTGTTCATTGGTGTTTCCCTTGATTCATTGGCAATAAAAGTTTCTTCCAGGCATCCTTGACTGGACCTCTGTATGCCAACAGGTGGAAACTTTTTTCCAGTTGGTGCATGGATCAAGGTGTGGTCCCAGAGCATTGCTTTATGCCTGTATTGTTCAAATATTTGCAGATGCTGCTGGGTATGGGGCTCTGTCTCTACCATCAAGGTGTACATTGCTGCCATCTCAGCTCACATATTCTGGTGGACAGTTGAAGCGTGGTTTTCTGTGGTGGATTTTTTCTCTGATATGAATGTGTGTGAATGTGTTCATGAACATTTGCCCTGCAGCTAGGGGTGGAGTGACTGCATCCTAATATCAGATTACTCTGTCCTGTTCAGGCTCTGATACAGTATGTGTCAGCTGGGTTTCATAAGTCAGATACACTGTTTGTTTTACATCAGTAACTCTTATTTCATTCACAGTAGCTTAGTAGCAAAGGAACAAAAGACAGCAAATGGAACAAATTCATGAATGAAAACAGTATTTGTGAAAGTCAGAGTGGTATATGACATGACTCTGACTCTGTTGTTGTACTGATGGAATTATTGCTGTGGAATTAATAAGATGCTAAGTTTACCATGCAAGCTACTATTACTGCCCCATACCTTCATAGGGACTTGATCTTACCAGCTTAATACTCCTTCTTTGGAGATGCCAAAATGACAGGGCCACACACATTGTGAACAAGTCGTTCTGCTGAAGGCACAAGAAGTAGCAAAATGAAGATGAATGCCTTGATTTGGGTAATCCTCTTAGTCCCAACCAAAGCTCCTACCTGAGTCATCATTTAGACAGGAATCTTTTTGTTCCCGCTGCTTCTCTGACCTCTCTGTCTGGGGCGGGGATGCAACCTCAGTGCATGCACTGCACACACACAGAGTGGCTGCGGTGAACCAGCTAAAGGCAACTCCAGTTGACGACGACTACCCTCGTTACTCTTGAAGTGCATTAAAAAGTTTAAGATACTGGGCTTTTACCTTTTCTTTATATATTTTCAACAGTTGTCCGTAGTCTCCCAACATGTTTAACAGGAACCACAGTGCCAATTGTTGCAAAGAAGCCGAAACGAAAGCTGCCTGTATGTAGTCTAACTGGTTAGTTTGCCACTAATCTTAAAATCTGGCAAATTCCTGACAAACCAGCCCCCGGACATTTTAGATTTCTGTCCAGTGAGATATTGAGTTTACAGTGATTTTACTGTTGCTCCTCTAGAAACATTATTTAGTTGTATTTAAAATATGACTCAACTCTACTCCTGTTAAAAAATGATAAATTAAAAAACCCAGTTATTTAGTAATGAAAAAGAACTAGTAACGGTCTGAGCTGGACTGATAGGGGTCTGGATAGATAAAGATAAAATCCTAATGATACCCATCCCTACAGCTGGTTAGTGGCTTTGCCCCGACTTCAGGCAGATGAGCAAATCACTGTTCAAGTCACTTCACTATAAGTCTGGTTTAACCAGTGATTTTTTTGTGATTTTTTTTTTTTATGGACCACAGTGGGATCACTCTCAAAAATGTGAAGGATTACTTTATTTTCTCCCACATTAAAGGGCAACTTAAATCATTCATGTAGATTTTAATAATTCTTTTCCCTTTAAAATTAAACAATACAATGTTTTTGTCTATTTATTACCAAAGTATTTATCAGTAATATAGTTAACATGGAGAAAATATGAATATGTTGCATTAAATGTCGATTTAAGTGGTGCTCCTAACTTTTGGGCTGGTGCTCCTAAAATTTTCAGAAAGGAGCACCAGTGCTACTAGAGGAAAAGTTAGTCTGGAGCCCTGCAGCCGCTGGTTTTATTGCTCAGGTCAGACCTGCCAAATTAGAAAAAAAATGAAGTTCTCTGTTTAAATTCATGTAAGTAGAAAAGCTTCAGCAGAGGTTCTTGTTTTTCCATGAACCTGCATGCCAGAGTGTTTGCATGAAGCTCACAGCTAACTATTCTCCTCAGAACTGTACTATATGTCTGTGTGTCCTTTGTTGTATTTTTGATGTTTTGTGTTACTGTACATTTTCTGTTATACTTATCCTCATCTTAATTCATGACCAAGAAACCTTGGTTGTAAGAAGACAGCACATCAAAATAGCATTTCACCTCAATTATGATTTTTTTCTCTCCTTTTGTCTTAAATTTCCCAGATGACGATGATGATGGCAAAGCTACAACTCAGCCCCTGTTGAAAAAAGGCAGGAGATCCACTTTATTGGGTTGCCTTAAAATGTTCTCTCTCTGCTTTGTTTTTTATCTTTCTCCATCTCTTTTTGCTCTCTTTGGTGTGCTACTTCTCTCCTGTTAAGTCATATTTTCCTTTCCTGCTGCTCTCTCTTTCCATCACCTCGTTTTTCACAGTATTTTGAATTCCTCTTGTATTAACATACCATCCTGCACCTTGCTGTCTCTGTCTTGTGTCTCTCCCTGTCTGTCCTGTGTTTCTGGCCCCCTGGCTACTTGTCTTCAGGGCATAACATTTTGTCTTTTCTTCTCTTCCTCCTGCCTTCCTGTTAACTCCAGCTTGTAGATCAAGGCTAGACTCTGAAGCTATATTGTATGTGATAGTGCCTTAAACACAATCCAAGTCTTGAGTATTTAATGTTGTGAGTGTGTGTCAGCATTTCAGTTTCATCCAAACTGTCTTCAATGTCCCGCCTGCTGTTTCCTCTCTCTCTCTGAAGGTGACAGTTTGTCTGTAGTTCTCTCTTCCAGGATGAAAACTGCTCTCCTGTTTTCATGTTTCCAGCTAAATCCTGAGCCTCTCACAGCTTTCTCTCCCTGTTTGTTTGCTGTTCAGTATTGATGGTGTTTCCCTTGTGGTTCATTAAGCCCAAATTAAAGAAACCATTTAAACTTTAGAAAAATAGTCCTTATATCAACATTTGGTGTGAGACCCTTGGTCAGAGGGAACACTAATGTGAGGACCTCATCTCAGGCTGCTTTCTGACATTTCATATTTAATTCATCTCAGTAATTTATTCTCTGCGTAGATTATGAAATGAGCTAGTATGCAGACATAGAAAATACCATAATATCACATCAGACAATTAATTTTTACACAAAAAACAATGTGTCTGAGCTTTAGGGACTCCATCTACTCTCAAACTCAGAGAAAATTCACTCACTGTTGTGGTGAGGTGCTGGCTCAGACAGACTTCACAGTCTTGTCTTATGTTTAGTTTTAGTCAGTGTTTCTGCACATCCTGGCTTCATGTTCATGTTCATTCTAAAACACTGAAAGATTTCCTCAGAGCTATCAGTCTGTGGCCTTTTACTCTCCTTACCTAATGCTGGTATGGTACTTTTAGAAAAGTCCTACAGAAAAGAACCTTCCCAAAATCCACTATTCAAAAAATCTACAGGGGACACACTGATCACAGCTGTAGGATTGTAGCTTGTCTTTTTAGTTTTATTAGAGTTGTTTAATATTTAAATGCTCACTTCAAACCCTTTCAAAATAACAGTAGTCATACTGTTTGATTACTATCTAACATAAGTCAGACTCTCAGAACTCCTAACAGGCCTGCAGATGTAGTTGTACTTTTATCTCGCCATCTCAGTGTGTTTTTCTCTGGTGGTGCTTGTGTGTGCTGTGCTGTGGTACATGTGTACATGCATTTTGCAGACAAGAGGAGTCCGACTGTACCACTGAATGTGTCTGACCAGAGGCTGCTGGAGGCCAGCCAGCAGTTCCAGAGGAAACAAGGGAAGGGCACAGTTGATGTGTGGTGGCTGTTTGATGATGGAGGTAAGTCTGGGAGAAAGAGATAGGTCAGTTTGTTGAATATTAGTCCTGTGCTGGATATATGCGCTGTACACACAGAGCTTGTATTTTTCAGAGATGTTCGTCAGGCATCACTGTCTGCTTACCACAGTAACAGAATCGTGTTGGTAGTTAATACATTTTTATGTTGTCCATGTCTCATTTGTGCACGGTCAGAACATCAATTCAGTGTCCTATCTCTGAAAAGTCAATATGAATCAATTTTAACATGAAAATTCAGAAACATAAGTAATTGTTTCAGATGTACATGGACAGGCATTACAGTTCACAGCTGTTATAAAGGTTCAGTCTGTCAGTAATGTGTTGAAGTCGACATGATACAGATACAGACGTGGACAAATTTGTTGGTACCCTTACAGCTTTTTGAAGCAATGTTTCATTCCTCTTGAAAAATGATTAAATTAAAAGCAATAGTCTTATACATTCCTGCCTGCCTATAGTATGCGATAGAGAAAACGGATAAAATTGTGAAAAGAAATGATTTATCGTTTATTTCACCAAGATATGCTGAAACTAGCCTGGACAGATTTGTTGGTACCCCTAAAAAAGATTTTAAATCATTGCATTCTATTCATGTTTCAAACTAATTGTTTAACCTTAATTAGTGTCACAGGTGTCTTCAATCTTTTTATCAGCCAGTCAGCCTACTTAAAGAGAGAAAACGTGCCACTGTGTAGTTTGGTATTATTGTTTGCACCACACTGACCATGGACCAGAGAAAGCAAAGGAGAGAGTTGTCTATTTAGAAAATGTGAGAGATCACACACATGATGACAAATAATGTCAGGTTTCACAGTTTTGTTCTTATAGTGTGTGGTGTGCAATGAGAAGACCAACACAGCACAACACACACAAACAGATTCTGTCAACCGACAACCAGTCAAACCAGACTTTAGAGTAAATAAACATGGCGGATGACAGCGGATGTCTCTTGTTTGTTGTGCTTCCACCTTCAATCAGCTTGCTTCCTGATTGGTTAACGCCCCGTTCCATGTAACTGTGTAACAATCCACAGAGTGCATGCTCGGCTCTCCTCGGTGTCCCCCCACACAACAGGATATTCAATCGTAAACGTAAAATCGTATTTTAAAAATTTATCGGGCCGTCTTCGGAGCAGATCAGGGGGGGTAAAATCACTCTGAACACACCTCACACAACAGGAAAATACAGCAATCTAACCATCAAATAATTGGGCCTTTGCTGACTTTGATCAGGAGGATTCGGGCCAATAATCGTCCCAATTATCTTTTAGTGTGAACTCCACTTAAGAAGCTCAGAAAGAAAATTGTAAATTCTATAAAACGATTTCCAAGCAGCTTGATGTTTCTGTGACTAAAATTGCAAATATAGTATAGGGTCTATGGGACTGTAGTCAGCCTCCCAGGACGTGGCTGCAAGAAGAAATGCAACTTCAGGGTGATCAGAAAGACAGTGTGGATGGCAGACAAAGAGAGAAGGAAAACATCCAAAGAAATTCAAGCTGAACTCCAAGGTCGAGGTAAGTCATTATCTGATCACACCATCCGTCACCTTTTAGACAACAATGGGCTCCATGGAGGGAGACCCAGGAGAACTCCATTATTGAAAAAATAACATAAAAAAGCCAGACTGAAATTTGCTAAAATGCATGTTGACAGGCTACAAAGTTTCTGGGATAATGTCCTTTGGACTGATGAAACAAAACTGGAGATTTTGGCAAGTCACATCAGCTTCTGACTGAAAAATTAAGCCTTAAAAGAAAAGACCACCATACTTAATGTGAGGCATTCAGGCATCTCTAAAACATGACTGAATCTGTGCAGGGCACAATGAAGGCTCAAGACTATCAAGGCATTCTGGAGAGAAACATATTGCCCAGTGTCAGAAAGCTCAGCAGATAATGACCCAAAACACACCGCTAAAAGCACTCAACAGTGGCTGGAAAAAAAACATTGGACTATTCTTAAATGGTCCTTTATGAGCCCTGATCTTAATCCTCTTGAACATCTATGGAAAGATCTGAAAAATGCAGTGTGCAACAAAATATTAGGTTAAGGCTATCATCTTTTTTGTCCATGCCATTTTCATTTGGTTTATTATCTAAAATATTCAGTTGAATCAAAAATCAAAACCAATGTCTGATTTGTGTTAAACATGGAATAAACAATGAATGATGCCATTCATTTTTGTCAGTTTCAAATTATTTAAGAGATAGTTGTGGGTTCTTCTTTCTCATGGAAGGGTACCAACAAATGTGTCCACATCTGTAACATGTCAATATGACTGGATTTCTCTCAGCCCAGCAAGGTCTAAGTATGTGATGAAGGCCAGAGGCATGGCTCATGGTGAAGACACTGTAACATGTGACACTTCAAATCTGACTCATTGTCATCATGTCAGCCTACACTACTGACAGCAGAGTAACTGACACTGTGGTGCAGGCTAAACTGTTTGGAAAACAGAGAGCTCACTTCTGGCTCAATTCTGGATGGCAGTTTACAGTGGTAGAAAAAGTCAGTGAAGCCTTTGAATGACCTGGTTTTCTGCATTAACTGGTCATAAAATGTGACCTGATCTTTATCTAAGTCACAGCTGCAGACAAACACAAGATGGTAACACACAAACAATTCTAATCTTTCATGTCTTTACTGAACACACCCATTAAACATTCACAATGCTGGTGGAAAAAGTCAGTGAATGTGAGAAGTGGCTGAAGCTCCTTTGGCAGCAGAAACCTCAGTCCAGCTCTTCCAGGAGCATATTCTCAGGATGTGTGGTGTAAACGTCTCTCTGAGCTCATTCCACAGCAGCTCTGTTGGGTTCAGGTCTTGGCTCTGACTCCACTTTGTCTGAAGACTGTAGCAGATTGACTCTGATGTTCAGGCTCATTGTCCTGCTGATCTTCAGCTGGTGGACACACACCCTGACATTATCGTGGAAGATACACGGGCAAACTTAGAAATTCATGATGTTTTCCTGCAGAGTTCTTTTTACACCATATGTAGAGCTGCATGTTCAGATAAGATAAGATAAGATAGACTTTATTTATCCCACTTGTGGGAAATTCACTTGTTACAGCAGCGAGAACAAAACAAGAGTGAAGAATAGACAAAAGATAAAAAATATAATATATAAAAGAGGCACAGAAGAACAAAAATTAAAGTGCAGAAGAGCAACATAAAAACATATATATATCATAAATGTGCAGTTTATATTACAGAAAAATGGTGATAATTATTTACCAAACACTTCAACCTCAGCTTCATCAATCCATTTTTACCAGTAGTGTTTTGAAGAGTCAAGCTGCTCTTTGACAAACTTCAGGTGCAGTGATGGTTTTTGGAAGCAGCAGCTTCCTCTGTGGTGTCCTGGACTCCATGCTCCATGATGTGTGTATGGTCGACTGATGAACATAGATGTTAACCAGCTCCCGTGATTCCATTAAGCATTTAGCTGTGACTCTGAGCTGCTTCTTTACCTCTCTGATCAATCTGTGTCTTTGGAGTCCCCTTAGCTGGATGTCCTCTTCTAGAGAGAGCAGCCACAGAACTTAATCATCTCCATTTACAGTTTGTCTGACTGTGGACTGATGAATATCTAAACTCTCTGAGATGAAGCAAAGCAGCTCTAACACACACCTCCAGTTTGGTTTTATTGACTGGACTCCAGGTTTGTTAACTCCTGACTCCAGTTAGCTTTGGTTGATGTCATTAGCTGAGGGGTTCACATACTTTTTCCAGCCTACACTGTGAATGTTTGAATGATGTTTTCAGTGTGGACAAGAACAACACAGTGGGGTGTCTGTTATTAGTTCCAACATACTGTGTTGATCATTAGTGTCACTTAGATGAAGATCTGAACACATTTGAACAGATAAAGGCTTCTCTGACTTTTTCCTGCCACTGTAAATGTTTGTGGCTGAAAATTATTTGTCATGATATTTGGAGTATTTAAAATTTTGTTTAAATCTTACCTGCAAATCTCACTGTATAAACATACACAGTGTTTGTGGATGGAGGCTTCTGAGGCTTATGTCTGAGCTGCTGCAGCAGTGACTCCTGCTGGTTGATCATGGAGCGTGTGGAAAGGGTTTCCCAGGCTAAAATCTCCTCTTCATGTTTCCTATTATCCATTATCCTCCCAACAAGTTAGTCTGTATTGAGAAATAACAAGATAAAATGGGACAAAAGCCTTTGCAAACCTGTAAAGAGAGTCTGTAGAGACTGTGAAGCCCTGATGTTGTGACTGTAACTCCCACCAACTGGAACACAGCAGATGTTAAATGTTTCCATTATGGAAGCTCTGTGTTGATCACCTTTTGACCACGTGTCCGGTCCAGGTCTGACCCTGCTGATCCCCTACCTGCTGACCAACAAGAAGAGGTGGAAGGACTGCAAGATCCGTGTCTTCATTGGGGGCAAGATCAACAGGATCGATCACGACCGCCGAGCGTGAGTACTGCACATTCTCCTTATCCACCATGTCAAGTCTGAAGATGAACACAACAGCTTCTACTGCTGATGATGATTATACTTCTTATTAAACATTAAGAGCTTTTTTTTGGGTGAGAACAGGATGAAGCAATACAGCAGCCCTGCTGCTCCTGTATTATATACCACTCCTACTATGACTATCATTCTGCCCAGCATTTGTACGGATGGTGGTGGAGCAGATAAGTGCTGTTCTCTTTGAAAGTGCTGTTCTCTTTGAAAGATTCTCCACTGTGCAAAAATAAATCAGTGTAAATTAAATGCTAAAAATGAAACGTTATTTATTTCCATGTTATTTTTTTGCCACAGCCATTGCACAGGGACTAATGAGCCACATGTGGCTCCAGAGCCACGGGTTGCCGACCCCCGCACTAATGTTACGCTATCAGTTAACACACAATCATTTTTTTAGATTTGTGAATCAATTCAGAATCACCCAAGTCCACATTGCCATGCATCTAAGAAGTGATTTTCCCCAAACCCCTAATAAATACAAAAACTCAGGTGACTCTTTAATAATCAAATTCAAAACCTCCAGCCTGTTAGTCTGGTTCAAAACCTAACTTAATGCCTATTTAATAAGGTCACCAAACTAAAGGACCATTCTACTGGTTTTCATGAGTTCATGTAGTTAAATTTTAAATTTCTAAGCTAATTAACCTTGGGAATTTGACTAAACATTAGCAGGCCATGAGAGGGCTCCAGAAAAGTGGATCTAATGCTCAAAATACTCTGACAGTTTTTCAGACTGATTTCTCTGCTACAGAAATGAACTGAGACTACTGTCAGCCTGGATAGAAAGAAATTAATCTAAAATGTGACGACTTGTTGAGAGTGGTCATCAATAATGTAAATTACACTTTGTGGTTAATGATTGAAAACAGTAATAAGCCACCAGTATGGTCTTTAACAGGAAGCTGCAAAATATACAGTGTTGAAAACAACAGCACACGATGTGAACATCCTGTCTGCTGTGAGGTTCCTGGTGGACTACGCCATGATCACAGCCATTAGAGTTTGACCAGAAACACTAATTTCCTTGTTATTGTAGGAGAGAGGAGAAGCTTTTCTCATCAGACCTCATTACCCTGTTAGTTGTATAACTTATAAGCACCTCTCTTTAAGCCTCCTCAGACAGTAGTTTCTATGTTTGTTAACAATATTAAATGAAAAGGTTCTCTCTGTGAATGAGATGAGAACGTTGATATCAGTCTCAAGTGTGTGTACAGTAGAGAGCTGGAGTCAGGGCTTGATTAGCTGAGCTCAGCATGAAGGCTGGAAGCAGGGGGAAACAGCTACCCTGGCTCAAGTTCAAAAATACACCCATCACCATCTCTAAAGCTCTCTGATTATCAACATGTTTTGTCTTGTCTGTGTCATGTGTGAATTAACTGAGAAGTGAAAACAACAGTCCACTCAGTACCTCTGTGCAGCGTCTCCAGCTGTCTGGGCTCTCTACAGTCCACAGTCATGCTGAGGCCAAACCTGACCACCTCACTGTGATGTTACTTAGTGACACTGCACACAGTATAGTCGTAGTTAACTGCTTTATGTCCACTAAAACCACAAATTGTTTGTGTACAGGGTAGGGCTGGGCAGTAAAATGATAACGATGTATATCACAATATAACTTTTCCTCAGTAGACATTAACATGACATGATCGTGGTCGATAACAACGTTGATACTCATTCCACCTATGTTTTGACAGACAGTACAATAAGCCAGTGATAATGAGAATAGCATCACGCCGAACCAATCATGAGGCTGCAACAGAGTTAGCGGCACATCAGGTTAGGTTGATGCACACAGCACACAGCACAAGAGTAAACACACGTGCTAATATTTTGGATACTGCAGCCCTGCACACCTGTATGTCAGGAGTAGGAGCAAGATAAAAGAGAAAATGACAGCAACAACAACTCGTCCACTGACATTCTGACATGAGTTGAATCAGGGTCTTCCTGACTGATACATCAAATAGTCAACATTTAGAAGGTAGCCCTAAAATTGACCTTTATTGTATATATTTATTTATATCGATATCGACTGACCATATCGCTCAGCCCTAGTACAGGGTGAAATGAAATCCAGCATGTCAGTCTGTGAGCTTCCAAGGTGCAAAGGTGTCGTTTTTTAATTTAGACAGAGGTGGGCTGGCTGTTTCCCTCTACTGTCAGTGTTTATACAAAGCTAACCAAATTCAAATATTATCTTTATCTGCATAAACCTGAACCTTCATGACAAAATCAGTTTTCAGCACAAAGACATCTGTCACCCTCTGCTGCTCTTACTCTTGTCCTCGTTCATTCTCTCGCTCCCTCTCTCTCTTCCCCTCTCCCTCTTTCTCTCTCCTGTCTCTTATTGTCCCCTACAGCTGCCTCCTGCCTCCTTTTGTTGGATAAAATTAGCTTGGTGCTAGCAGCCAAGCCTTTTATCTCTGTGTAAACGCACACAGCTCTGTGTTCACTTTGAAATCTGACCCCTCAGTGTTTCCCTGTGAAACTTGCAGATTCACACAACTGTGTTTTTATTATAAGTAGACTGTAGATTGTAGTGTGTCTTTATTGAAATAGATTGTTTTCACTCCCATTGTTTTCTATTGTAAAGGTGCCTGTACATTCAACTTTTGACTGCTGTTTCTTTCAACTAATTCAGAAGAGTTAGTTCAAACAAATTACACATACATTCACACATATACGCGCGCACACACACAAATCTCTACAGAAATCACTATCAATATTTTTTGTTGTGAGTGTTTCTTTGGTAGAAAGTTACATTTCTGTTGGACACCGACACTGCTCCAGGTTTGGTCTCCACCACCTCCAGAAAGAAATCTCTGCCTCTTTAGCTGCTGAATGTTCCACTGTGTTCACCAGCTGCTCACTGACTGTGTCTGCTGTTGAATGATGAACAGGTTGTGGACAGTGCATTTGTCAGAGTTTTTACTGTGACACTGAACTGAAATAGTAAAACCAAAACAATGAGCTAGAAGAGGTAAAAAAGTTCCATAGAGCTGAGGGAACTGAAGAGTTGGCGATAGTGCTCTGTAGGTTTGTCACAACTGTCACCTTTGACATTACTCACAGTCATCTGACCTATTGTCAGTGCATAACAATGACATTTCCACTACAGTTGCACTCCTAGTGTGCGTTGGCCTCATGAGTGACCTATTGCTCAGTCCTGTGTCTGAACTCATCCTTTTTAGACACACATATAGCTCTGGAGCCCCTCTGAAGGCACCATGCAGGATAAGATGAGTATTGGTATGGACTATAGTATGAAAACAATGCAACATAAACAGCTGGAACATGCAGAGGTATAAGGCTGTCCATATGTGACAGATGGTGCTTTCAGGTATTCAGCTTCTTTGAAGTGGAAGACAAAGGAAATTACTCTCATACACAGAATGCCTCAGGTCTCTCAGTAAACCCTGTCCTACCTTCAGAAAGCCCATGTTCAAACAGATATCTAAAGCAGCTTCTCATGGCTGTCAGTGTGTGTCAGTGCTGTTATCTCTGTTCACAGCTGCTCTGATGGAAAATGTCTTACAGCTGGTTTTACAATATTATTGTTTTTGCTTTGTGTGCAGGATGGCCACTCTCCTGAGCAAGTTCCGGATAGACTTCTCAGACATCACCGTGCTGGGAGACATCAACACCAAGCCCAAGAAGGAGCAGTAAGACCTCTTCAATAAACCTCAAAGAGCAATGGCTTACTACCAGCTGAGTCATGTTCTCACAGTTTGAACATAATTCCTTTTCATTAAAGTAACCTTTTACTCACCATGCATGTTCCACTGGACATGGAATCATTTATGTAGACTCTAAAATAAAAGCTGGTCCAGATAAAAAGAACATATGGAGGGGGTGAAATAATACGTGCTGTAAAGTCTTAGATAATAAACTCAGTGTAATGCTCTGACTCGGTCAGTATAGTCACAGAGTTATTTCATCACTGTGCTGAAAACTCTAATTCTAATTCAGTTTTCATTCGCTCATTTCAACTGCTTGTAGTTTGCCATTGTTTTGACTGTTTTGGAGTTACTTCCTGCAGATGTTTGGTGAGACAGGTGAGCAGCTGCATCAATGTGGGAACACATCTGTCACTAACAAAGGCCCAGATCACTGAGTCATGGCCACACAGATTTCAACCAGTTCAAATTCATGACAGTAGCCACTCATTTGGAGGTGAAAACAATCATATGCAGACATATATGGTCTGCAGGAGATGTTATGGATGTCTGGTCTGACTGTTGGATTCACATCCAGAAATGGGGAATGGATTGAAAAGTGGATTAGTTTGAAACCTTCCTGGTCATTCCTCAGCTGTGAAGCTGGTGAGTGAAATGTTACTGTAACCATGATGACTGTAAGAGCAGAAATAACATTTCCTTTACCACTTTTAATCACACAGATTGATGTACAGCAGATCTATATGTGATATATGATGTGTGCGTCTCAGCATCTATCACCGCTGTGTCCAACATTACCCAACATTACCCCCAACATTACTATCAGCTTGCAGAGGTGAAGAGAGACAATGTGTTGGTCAGAGTGAGTTACTATCACCCTCTTGTGGTCTGTCTGTGTAAAGACATGAAGGCTGAATACTGGCTGCACAACCTGAACTCAGATGCATCTCCGCTTCTCCACATGGTGGCATGTACTCTACATTTTAAACATAACATTTCTTCATATGGATCCATCACAGTGGTTTTGCTGTAAATATCATTCCTCCTAATTGCAATTACATTTCTATCAGTGATAGAAAGCTCACATTGTGCTCACTAAAGTATTGTCACAGTGACATCAGTAAAAACCAGTGAGGAACAGAAAGTCAGGCAGGTTGGAGAGAACAGTCCAATCACATCCACCACAGGCTTCACACACACTTCCTGCTTCAGCTTTGACCATCTGTTCACTCTCCTGTCTGATCATCTGACTGATGGATGTCTTAACACTGTCACAATTAGTAGAAGCAAAAATAAGACTCAAGTCTACTAAACCACAGATATGATTTAAATCTCAAACTGTTATAGTTTGAATTGACCATAGAATTAATATAATATATAATGTTACAATGATGGATGTTTCCATTGTATGTGGCCAAAGTTTCAGATGATGAGGGAAACATGTAGACAGAAATCTGTGAGACAAAGGCTCAAGTGTCTGCTCTCAACACGACTGTTACCAGGCTCATATATACAAACACAGCTCCAGCATTAAGTCACATAGTAAGAAGGTAATGAGTGTAATATTCAGCCATCAGAGATGTCCTGCTGTGGACTTTGTTGCTGTGAATGTTCATGCTGTCCACCCTCAGATCCTAGATCAGATTTGGGCTCCAACACTTACAGATGGATTAGACAAGCTGCCATTTCCAATCCAAACGTTCTGCCACCCAGTTTTAATCATGATGTTGTTATTGTGCAGCATGGTGGCCTTTGAGGAGATGATTGAGCCGTATCGGCTGAAGGAAGACGACATGGAGCAGGAGGCTGCTGAGAGGCTAAAGAACAGTGAACCCTGGAGGATCACCGACAACGAGTTGGAGCTGTACCGCGCCAAGGTCAGCACCCCCTCCTCACTCTGTCATCTGTGTGTTTTAATTTCAGACGTTTAAACTCTTTGTCAGTGTAGAGCAAAGTTCCACATGATTACACCTTCCAAAGTCTCTGCAGCACAAGAAAGTGTAAGGGTAACTGCTTCTATCAGCAGTTAGAGTGGACAGAGTTCAGTGTAGGACTACAGGAGCTGTGCTGCTGACTCCAGAGTCGGCGCTGAGGCAGCTTGTGATAATTATCTGGTAAGCTGATAGCTGAGTGTTTGACTGTGTGTTTGTTTGTTTCACTCCTCAGACTAATCGTCAGATCAGACTCAACGAGCTGCTGAAGGAGCACTCGAGCACAGCCAACCTCATTGTCATGTAAGCTGCTGTGTGTGTCTGTGTGTAATGTGTTCTGCTGACGTTTCCTTTTTTCTTTGTAAGAAAAATTCTGTCACCTCAGGACAGCAGGTCGTTAACAGGCACAAACACCACCTGTTTTGAATCCTACATTGATGGTTGCCTCTGTGTTAATGGACAGTGTTTTGAAGGGTGTGTTCTTAGGTAGCAGCTGAGGCTGCATCAGCATCCTGCTCCTCTGCTGTGGAGAGTTGTAAAGACATTTGAAAAGACAGATGGACTAAAGAATGACATGTGATGGAGAGTTTGGTGTCAGTGCTGAACCTGGTGTTTGGGACCGCTGCTACAGTGAAACCTGCCGTTCTGACGATTGTCTTTTCTCTGTCATGCTTCCTCTCCCCCTCCGCAGGAGCCTGCCCTTGGCCAGGAAGGGCGCAGTGTCCAGCGCTCTCTACATGGCGTGGCTGGAGGTGCTGTCCAAGGACCTGCCACCCATCCTCCTGGTGCGCGGCAACCACCAGAGCGTCCTCACCTTCTACTCCTAAACACACACACAGAAGAAAATCAAGTTTTTAAGTATCACATCCCGTTCTGCCTCTGGGAGCAGACACACACACACATCCCAGTTTCAGTCCACACCTAAAGGTGCACCACATCATACACTTCAGAGATGGTAAAAACACAACGCTGGCAAAATGAATAAAGATGAAGGAAGCCGTATTGGTTGAGATGAGTAAACGCTCTACAAGTGATGGAGAACAACAGGGTTGGGGTGGGTGGAGGTTGTGAGGTTGCCCACTCTGCTCCTCTGTCTGTTTATTTCAAGATGTCTGGATTTCTCTCTTGTAGCTCTAGATTCTTCTGATTTCCTCATGAAAATGTCAATGTTAATTTCTCTCAGGCTCCAGATCAGTTGTGCACAATGTTCGCGTTGTTGTTGTCATGATATGGAATCTCTTGATGTCATACTGAAGTTAATTGGACCAGTTGTTGCGTTAGAGATGCAGCAATAATCACCCTGTTGTTTTCCTTAAATATTGGGAGAGAACCATGCAGAATGCTTTGCAACACCTCCTGAAGCCTTATGGATGTGCCTTCCAGTTAAATCAGATGAAATAATTCTAATCTCTATCCAGATTGACAATATAACCTATGATATTAGTGGATAATAGTTAGTTTTACTGATTTTTTTAATGTGATTCTTTCTTAGTTGGAGCATTGTATTTATGCGAGTGGATTGCATGAGTTTACCGGAAGATGTCCACTTGATTGCATAAAGACTTTCTCTGTCACTTCTCTTTCTCTCTGTTTTACCCTAATCAACATGTTTATTTTGGCTCATAGCATTTTCATTTTTTATTCACTTTTGGGTCTTCCTTTCTAAAGCTGTTGAATATTTATGAAATCCTCAGCTACACAATTTCTCTTTTAGGCATAGTGCCTAAAAATGTACATGGGTCTTAAATTTAAGATCTCCGTTTTTCTTTGTCAGAAAATATGTGAATCTAGCTTTTCATCAGCCTTCTCAGGTGGAAAGGCTAACTCTCCTATGTAGCTGCTGACTGACTAAATAGTTTCTTTCACTAAGTTTTTGTATTTCTGTGTTCACATGTATGGTTCTTCCCCTGTGAAGAAATCGCTCTACCCAACAAGCTAGTTAAAACCTTGCCTTAATTCTAGAACTAACAATAGTCATGAGTTCCCTTTCTCTTATAAGCCATAGTGGCTGGATGGTGTGTGGGTAAATTCAGATAGCAATCCATTAGTAATGTTAGGAGAAAGTGTTTGAGCACAGTTGTCTTCTGTACTGTATGTGCATCTTAATTTTCTTCCCATAGTGCACCTGCATTAGTCTGTTACATTGCTTACTCTAGGCCTGTGAGCAGCTACTGAAGTGGTCAGTCAACAGATAGCACCATGTTCCACTTTGTTGGCGTTAGTGCCACAGTAGACTTGAGTTTTGCACTCATGCACGCCTGTCTGGCTGTATGACGGACTGCTGGTCTCCCATTCCCACAAAGCCTTGATGGGCACAGAGAATGAATGACATGCAAGCTTCACACTGAATGACTTGCTGGCAGGAAGAATGTGACGATAGAATGTGTCAAGGCTGAGTAAAGAAATACCTCTATGCATAAGAGCTTGTGTTGTGTAAGTGCTTGTAATAAAAATCCATTGCTACTTCACGTGAAAGGATCCACTCACCTCAGTTCATTTAAGGAGCACTTTGGGCAAGTCTCTTTCCTTTAATCCAGTCCTTTCCTTCAACAACACTGGCCTGTAGCCTTTTTAAAGGCGCCATGGCTTCATTAAAAGCAATGTAGAGACAGTCAGAGTGTAAAACAGGTCACATGTATTTCCTGCTCTACCAGGGTCATAGAGAATATTCCTGCGGCCACAGAGTGCAGATTATTTTCAGATAACCACACAGCTCTGCACACAACTATCCTAAATGAAAACTGCTTTCTGCTGTTAGAAGGTACAACAGCTACTGTTGGAGAGGTAAAGTTACATTTATTTCTAAGGTGAATTCAGATTCAATGCAAAGTGAATGTCTGAAGTGGCACCATTGTTCAGGAAATCAAGGTAAAGATGCAAATGCAAGTGGATGCAAATTCTCCCTGTGCAGTGCAACAAAGTGAGGCAAAGATACACCTGCATTAGTTCAAGAAAAAATAAATCCTGGTTATCCCAGATCCTGAGTGACGACAGGGAAAAAGAAAAGAAAAACTTTAGAAAAATAAAGGATGACCTGGAAGTTACAGTATAAAAGTATTTACACTGACTGCTGGAACACAATAACATGAAATGGACACAGATAACACAACATAAACGCAAATCAAGGTTGGCGTAAGTGAGTGGTGTAACATAAACATTGTATTTGAGTTACTGGCCTGAAAAATGAATGGTGGATAACCGCAGGGGCTATGGTGAAAGCAGGATAATGTTTTGTCAGCTGAACAGTTCATCAAAAAATAACTGAGCAACTCTGTGGATTAAACTGTATTTCTACTGTTTGTGTCAGTAGTTAACAAGAAAGTGAACCTGGACCTAAACTGCAACACAGTTCAGAACAAAAGGTCTGTTATGGCCACTGGGGATCATTGATACAGATCAGAAACTGCCACAAAACTAATAGAATAAAACAGGGTTCTCTTTATTTGGATGTACTTGGCTTTTCTATCTGTTTCCCCCAGAAACAAGCAGTTTGAGCATTTAGCTAGTTACGCTCATGTATTCTGTCCTTTACTGTATGCAATTTCAAAAGAGGAATGTGACACGAAGCTTAGGTTAGTTGAATGTACTGTATAATAATGAACACAACGACTAGTAGGTAGCATACATAGTCTCCTTTTGTTTGCCTTTCTCTTGTTTATGAACTGTTTCCTACATAGACTGTAGTCAGGTGTTAGTCAGGTTCACTGAGCTGTTAGGATTCATACAGTTACACCCCATTACTCATCACTCTGTGTTGATGAGTTCATATATACATTCAGTACATACACATTAACTATATACTGTACACACTCATGCTCAGCAGTATATTGACCCTGAGTACTTTCCAAGTATGTGAGGAACCTTTTTAAACTTTGAAGGCACAGTCAAAGACCATCCCTGGTTCAGTTACAGCAAACAAAAGTGTCCCTCCTCCCACCAAAGCCAAAATGTCTTTGCAGCAGTTAGTGTTTATGAGGTCAGATCAGGTTTGGACCCAATCTGGGTTGGACCGGCAAAATTAATGTTTCAAAAGAAGAGACCAAGTCCAAAATAGCCCAGAGCACAATTAAACCTGATCCAAAATGTGATCAACCTAAACAGACCCAGAGTTTATAGAGTCCTTTCATATCCATTCATCTCTACCCATTCCTTTTGACCTGGGTTGTGAATAGTGTTACAAAGAGCACACTAAAAGTCCAAATTTCTACCTCTGCTGCTTCAGCCATCAGTACAAAGTAGTAGAGTATGTTGTTTTATTTTACCTGTTAAATCAATAGGATATGTCACTTCATATATATAGCACATGCTGTACATACTGTCAGATTTGTTCTCAATATGCATTTAGGACTGAAAAGGTTTTGAAATATCCACGAGCTAGAAAGAGATTCAGACATCTGGGGGCACTATTGTGAACTATAACAAAATCAGGGAGTGTATCTTTAAGTCTGGTCATTGTTCTGCTGTGAAGCACTCACTCTCCCCTGCTGTTACAGAGCAACATTACAAACAAGAACACGGGTTACTCTATATTTGTATATCAAAGAAAAAAAATCTCTGTGTCTCTCGCTCTCTTTATATATATATATATATATATATGCCTATCTATACACATATATAAATATATCAGTCTGACCTGGAGGGGATCTTTGTCTTTGATATGTCACATTAAATGAAACAAAAGACCTCCTGTCAACATTTTACAACCAAATAATAGTGTTTGTGTGTCTCATTTTCTTCATTTCTGTCCTGTTAGATAGATTCTAAAGCCTGTCTGATAATATACTGTGTTCTCTGAAGAAACCAAATGTCACCTGTACTCATACAGCAATCAGCAGTGTCAGCCACCATGTCATTTGACATCTACTAATCACTATATGTATTTTTTTGCCAAAGCCCCCATTCCTCTCCAGTCCCCATCTGTCATGTGTTGAGCCATGATGATGGATAATAGTGTAACACAAATCATTAACTGGTCTTAATATCTCATGGTGGTGGACCTCTTGTCCACACTGCAAACTTAAAACTAACCTGTAAATAAACTTTGTAGTCTGATGACATAAATTAAGGGAGTGGAAAAATTATGTCAGATTTCAACATGGAGAAAGATATTTATTTTAAATTAGACTTTTCTCCACTTTTTTTCTTTTCTGTCTTTAATATTTTGGTTTTAGTTGTAAGTTGATTTGCATGTTGATTTTTTGTTTCCTCTATTGTTGCCTTTTGATTTTAGCAGATTGTGTCTTTTTCCCTTTTTGAGTCTACCTATCTTTTCAATGCCTTTTGAAGACAAGACATGTTGACAAAAGCAGATCAAACCTGCTTTCTCCTGCTTTCACACAAATGTGGATGGAATCGACCTAGCTGGCTGAAGCAGTAATGTTTTGATACACTGTACTGTTAACAGTTACAGATATGCTTTTTCTAACATTTTAACATTTATGAGTACCAATACTTTGTACATCTTTATTGCAATAAATAAATCAAATGAAATCAGTCAACATTTGAAGTCCCCTTTTGTGCTCAGTATTATTATTAATTCAATTCAAGTCAGTTTTATTTATATAGTGCCGAATTGGGGTGGGGGGTGGGGGGGAGAACAGGAGAACATAGCATAATGCAGATTTCGATATATTCAGATGTATATTCAGAGACAGTGATAAATTGGCATCAGTAATAGTAGTATTAATGACTGAGTTAAAATAGTGATTACAAGTAACAGTAATACTAGAAATAGCACTAATAATCTAAGTATAGCAGCAGGTGTTGAGTGGGGTTGTAGGAGTAGCAGGAGGCCTATCATCACAAATCAGACTCTACAGCTCCAGAGGCAAAAATACCTGCAGAAAGAGACAGAAAAGGAGAGAGAGGAGAAAGATTCAAGATTCAAGATTTTTCAATTTGTCAATTATCTCTATGTGCAGGACATACAGAAAAATCTAAAAAACGTTTCTCTCTCTTAGTAAAAGAAGAAAAATAGAATAAGAAATATATATAGAAATATGTATATAACATATATAAAATAGAATAAAAATGTATACAAAAATAAAATAAAATATACAAAACATAATAAAGTATAAAAAATATGTAACTCAAACCTATATACAACAGAGGCGGTAGTGCAATATGGTAGCAGCTTGTTTGACAGTTGTGCAAATCGTAAGTCAGTAAGGTGCAAACAGATTGTGGATTGTAATGTTATGGAGCAGAAAATGCAAGTGTAGAACAGCTGAGTCATTGTGAAATGGGTGTGTTACAGTCCAGGGGCAGGGGGTAGAGGGGAGAGGTAGTGAGCAGAATTCAGTATCCTGACAGCCTGGCGGAAGAAGCCATTTTGCAGTCTGGTGGATTGGGCCAGGAGGCTACGGTACCTTTTCCCTAAAGGCAGAAGACTGAAGAGAGAATGTGAGGGGTGGGAGGTGTCACCAGCAATGCTGATGGCTCTGTGGGTGAGGCGGGTGTGGATAATGTCTGTGAGGGAGGGCAGAGGGGCACCAATGATTTTGCTGGCTGTGTTCACAATGCATTGCAGAGTCTTCTTGTGTTTGAGTCCTCTTGGCCAGCGATGTGGAGTTCTCAGTCCAGGAGAGGTCCTCAGAGATGTGCATCCCCAGGAACTTGGTCAGTATGGTCAGTGGGGGATGCTGTGAATGTCCTCTCCTGAAGTGGACCACAATCTCTTTGGTTTTCCCCACGTTGAGGTGGAGACTGTTGTCTTTACACCACTGGACCAGTTGGCTCACCTCCCTCCTGTAGTTGGCTTCACTGTTGTTAGTGATGAGGCCCACCACAGTCGTGTCGTCCGCAAACTTTATGATATGGTTGGTGCTGTAGGTTCTTACACAGTCGTGGGTTAGCAGGGTGAAGAGCAGCGGGCTGAGCACGCACCCTTGTGGGGCCCCTGTGCTCAGCATGATGATCTTAGAGAAGTTGCTGACAACCCACACATTCTGTGGTCTCCCAGTAAGAAAGTCCAACACCCAATTGCAGAGAGAGGTTTTGAGTCCCAAGTGGCAGAGTTTCTGTGTTAGCTGCTGGGGATTGATGGTGTTAAATGCTGAGCTAAAATGTAGGAACAGCATTCGCACACATGTGTTCTTTGAGTCCAGGTGGGTGAGGGCTGGATGGAGAGCAGCAGAAATGGCATCTTCTGTGGACCTGTTAGGTCTGTATGCAAACTGAAATGGGTCATGTGAGGGAGGGAGGATGGATTTGATGTTCTGCATGACCAGTCGCTCGAAGCACTTCATGATGTCAGTCATTGTAGTTGGATGGGTGGGGCTTCTTTGGGACTGGTATTATAGTTGCAGCTTTGAAGCACGTAGAACAGCTTGGCTCAGGGAGATGTTAAAGATGTCAGTGATGACATCCTTGAGCTCCTCTGCGCAGTCCTTCAGAACACAGCCAGGTATGTTGTCTGGCCCGGCCGGTCTGCGCGGGTTGATCCTGATAAGGATCCTCTTCATGCTGGCTGGAGCCAGACACACGGCCTGCTCATATGGGAGAGGAGTGGTCTTCTGTACCAGTGTGAGAGAGAGAAGGGCCGCTGCGTCCATTCGCGCCACCATTTTCTGATAAATGAAAGAGCACAATACTATGAGGAAGGGAAGATATCAGGATATTAACAGAGGGAGAGAGAAAAGCTCTGCTTCATGGGAAATCCCCTGGCAGTCTAGGCCTATAGTAGCATAACTAAGGGATGGTTCAAGCCTGAGCCAGCCCTAACTATAAGCTTTATCAAAAAGGAACGTTTTACGCCTACTCTTAGAAGTGCAGAGGGTGTCTGCCTCCCAGACCGAAAACGTTCCACAGTAGAGGAGCCTCATAGCTGAAAGCTCTGCCTCTCATTCTACTCCTGGAAACTCTAGGAACCACCAGCAAACCAGCATTCTGGGAGGGCAATGTCCTAGAGGGATTGTAGGGGACTATGAGATCTTTAAGGTAAGATGGAGCCTGACCATTAAGGGTTTTGTAGGCGAGGAGGAGGACTTTGAATTCTATTCTGGATTTGACTGGGAGCCAACGTAGAGAGACTGACACAGGAGAAATATGGTCTTTTTTCCTAGTTCCTGTCAGTAATCGTGCTGCAGCATTTTGGATCAACTGCAGAGTCTTTAGAGACTTGTTGGGGCAGCCTGATAATAATGAATTACAATAGTCCAGCCTGGAAGTAACAAATGCATGGACTAGTTTTTCTGCATCCTTTTGAGACAGAAAATTTTGTAATATTACACAGGTGAAAGAAGGCAGTCCTATGTGTGCCACTAAAATTCACTGAACTTGCTGTCATGTTCATGAAACTAGTCTGAGATGACTTTTGCTTTGTGACATGGAGCATTATCCTGGTGGAAGTAGCCATTAGAAGATGGTAAACTGTGGCCATAAAGGAATGAACATGGTCAGCACAAATACTCAGATGGGCTGTGACATTCAGACCATGACTGATTGGTATTAAGGGACCAAAGTGAGCCAAGAAGTGGGCCAAGAAAACATTACACCACCACCAGCAGCCTGGACTGTTGACACCTACTTGAGCTGTCTTGTCTGACTGTGACTGTGAGACCATGCTGGTCAGAACCCAGATCTCCATCAGCCAGGGCTTTGTCACGGCAGACTTTGGCGAATGCTCCCAAGCTGCCGTATGGTTGTCTAGCAATGATTCTACTGGTCTGTCTCCACTGTTCAGCATCTAGATGTCCAAGAGTGTTCTTCAGTCCTCTGTTGAGCTCTTGATTAGGTGTTCTTTGGTGGATGCACAGTTTTCATGCAGGTTGATGATGGAAAAAGCAAACAAATTACTGTAAAGCTTGGCATTGGCCAAATAACACAAAAATCCTCAAGGTAAAATCGCAGTAATATTAAAAAGAAATTATAAAAGTATAGTCAGGCACTTCTGTCCTTCTGGCTTAATCTGTTGTTGACTTGTAAAACAGGAATCATTTGGACATGTAGACAAAAGAAAAGTTACTTGCAGAGCATGTGGTCAAAGAACAAAAGACACGAGGACAAAATGACAGGTATAAAGTGCAAAATGGACTACAAGCCTAGATGTTGCCAAAGTTACATGGCAAAAGCATATGGTAAAACGCAAAGAGATACTGTTCTGTTTTACCCTGGGGAATGATGTCACATTTGAAGGTGGTCTCTGCCAGTCAGGACTTGTTACTCTTCCATTCTTTGTCTCAGTCAGAACAAAAATTTATCTTTCTTATTAGACTCTATTTAATTTGGAGTTGCACACATGAATCACATATTCACCTCGACCATGACCAATTGAAACATTAAAGAAGACGATATATAAATGGTGAGAAATACTGACAAGAAAGAAACTATACAAACATGGTGTCAGATGAATCATAAATCTTTCTAACATTATAAATAAATTACTGGTGATACAGAACAGGTTGTTTATTATGAAGCAGATATAATGGAATAATATATAATATATGATAGTCTCTATAAGATATAATACTCTCCTTCTTAACCCAACTGGTCGAGGCAGATGGCCGCCCACCCTGAGTCTGGCTCTGCTCGAGGTTTCTGCCTCTTAAAAGGACGTTTTTTTTTGCCACTGTCGCCTAGTGCTGCTCATGGTGGGATTTGTTGGGTCTCTCTCTGTAAATACCTATTTTAAAGAGTATGGTCTAGACCTGCTCTATATGATTTGGTGCTATATAAATAAAATTGAATTTAATTGAATTGAATACTGCAATGTGGTTCTATGATAGATATTGAGTAATTATTCATGTGATTTCAGATATGAGGAAAATCAGGGAGATGCCAGTTCCACATTAAGACGGAAATGAAGTGTGATTTATGACAAAGGTCTGGTTAGAGCCTTACAGAGAAAGAACAGGAGAGGACTAGTCTTGTTGTATAAATGAACTCATTTTCATTCTGGAGATTTTGTTTTTTTATTCCTATGTCGGCCTTGTGTCCATTTCAGTTGAGCTTCCTGAACTGGCCATTTGACCTCTGACCTGTTCATAAATTTCCTCAAGGTACTCATCATACATGTCCTTGACATGCTAATAGCTGATCTGGAGTTTGAAAATATTGTTTCCCACTTGGTTAATGGGTGTTGGTCATAAATTCAGTCCTTACTTTAACCTAATCCTGTCTCTGGTTTCCAGTGTATGTCTGTTAGCACATCCCCAACTGTATACTCATCTATATCTACTCATCATCTATGATGCCAGGCCTGGTGTTGCTACATCAGTCTCAGCAGTAACTGCTGGATGTGGCTGGGCCTGCTCAGGTGTGTGCTCTGTAAACACGCAGTGATGTAATGGTGTACTAACTGTGACATCACTGGTCAGAAGTTAAACCACTTAGATTTTCAGTTGGTGTTATGTTGAAGCTACTGGAATCTCTGTGTGATTATATTATTGTTTGAGGTCTAAAGGCTTTTTACTAAATAATAAATAAATATAATAAAATCTGCTGTGGATATTCATTGTCCCAAAAGAGTGAGCAGCAGCTGTGTTGCCGAAACATCTCCATTATGACTCCAGACAGTCTTCCACCTCCAATTCTCTGTCACAATAAAAGAAGAACAGAAAAATATATGACCAGCACAGGCAGAGAACTGAGCTGTACTATTCAAAGACAGCATCCTCATCACTCAGTTTTTCTTTTGTAGAACCACAACTGGCACTATAATAACAATAAGTACAACACAAACAGACAAAATGATTGAAAAAATAATTTTACAAAGTCTCCTTCTTTTATGTTCTGCCTCTTTCTTCTTCAGTAAAGAATCAAATCCTGGTGTGTAGAGATCCTCAAGCCAAAAGTCCATATCTTTAGGGGTCTTCTCTTCCTCCTGAGAGGAAAACAAGAATACACTTAACATCACCTTAAACATCACCATCAACAAATAGCTTGTGATTCTTGCTGTCATTCATACCTCTCTGCATACTGATATGTATTAGTTTATTAGTTACCTGTTCCCTTTATGTTTGTCATCTTGTAGGCAAAAATTAATTATGGGAAATCAATTTATCTAGATTTTATATCTCCGTTAGTGAATTTACTATTATTTCCATATTATTTTTATGTTGTTACAATATGTTCACAAATACAGGACGTGGCTGTTAACTCCAGCTCTGTCCATGGTGAATGGTGACCAGGGTAATGGAAAGGAGTTTGTGGGAATTTCACGTAATAAAGTTAAAATGAACAGAGGGTGGCAGTAACGCATCACTTCATTATGTTGGACACAAACTATCACAACAAGCAGAGAAAAAAATCATCCAGCAACTGAATAATGATTCAGACTGAAGTAGGTGTTTGTTGAACACAACAATAAGAAAGGGGAAGAGGAAAACAGAAACCTAAGACGTGAATTAATTGAGAAAAAAACTGAGGGAAAGTGAGCAGGTAAAACATAAATTAGTCATGAACATCTACCGTATTATTTTAACTGTCTTTTGTACCAGCAAACTACTGACTTATACGTTTGTGTATTTATAACATTTTATTTAAGCACTCAATGGTACTAAAGACTTTTCCCAACTGTTTCCAAACCAGTTCCAATTAAGTCATTTCAGTGTTCCACTACACAAGCTGAGTATCTCCACCTTTATGTTCCAATAGTAAAAAAATAATAATAATAACAACAACAACAACAAAAAATCTTTAGATACAGATTTCAAATTTACATATAATCTGTAATTTAAAAAAAAAAAAAGTCAATGAAGCCTTTGAATGACCTGGTTTTCTGCAGTGGTCATAAAATGTGACCTGATCTTCATCTAAGTCCCAACTACAGACAAACACAATGTGTTTAAGATGGTAACACACAAACAATCAAATTTTTCACATCTTTACTGAACACACTCATGAAACATTCACAGTGCTGGTGGAAAAAGTCAATGAAGCCTTGGATGTGAGAAGTGGTTAAAGCTCCTTTGGCAGCAGTAACCTCAGTCCAGCTCTTCCAGGAGCTGTGGATCAGAGCTGCACAACATTCTGTTGTATTTCTATTAAAGTAACTGTCTGATGATGAAGTGGGCTATAGAAAAAACATCTGTTTAATTTGGCAGTCATGAAAAACTGTTGATAGCTTCTTATTGGACATTGCCTTAGCTTATGCACAGACTCAGACGAGTTGGTAAACAAGCAGTGATCAGTGGGATGGAGTTGCAGAGCATTAGTAGCCATTGGTAACAGATCACACAACGAGCACAAGCTTATAGTTAGGGTTGGCTCAGATTTGCTTGACCCATCCCTTAGTTATGCTGCTATAGGCCTAGACTGCTGGGGGATTTTCTATGATGCACTGAGCTTCTCTCTCTCTCTCTCTCTCTCTCTCTCAGTATGGATTCATATCCCATAAATACATGTTACTAACCCGATATCTTCCCTTTCTCATAGTTTTGTGTTCTCTCTCCTCTTATGTCTTTTTCTGCAGGTATTTTTGCTGCTGGAGCTGTAGAGTCTGATTTGTGATGACAGGCCTCCTCCTCATCCTACAACCCTACTCAACATCTGCTGTCATACTTAAATTATTAGTGCTGCTTCTAGTATTATTGCTACTTTTGCAATTACTACTTTAATTATCACTACTATCATTACTACTACTGTATTATTAGCATCACTTTACATTTTTTACATGGAATCCGTGTTATGCTATGTTCTTCTGTTGCTATTCTCTACCTCCCTCCCTGTCCCCCTTCCCCACTTTCTCTCTCTTTCTCAACCCAACTGGTCGAGGCAGATGAGCAGCACTATCACCTAGTGCTGCTCATGGTGGGATCTGTTGGGTCTCTCTCTGTAATTATAATAATCTAAAGAGTATGGTCTAGACCTGCTCTATATGAAAAGTGCCTTGAGATAACTTCTGCTGTGATTCGGTGCTATATAAATAAAATTGAATTGAAAATTGAATTGAATAGATCACCTGAGACCACAGATCGTCCTTTGCTTGAACCTGGTCCCAGGTTTTCTCTGTGTCACTTAGTTAATAGTAATTTAATTAACTTCTGTAACTTTATTTGGGAACATGTAGCACACTGACAGAATATTAAGTAATTAAGACAGGAAAGGGTCATAAGTTAATCCTTTGTTGTGATGTGGTGCAAATATCCTTGGAAATCTACAATCAAATAAAATATCAAAAACTGTATAACATACAGTGCACCTGGGGCTCTGGGGTTGAGTTGCTAATTTAGCCTTAAGTCCAAGTAAAAATTACTCTTAATAGTGACAGTGTGTGAAGGAGAGTAATAATAAATAATAAATCTGAGATGTTTTTGTTCTTAACTTAATAGAATCAAATGAACAGCCTGCAGTCTGCATCCATATATCCCCTCATCTATCCACTGTCCGCCTGTCTCTCTTTTTTGTCTTTGCAACAATCTATCCCCCAAACATCCATTCACCCAGTCAGTCATACACAGCCTCTTCTCCTCTCCTCAAATTACCTTCAAATAATTTGCGAGGTTGCCATGGATTGTTTGTGTGTCATACTCCTTGACAGTCCAGGAAGGCTTGGACTTGTCACTGTCCATTGTGTCCATCAATCTTATGTCCATGTAGAGAGGGTTCCTTTTAATGTTAGACTTCAGAGTGACTGGAGTGATGTGCTTCTCCAGGTATCTATCCACAAACATCACAGGAGTGCCCTCTGGGGATGGGGGAGACCTCCTTTCAGTTTCCTTTTGTTGTTCCCTCTGTGGAGACAATGAGAATTTGAATTCTCATCACATCAACCTGCCTTTCAGCACATTTTATAGACAGAGAGGTGACATTAGACACATACAAGGTAGAAGTTTCTTTCATTTAAATAGGATTCCTGACACTGATTCCATCCCTGCCACTCAGAATGTCATAAGTTTATGATTTAACATAAATACACCATTAGTATGCTCCAGTTATTGTAAGTGTAATATTTAAGTCAGATAAACATCAGTGTGAAACAGAAACAGACCACACTTCACTTTATTTTACTTGACTCACTGAGGTCAACCCTTCTTCTGTTGTTACTCTCCTGTAAACAAAACGTCTGGATTCTGGATCAAATATGAGACCATAATCCTGTGCTCTGGATATGATCACTGATCATTACTAAATATTGCACTGTCCTGTTTTCCTTTTCAAGTCACTAACTCCTCACAGCATCAGGCTGTGATGATGATCTCTGCTATAAGATAATATAATATATGCAGACTAACATGCACATCATAAACAGTCTACACATCTGTAATGTGGAATAATATTTATGGAATTAAATGCAGTTATCAACTAAAAAAGGAGAAACAAGACACAGAAGCACCCACAGAGATGGACATACAGTAAGAGTGGCTGTGGAATAATTCATACCTGGGAGTAGACCCTGTTCTGCCAGTGTCTTTGACTGGACATGACTGCCCCGACCTGGAACATGCCATGTGTGGCTGGCAATATCCCAACATCCAGCTGGAGAAACTTCTCTGGATGGTTGTTGTTGGGTAGAGCAGAGATGTCCATTTTGGCTCTGCTGCTCCTTCCACACTGACTGTTTCACCTGCCTACAGCCTGGCTGGGTAGACATGCTCACTACAACTTGCAAGCTCTGTAATAATTAATGAGGGGGAAGATATTTATGACCCTGTATCACTTGCAGGTGTGTGTAACCCAACCTGACCATTAAGAGCCTGAGGCTGAAAGCCAACAGTGTGTGTGTGTGAGAGAGAGAGAGAGGAAACAGAGAGAGAGAGAGAGAGAGAGAGAGAGAGAGAGAGAGAGAGAGAGAGGTATACCATAGCAAAGTCATCTGAGTATTGTGTTATGTGAAACCTGCTGCTGCCTGAAGAAGAATTACACTTCTCCATGTGATGCCTGATACAAGACTGAGCCTTCGATCCCTCATCTCTAATGTGATTTCTGCTGTGCTACAGTGGAGGGTGATGGTGTCAGTTTATCAGCTCTTCACTCCAGAGCAAGACACCTGGACAGTTATTGCAGATAGCTCTAACAGCTCCTATTCCTCCTGGTGACCCCCTTGACCTTTCAACTGTGATCAGACCACTATTTACTGTTGATCAACATTTTGGCTATATATAATGGGCACATTCTGAATCTGGTCTGTGGCGGATCTTCTTTCCTCTAGTGCCTCCATCAGGTCAAAGTTTCCACTGATATACACAAAAATCTAAACTGAAATGACAGTGGAGGAAATAAGTATTCAACACACCAACATTTTTTTCTTTAAACACATTTTCCACTGAAGATTGGTATTAACTCAGTATAAAGAAATCGTAACATTCCATGTGTAATAATGTGGAATGACAAAGGAAAAAAGTTATTAAAAATTATTTAATACTTGGCGGAGAAGCCTTTGTTTGTAATGACAGCTTCAAGACACGTCCAGTACAAAGAAACTCATTTGTCACAGTGTTCAGGTGGGATTTTAGCCCATTCTTCTGCACAGACAGTCTTTCAATCTGGAAGATTCCTGGGGGCCCGCTGGTGAATCTTGATGTTCAGTTCCTTCCACAAATGTTCTGTTGGGTTTAAATCTGATGATTAGCTGGGCCATTCCAACACCTTTATTTTCCTCCTCTGGATCATTGTTCTGCTGGAAGGTCCACCAGCATGGTGGAGTGATGTTCCCTCCACTTGTGGATAATGGCCCAAATGGTGCTTGGAATATTTAGGAGTTGAGAAATCTGTCTGCAACCAGTGAGAGAGAGAGAAAGAGAGAAGGAGAAAGAGAGAGAAGCTCAGCGTGTCATGGGAAATCTCCCAGCAGTCTAGGCCTATACCAGCATAACTAATGGATGGTTCAAGCCTGAGCCAACCCTAACTATAAGCTTTATCAAAAAGGAAAGTTTTACACCTACTCTTAGAAGTACAGAGGGTGTCTGCCTCCCAGACCGAAAAGGTTCCACAGTAGAGGAGCCTCATAGAAAGAAGGCAGTTCTAGAAGTTTGTTTTATGTGGGAGCTAAGGGACATATCCTGATCAAAGATAACCTCAAGGTTCTTTACAGTGAAGGCCAATGCCATCTAGCATAACTATGTTATTAGAAAATGTATTTCTGAGGTGTTCGGGGCCAAATACAATACCTTCGGTTTTGTCTGACTTCAATAGTAAAAAGTTGCTTGTCATCCAAGTCTGAATGTCCCTAAGGCATGCCTGAAGTTTAGCTAACT
Source organism: Lates japonicus (assembly GCA_033238685.1). Lineage (NCBI taxonomy): Eukaryota > Metazoa > Chordata > Actinopteri > Centropomidae > Lates > Lates japonicus. The sequence goes on from BRZM01000011.1 coordinate 8,798,916, forward strand.
GATTGGTTTCATTAGGCTTAGAGAGGGGTAGAGAATAGGGACAGGAGAACATAGCATAGTGCAGATTCCATATAGAAATATAAATTGGTATCAGTAATACAATAGTGGTAATAATAGTAATGACAGTTAAAGTAGTGATTACAAGTAACAGTAATACTAGAAGCAGCACTAATAATTTCTAAGTATAACAGCAGGTGTTGAGCGGGGTTGTAGGAGGAGCAGGAGGCCTTTCATCACAAATCAGACTCTACAGCTCCAGAGGCAAAAATGCCTGCCAGGAGCGTAGGAGATAAAAACAAGCCAAAAGAACTTTTACCACAACCTGGTAAACCCACATTTGTTGTAATGGTTTATGATATTTATAAAGCATTAGTAACTGTTTAATTAACTATTGTTACATTTTACATTTTATACAAAACAAAGATTACCATTTTTAAAGCTTTTATCAAAGGGTATTCAAGTTTAGTGATTTATAATAACTGGCCTAGGGCTGCTAAATATTGTTTTGAACATCTATTTATTTGTTTATTATTTTCTCAATTAATCAAATAATCATTGCATCTCTAAATTAGCCAACCAGCTATTCAAAACCCAAAGATAATCACAGAAGAATATGAAAACCAATAGTCACATGAGTTCAAATATTTGAGAATTAGTGAGTAGGTATTACAATGAGATGGCAATTTATTAGGTACAACTATCTGAACTTGTGCAGCCTAATCCAATAGTCCTGCAGTAAATCCTCCTTCATGAAGGTCATAGTGTTCTCCTCGGTTGGCGTTGAGTGTTCAGAAGATTCTGGGGGGAATTAAGGTAAACTGTAAACCTAATAATGTTTAACCTGACCCCAACCTGGTCCTAAACCTGACAAGTTATTATTGGAATCTAATGTTCAGTCTCCTGATGGGAGCATGAATGTGCACAACAGATTTCCTTGTTGGAAATATGTTCGTCACAGGCAGACAGATGGAAGACGAGGCAATCACAGCCTCCTTGGCTGACGTTTAAATGGAGGCAGGGAGAGGGAGAGCGAGAGGGAGGAGGGGGGGGGGGTGCAGCCACATAAATGTGGATGGTGCAGCGGGGTTGCGCCATCCTCGAATTGCTCCAACGATGTAACGACAGGAAGGAGGGCAGAAAAAACCCGTGGACTCTGACCAATAAGACGGATAGACGGGAGTTTTACCCTCTGCACGTCCGATGTCGTCATTGGGAAACCACTATCTGCCTCGTATCCCATCCCTGACAAAAAATGGATAAGCACAGGTTGGAGGTACGGACTGATCCGGTAAGACATGGAGCTTTAATATGCTGCATCGTGTTGTTGCTATGCAGGGACACACCGATCTGACGATGCATTTTACCTCCATAACCCTTTCTGTCCTCTTCATTTCTAATCGATCTGACATCACTGCGATGGCCGCACAGACTGATCAGGGATCGTGCAGATTTTCGGATCTGATTACTGTGTTCAGTCGTTATCTTTGGCAATGCGCGTCGATGTGTTTCTGACCCTGTGTTGAAGCACGGAGAGCTGCAGCGGGGTTGCCTGTCCTCTTCACTGTCTAGTGAAGTCATTTCCTCGCTGGCTGATGCTGGACTAAAGTGTTCCCATCCTGGAGTACTGACATCATCCTCATCAGGATTGTGGCTCCAGGCAGCGGCTCATCCTGCAGCGGCAGCAGCAGCAGTTAGGACAGACTACGCAGTGTTTGCTAGCTCAGCGCGTCAATGCGACGTTCGCACTGCTCTGCGACCCAAGTTCATTTTGTTTGGAGGGAAGCAGGTCCTCAAGTCCTCAGGTCTTCAGGTACTCAGCACTGAACTATTGCAGTGTTACAGACGTTGCATAGGTTGTTCTGATTTTGTCATGAAAACAGAGGCAGAACAGTCGAGCCAGATGTTGCAGAGCTGTACAGAGGCTATAGGATGTGTGCAGATAGATAGATAAATAAATACATAGATCGATCATTTCAGATGATTTATCCAGCTGACTGATGATTCAGCAACACACTGACAAATGTTCATTAGGGAACAGCCCTAGTGTTCATTTAGAGCTGAAGCAGCAAACGTTCACACAGAAGCTGAAGCCCATGTTTGGTCATTTTATTACAATGAATTTAGTCTATATTTTGTCCTGTTAATTGTCAGACTAGTCACTGATGAATTTTCAGTCAGTTACTCACCAGTTTGTCAGCTAAGCATTTCAATGCTATCTTTGTATTATTCATTCAGTAGTGACAGGTTTAATAGCAGAGAGGAGCTGTGTATCAGCCCACAGAGTCCAGGTGGTCTCTGAGGACAGACAGCAATGGCGGAAACTGCAGCCAAGGCCAAACCCAACACCAACAGATCTGTTAATGAGTTCAGGTAATTCATTTAACTTTCTTAAATTTGTTTTAAAAAGACTAATCCAATCCCAGCTGACAGTGGCTGACACAGGGCTGACATGTAGAGATAAACAACCATTCACGCCTACAGACAATTTAGAGTCACCAGTTAACCAGGGTTTGAACTCTTTTGTTTACCATGTTCACCATTTTAGTTTGGTGTGTTAGCATGCTAACATTTGCTAACTAGCAAACATAAGCCACAACTGAGGCTGATGTGACTGTCATTAGTTAGTATTTGTTCATAAACATAAAATAGTGGACAAAGAAAGAAATGTTGACCTCCTGATGAGAAGTCATAGGGTCACCAGAGCCTGAGGGGAACAGGAATGTTTGAACTAGATTTTGCAGCAGTCCATCCAAGAGTTATTGAGACTTCAAAAGCTGGACTAATGGGACACATAATAACACAATGGTCCAAAAGAAGCAACTACCCGTAATTCATTGGTGTATAAATAGAATAAAGCTACCAGTGAATTGACACTCAGTACATATATATATAATCTGTTTTTTCACAGTGTATGGTAGAGTATTTTGTGAAGCAGGGAGTAACTCTGCTTTTGAAAGGCACTATAGAAATAATTATTTTTATATAAGTATTTGTGCACACACATTAGCATCCTGGTTCTGAGTGTTTTCCTGCCTGTGATCAGATTTGGGATGTTTTCAGGGAACACAGAGTAACCAGTGTATTTCAGAAGCTAAGGATAATGGCTGTATTAACACCACTGAAGTTAAACCCTGTGTGCTGGATTTGGCTTCTTCCACTTATAAACAGAACCACCTTTTTGGAGAGAAATATCCAGTGTGAAAAGCACACTTCACTTTTGGTGTGTCATTTTTACACATTTTTAGCTTTTCGTGTGTTATTTTAGGACCTTTACTCCTGCATTTCATTTTCCTCTAGTGTTAGGGTTAATGTTCAGTGCTGATGCAGGAAACAGTCTGCCTTTTATGTAGCCTCCTTCCTCCACACCTCCACATCTGCAGAGTAATAGTATAGATGGAGGATGGGGTGGTAGATGAGCTTGTAGCACATCTGACTTATTTGGTGGAATCAGGGCTCATGTCCTGTCACAATCCAACAGTTTGTCTTTGCATCTTATTGTTGTTGCCTGACCTTAAAAGTTTACTTGCACAGATAGATGACAGAACACTGTCCGATATAAACTGTCTGACTAAAGAGTTACCTTAACAGGAATATTGCTTCCTTTGCTGAGTTTATTATTCAAAGTTGATATTGGGGAGGTGGACAGGTGTATACTCCCTCCAACATTCATACCTAACCTTAACCATAACCACAGTTCATGCTGTGCTGATATTGTAGAACAATTCAATAAACCTTGCTTTACAGAATATGCAATATCAAAATTCACTTGCGATGAAGAGGTTGGAAGAACACAGCATACACAGTGAACTTGCTTCATACTTATGTTGAATAGTCGGACACATACAGTACATGTCTTGGCACACACTTCAACTGCCACAGTAAGACACACAGGTCTGTGGTGTTATCCATTCATCCATCCATCCATTATCTATACTGCTTATCCATTAAGGGTGGCAGGAGGACTGGGGCCTATCCCAGCTGACATTGGGCGAGAGGCGGGGTATACCCTGTACGGATCACCAGTCTATCACAGGGCCAACATATAGAGACAAACAACCATTCACGCTCACATTCACACCTACAGACAACTTAAGAGTCAAGGACAGCTGACATGAGTGACAATAGCAAGAAGTGAACTTGTGTTTATTTGAAATACACATAATGTATGTGTAATATACACAAATAGTACTTGAGCAAAATCAAGACTGATGTAGTATAGAACATAGGCCATACAAGAAATTCTGCTGAAGTATGAAGTGTCTTGGGGCTAGTGGCAGATTTATTCCCAATGTGGCTACTACATCAGAGGCATTGAAGAGACTCTTGAGACAATCCTGCAAATGGATGTGGGAAATGGAGCAGGGAATGGCATTTATAGAGCTGAAGAGTCAGCTAGCCAACTCAGATTTAATGGCATAATTCAGTCAAGAGGCTCAGACACGTGATACTAGAGGCTACTACAGTGGAATTAAGAACAAATGCAAAGAGATGGAGCATGGATATACAGAACAGTGCTTAGAATAACAAATCCTTACCTTCACCTGGTCATGTGGCAGTGAGAAATTTTAGATGTTACAGAAATTATATATGAGACAATATCCAGTATTTCAACCTGTAGTAGTTCAACCTGCCATGGATGACAGACAATCACTGACTTTGCAGTTAACATTGAAATATATTTCTGTGTTCCCCACAGGTTAAGAATTTACTTGTGGTAATGGGTGGTGCGACATGATCAGTGTGCATGCAGAGACTTATTTAGTGTAATCCAAGTTATTTTCTGTAACTGCAAGTTACAGATGTCTCCTAAATGCCTCACATGCAGGATATCAATACACACTAGCTAGCTAGGCGGCTGTGCACAGAGAGGCCTCCAGTCCCCACTCTAATGAATGATGAATCACACTCAGACAGGTGTGTGCCCAGGTCATTGATATTTTGCCTCCACTGTAATGCAGTGGAAATTAATGGAATTTCATTTGTGCTACTCACAGCATTAAATGATGGCATTCAAAGATTTCAGCAACATCTCTTTCTAGAAACCTAAATCCTGCTCATAGAGTCATTTTCACTGGGGCTACTTTCAACTTTTTCATTGTTATGAACAACACAAATGACAGTATTAAACCATGGTGTCTTAGATATTCCTTAAAATATCTCACACAGATTACCAAGAGGACGTTTTGAAGTCTGTGGTTGGTTTTGCTGCTCATTAAATCTTGATTTTGGCATTTGGACAATGATATAAGCACTGCAAGATTACTACTTGTGCAAAATGGGCAACTGTTTATCAGAGACAGCAAAAGTCTCAGCTTCATGGCATGGCAGCTTGTAGCAAGTAGTATTTTGTTTGGAAATATGCAACCCTGAGGGATGATATCAGCCAAACTGAGAAGAGCCCTTAGGTTGGCCATACATTTGAGCTAATCTTGAGGGAATCTTAATTTTGGACGATATAGATGTCCAGAGTGGGGCAGCACAGTGGTTCAGTGGTGAACACTGTTACCTCACAGCAAGAGGGTTCCAGGTTCTAGCCCTGGTTTGCCTGGGGCTTTTCTTTTTCTGGTTCTCTCCAGGTTCTCCAGCTTCCTCCCACAGTCCAAAGACATGCAAGTTAACAGGTGACTCTAAATAGGTGTGAATGGTTGTTTGTATCTATGTGTCAGTCTTGCGATAGACTGGTGATCTGTACAGGGTGGGGGTGTGCTTGGTCTAGGTGGTGTTTAGGTGGGTGGTATGTGTCATGTAAGTATGTATGTAAGTATCATCCAGATGAATGAAGGACCCAAGGTTTCCCCGCATACATTGTAATGATATGATCAATGTTATTCACTTCACCTGTCAGTGGTTTTAATGTTGTAGCTGATCAGTATATGATTACATGCTCAGGCATGGGCATGAGACTTACCATCTGTGTGGGATACTCAGCCACTTTGCTAAAGTGTGTATGTGGAAAAGCCACAGCACACAACAATTACATGTAGCAGACACCATAGAGCATGAAAGGTTGGAGCAGATCAGGCAGGCTCAGATACAGTATATATGGTCAAGACCATCACACCAAGGTTTGGTATACTTAGATTAAATGGGGGATTTCAGGAATTATGCAACTTGTGATGTCATGAGCATGATGAAGAAACTAAGATTGACCCCCAAAACTCAACAAATTCTTTATTGTATTGGGTGGTTTTCAACAGATTTTTTGGTTTCAGTTCAAAGCTACTAACAGAATCACAGCTCTTTATGTCATCTGGGATATCATTCCACTGTGTAATGGCTTTAACTGAGAAAGCTGACTGTCCAATGGTTGTCATCACAATGTCATGAAAACGGGAGCCAAGTCATTTAAAATTGTATACACTAGTCTCAAAGCTCAGAAAATTATGTATCTTGAGTATCTTGCAGTGATGATGCAAAAATGGCTTTATGTTCTGTTGACATATTAAGGACTGACTGTGAGGTTAGGGGGAAAACACACAAACTTAAACTGGAGGTGAAAAAGAAGGCTTGAAAGACCTCTGTGCTGTTGCTCAACAAGTGAGCTGATTATATATATTAACTTACAAGTGGACCATGACAAAGCAAAGTCTCTAACCAAGGAACAGCTTATTCTCACATATGATGAGGTCTTTAATGGACTTAGGAGGAGGTTCACTTTGATCTAGACTTTAAGCCAGTCCAGTTTTACCCTCACAATGTCCCACAAGGTGCAACTAGATATACACTCACTCACTCACTTCAGTAGGTACACATTACTATTACTAGGTTGGACCCCCTTTTGCCTTCAGAACTGCCTTAATTCTTTATGGCACAAATTCACCAAGGTGCTAGACACATTCCCACATGACGTGTGGTCATAGATGATCTTCTACAGACCTTGGTTGTAACGAGTAGTTATTTTAGTTACTGTTGCCTTCCTATCAGCTCGAGGCAGTCTGACCATTCTCTTCTGACCTCTGGCATCAACAAGGCATTTTCACCCACAGAACTACTGCTCACCGGATATTCTTTCTTTTTTGGACCATTCTCTGTAAACACTAAGAGATGCTTGTGCGGGAAAATCCCAGTAAATCAGTAGTTTCTGAGATACATCTGGCATCAACAACCATAACCACCACATTCAAAGCCATTTAAATCACCTTTCTTCCCCATTCTGATGCTTGTTTTGAACTTCAGCAGGTTGTCTTGTTAATGCCTAAATGGACCAGCAAAATAGTCATAGTCAGGCAGACAGAGAGGCCAAAAATGTATTATGCTCTAAAGAGACCCCATTCCATACTGTCCACAACTGATGATGTACTCTAAAAATAACGCACACATCTTTACTCTTGTAAATGCTCATAATGCATTTTTGCAGTGAAAACTAGACAGCAGCCTCCTCACCACATTCTAGACACCATGGGGCAAGAAGTGATGGATTAGGCTTCTTTTTGGGGTGTCTGTAGAAAACAAACTGAGATTGAGCCTCTAAAATCTGCAGTTTAGAACCAAAGAGGTCAGATTTCATGGACACATTACAAAAGGAGTTAATTATCTCTCCAAGCCCATAACTTTCTGAAATATGCAAGGAGACTGACAAACAGCCTGACACTAGCTACCAAAACAAGAGGTCACCAAGGGGAAATCAAGCAGCTAGTAATTGTATGAACAATGAACTTTGTGCAAAACAGAAAAGAGAACATTATAGTCTAATATAACCAGTTACAGTTAGTTTATGTCAGAAGAATTACTGAATTACTGAAAATAAACATTAAATGTTTTCACCCCTGCAATAAGCAGCAAAGGGAGTGGAGATCCATGAATGAAGAACAAGTTTGTGTTCTCTGTGAAAACCATTAAATGAGATTAGTACAAGATTCTGACTCCAGTCTCATTGAGCTGCTCACAGGCAGCAGTGCATCTCCTTCACAACTACTACCACTAAAGCTGCAGCCTCTCTTTTGTTATTCCTAAACTATCACTAAGAAACAATAAAAAAAAATGAATATTAGTTGTTGATAAAGTTGATAAATAACACCTTTGTGCTGTACTTTTGTTGTACTATTTTTTATTTTATTTTTTTCATGCCCAGGTTTGGTGGGCGTTACCTCACAGCAAGAAGGTTCCTGTGGAGTTTACATGTTCTCCCTGATTTCTGGGTTCTCTCCTGGTTCTCCAGCTTCCTTCCACAGTCCAAAGACATGCAGGTTAACTGGTGACTCTAAATTGCTCATAAGTGTGAATGTGAGTGTGACTGGGTGTTTATATATGTCAGCCCTATGATAGACTGGTGACCTGTCCAGGGTGTTCCCAATGTCAGCTGGGATTGGCTGCAGCCCCCCAACGACCCTTAAGGATAGGCGATATAGATGGATAGTATTTTTGGTAATGTGACAAGAAACGGTATGCTCCGGCAACTAAAATTTTTAAATACTAGTCATCGCCTCTCTTAGGCCACATTGCAAGCATAACAAGCCTCTCTGGCATGAAAGGCTTAATTATTTGATCTTCTACTAACAGCTTCTTTATTTACAGTGCTATGGGTCACAGAGCACAGAAAAATAAAGCTCACTGAATGAATTATAATGGAGCGTGTATCACTGCCTTTCTTTTTGACACAAAATCCAAGTGTATAGTTACTTTCAAGCTGTATGGGCATGATAGTGGGAGAATGACATGTAACCTAATTGTTGCCAACATATTGTAAGATATGGACATCTATTTTCTCTCTCCCATCTCTGATCATGTTTTGTGTTCTTTGGCATACAGTTTTGTATTCTTTCCTGCAAGTGTTCCATGGTGCACCTTACAGCAAGCATTGGATTGTCTTGGTACATCTGTCTGCAAGCAGTACATCTTAATACTAGCTGTGGGACTCTATTAAAAAATGTATCTAATTAATTAAGGGCCTTGTAAGTAATTAATCGCATTTTAATTGCATAGCAATATTTGACACAAGAAGCAACATTTTTCAATTCAAACTGATTTTGCTAGATGACTGAATCAATGAATAGACATATTTTATATATTTTACAAAATCATGTTTATTAGTTTTTGTAAATTTCCAATATCTAGAAAACATGTTTGTTTGTGTGTTCTTTGAATAAAACACAGCACTTTCAAGTACATTCCAGAAGAGTGGTAAATAAAATATCCATGGCCAAAAACAAACAGAACAGCAGTTCAACATAAAGTGCCATTTCTACCATCTAAACTGGTTAAAAAAAAAAAGAAGAAAGAAACACAAATGGTCCCTTAACTGACCTGACCTGCTATTCTTCCAGTATCCTGAGCAAAACTCTCTGTTGCAACATAGGCCATAACACATCTTAGTGTGACTGAACAGTAACAATAAACCCACTGGCCTCAGACGTGGATTTATTCATCTTGGCTCTGAAACCCATCATCTGGTCGAGTGTGGGTTAGCGACACTGCTTGCTCGTACTAGGACTAACGTTAACATTAGCTCTGACGTCCCTGCTTGCTGCTACATGTTTAGCATTGACGTGATACCGGACACTTGAATTGCTTCGTCAAATTCTTTGTTGCATAATTTGCACACAACCGTGCTCTTATCTACACTTCCATCCCACAGTTTTTCAAACTGAAACCTTCCATCCACCGGGCCAAGTAACGCAGTCTCATCTGTTTCATCCATCACGTTTGTCGTTAGCCTGCTACTGGATTTTGCTGCTTTCCACATGGGGCTTTGTTGTCTGACGTCACTTGACGCATCTGGTGCATCGGTATGACATCATCATGTATTCTGAGAGCTAGCTAGAGAGTTCTCATAATACATCCATGCGGTATGATCGGTATGCCAAGAACTGAAAGGAACTTTCTTAGGTGCAGTGATTTTTTCAACAAGTTTTTTTTCCCATAGTGAATTAATCGAAATTAACGCATTAAAGTCCAAGCCCTACTTAATACACTTCACTGCAAAGATATTCTTATCCAACAAAAGGCAGGGCTTCCATGGAATTCAAAGCTAATCATAAAACAGAACCTCAATCATTAAGGTTTACCTTCTGATCCATTATGTTTTAAAAACAACCAAAGGAGTGCATCAGCACCATTTAACCACAAGCTCTTGTATGGTGAAATATGAGAACTATCTAAAATTCTTTGCATGGCTCCAATGGTCCAGTCGGTACAAACACAGAGAGGGCAAACCAGATGTACAGCACTTTTGAAATCACTGGTAGACACACTGATATCATACAGAGGTCACACATCTTTGAAATGAAAGTAATGTCCCCAATAACAAGAATGAGATTCTTTGTGTGGTTATTAATCTATGCTGTGCTTGGTCATGCAGTTTGGCGTTCTCATCTCATGCATAATAAGACTACACAATACAGTAGATTGTGCTGTCCAATTAATTTCACTAAAACAGGTGAATTGTTTCACCTGAGTTGAGCCACTCTATGAAGCCACATTGAAACTATCCAGTAGTCTTCTGCATGGTGAATCAGTATTGATGATTGAATAAAAGACACATAGTAAATGGACTTGTACTTACATAGCGCTTTTCTAATCGTATCGGTAGAGAATAGGGACAGGAGAGCATAGCATAATGCAGATTCCATGTAAAAATGTGAGGTGGTATCATTAATACAGTAGTGGTAATAATAGTGGTGATAATTGAAGTAGTAATTGCAAAAAGTAGCAGTAATGCAAGAAGCAGTACTGATAATTTCTAAATAAAGCAGCAGGTGTTGAGTGGGGTTGTAGGAGCAGCAGGAGGCTTCACATCATTGTCACAGATCACTCTACAGCTCCAGAGGCAGAAATACCTGCAGAAAGTGACAGAAGAGGAGAGAAAGAAGAAAACTATTACTACACCAAACTACAGGAAAGGGAGGATATCAAGTTAGTAACATGTATTTATGGGATATGAATTCATACTGAGAGAGAGAGAGAGAGAGAGAAGCTCATTGCATCATGGGAAATCCCCTGGCAGTCTAGGCCTATACCAGCATAACTAAGGGAGAGCCTGAGCCAACCCTAACTATAAGCTTTATCAAAAAGGAACGTTTTACGCCTACTCTTAAAAGTGCAGAGGGTGTCTGCCTCCCAAACCCAAACTGGTTGAAGGTTCCACAGTAGAGGAGCCTCATAGCTGAAGGCTCTGCCTCTCATTCTACTCCTGGAAACTCTAGGAACCACCAGCAAACCAGCATTCTGGGAGGGCAATGTCCTAGAGGGATTGTAGGGAACTATGAGATCTTTAAGGTAAGATGGAGCCTGACCATTAAGGGTTTTGTAGGCGAGGAGGAGGACTTTGAATTCTATTCTGGATTTGACTGGGAGCCAACGTAGAGAGACTGACACAGGAGAAATATGGTCTTTTTCTAGTTCCTGTCAGCAATCGTGCTGCAGCATTTTGGATCAACTGCAGAGTCTTTAGAGACTTGTTGGGGCAGCCTGATAATAATGAATTACAATAGTCCAGCCTGGAAGTAACAAATGCATGGACTAGTTTTTCTGCATCTTTTTGAGACAGAAAATGTCTGATTTTGTAATATTACACAGGTGAAAGAAGGCAGTCCTATGTGTGCCACTAAAATTCACTGAACTTGCTGTCATGTTCATGAAACTAGTCTGAGATGACTTTTGCTTTGTGACATGGAGCATTATCCTGGTGGAAGTAGCCATTAGAAGATGGTAAAGGAGGAGGATTTTAAATTCTATTCTTAATTTGACCGGGATCCAATGTAGAGAAGCTAACACACGCAGGTGAAAGAAGCTGTCCTAGACGTTTGTTTTATGTGGGAGCTAAAGGACATGTCCTGATCAAAGATAATTCTAAGATTCTTTACAGTGGAGCTGGAGGCCAGGGCAATTCCATCTAGCATAACTACATCATTAGAAAATGTATTTCTGAGGTGTGCCAAGTACAATAGCTTCGGTTTTGTCTGAGTTTCAATGTCTTTCTCCTTCAATATATCTCATAATACAAACAGGTTGTGTGACACAAAATGTGTTCCTTTGCACACAGATTAGATCTTAGGAAAAAGGAAAAAGTCACATGGTGCCAGATCAGGTGAATAGGGAGGGTAACCAAGCACTGCGATTTGTTTTTGGGCCAGAAACTGCTTTACTGAGAGCGCAGTGTGAGCTGGCACGTTGTTTTGATGAAGAATGAAACCATTTTCCTAGAATTGTGGTCTCTTTCTTCAGACTTTTTCTCTCAGTTTTTCTAGAACCTGAGAAAGACATTGAAAAATGTTTATGTTCAATAAAATTGATTTACAGCATTTGTCTCGTTTTTAATAGTCATACCTTGTATAAATAAACATAAAAAAGTTAGTATTTGCAGCAAAAAATTAAATGAAAATTAGACCAAACACATTGAAATATGCCAGCATGACAGCACGGATGAGAGCATATCAACCAACCCGTTGACCAGTCAACCGGGAGAGTACAGCTCTACAATTCTAAGTACCACCAATTCTCAGTCAGCTTGGGCCTTTATGCATCTCAGCTGTACAGAGAACATGTGAACAACTGCTCTAAGATGAGGTTACATTTATTTAAAGTTAGCTCACTGTTAGGATCAGGGGTGACACTTGGTAGTAAGTAAGTGGAATTCCATTCCCACAGACAGAAACCATTTAGAAACTCAGGAAGCTTTGCAGTGTTAAACTCTCTGAGGTCTTGACCACTAGTGTACTGGTGCCTCAAGTGTCTTACAATGTAAAACCAGCCTCAAGCTTTAGCTAAATGTGTCACTATGAGTGATTGCCTTGCATTTATCATACTGATTTTATTTATCTCACACTGATGGATGTTTATGTACTGTGCTGTTTTCTGTACCGTATTTGTTGCTCTGTGGTTGTGTTTCGTTCTGCCTTCCCAGGGACAGCAGATGCAAATTAGCTACCAGGTACTATGGTACAATTACTTTTAATTCTACACTGTCCCTGCAAAAACAAACAGTAAAACTAAGAAATGCAATGTTAGTGATCTCTGCAGCATTTGTGTGCATATCTCTCTCAAGCACTTGATGTACTTTTGGTACGTCCATTCTTGTTTTGTATTTAAATTGAAGTGTCTTTTGTGAGTACAGACATTCTCATCCACAATGACAACACCACAATGGCTACCTGCAGTGTTAGATCACAGATCACCAGTATATCACAGAGCTGACATATAAAAACAGTTTGAACCATTTCCAATTGATTTTTTAGAGACAGGAAAGGTTTCTGGCTTTTGATATCTGCTCCCTCTGACCAACACCTGACATGTTAATTCACTTGGTATACTTAAAGAGTAGAGTCACCATTTTTTTTTCACATCAGTCTTAAAGCAACAGTCAGATACAATGGAGGAGTGGACATTGGGAGAACCAGAACTTTTCCCATTGGGCCACTACACAAATTGGGTCAATGGCTCAATGTGAAAGAAATAAAACATCAGAGAGAGATAAAGACAGAGACCAAGAGAGAGAGGGAGCAAGAGAGGACAAGATAGAGAGTGATAGATGTGGCTGTGTGGTAGTCATAAGCCTAGCTGAGCGGGCTGTTCTGTATGGCCTTCAGCTGTGGCTACTTTGTTTTTGTTGGGAAAACATATACACACTCTAATGTTTGCTTCTGCTTTTCTTTGTTTTCCATACTGTACCAAAAGCATCCCATCTTATAACCCCAAAACCAAGGTATACACTGAACCATGGATTTTATATACCCTTGCGCTCCAATCACTGACCGTGTTTAAATAGCAGATATTGCACTTCTCATATTAAACTCATACTAAACTACTCGTTTCACAGTAGTCCGTTAGAATAAAAATATCAGAGTAACCTTTCCCTGTTTCTACAACCACTTCACCTAATCTGTTAAGGTTGGCACATATAGCTCTGGAGCTGAACAGATATCCCCTCCTTAAAAATTCCACTACACCCATGTTACCTCCTGCTCTTGGTCAGCAAGGTTTGAAGAGTGGGAGACCACACACACAATCAAAATGCTGAATGTGATGATACAGAATAACAAAACCCAAGACTTCATGATAAGATGTGCAAATGTAAAAGAAATGTGTATTATAATATGGTTGAGTCAGTGTGTAGTGTTGAATGTTGATGTTGGGGGAGGGTAAGTCAAGACGGAATGAATTAGTTCTGCCTGGGAAGTCAGACATTTTATAGGGTATTCAGTGCCAGTGGTGCAGTGTTGCAGTGCACAGAGAGTTGAGCTCCACAACACACCATAAAAGCCAGTGCTCACTATGCTCACTGACCATAAGTAACACCACTACACTTCCACTGGAGAAGAGACATCCATTACACTGGACAGTCATTCACCATTCTTACCAGTTTGAGGCAATAACCAGCTCAACTTCAGTAAAGCCATGTATATGTTGTATATGTATATGCCTAGTTTTAGTCTACAAATCTTAGTTGTCACAGATAACCATAAATGGATGTAGAAATACAGTCTATTAGAAATATTTTACTATCATTTTATACAAAATTACTCTTTCACCTTCCATTTTATATCCATCTTTTCATATTACCCAATACAGACAGTTATAGCTATCTGTATGCATGCTCTGAAGTCTGTGTGATGTGCACACATTCTCACCATACAGTCTTCTTTTATGAACACCACTTCAAGTGTGGGAATGGCATATTTTTCTGTGTTCTCTGTGGTGCCTGCTTTACATTTTAGTGTTGATAAGAAGAATATGCTTTTGGAAGAGGATTATGTAAGCCCTCCCAGATGCAATAGCAAGCTCAGTCAATATTTGACTGATTCTTGAATACCTGAACATGTACAGTGATGCTCTGCTCCACATTATTTACATATAACTCTACACACAGTTAGTGGGTACCCACTCAACTGGTGATTCCTGTGCAGCTAACAAAAAATACCACTACAACTATCAACATTAAAATAGATGGCATTCTGTTTATTTTGCCCTATCTGGGATAGGCATGCTGAGTTGATTTTTAGTATGTTAGATGTGACACTGATACAACAAGAACACATTTGGGAATTTCTGAGTATCTTCCTGTCTTCAATGAGGCAGTGTGATTTAATTCACAAAGCCATGAGGTGCTCAAATATAAGTGAGAGATCCCTAGACTAGTGTAGGCGGTGTGTGTTTGTGTATTTTGTGAGAATTAATCCAAGGACAGTTTGGCAGTCCTCCATTTGGGACAGTGAGGTTAGAATTATGTTTTGTTTCAGTTTAGAGTAAAGGTAAAGGCTGGCGTTAGGCATTTAGTTGTGATGACTGAAGTAAGGGTTGTGTGTGTGTGTGTGTGTGTGGAATACCTTCAAGTTGTGCTATTTGATTTTAGCGTAAAGGTGCGGGCCTGTACATTGGCATCGGGCTACACAAACTGACTTGATTACTGCAGTATTGAGGCACACTGGCACATACAGAAACTTTTAAAGAAAGTTTTAAACTAGATGATACAGCTATTTTATGGCTTGTAGTTAGAATTACCAGTACTGGACACTTTAATACAGATTTAGACCATATATTTATATTTGGGCATAATTTTGATGCTGTTGCCATCATTGAAGACAACATGAAGTCAAAACACATTATAAAGAACTTATTTTAAACTTCAAATGAGAAAATATGTCAAAATATGAGATGGGTCTCAGAATAGTTTGTTCTGTTCTTTCAAAATCCTTCAAGCTTCAGTAACCCCAGGAGTGCTAAGATTTTTTTTGAAGCTCTGAAGCTGTAAATACTTGTGTGTGATCAGTTTTAAGTGAATCACATGGGCATGGGGCCCCCATTTCTGCCTAGACAAACTAATATAAGTGATATATTTAAGTAGTACTTGATTGTAGCCCAGTCAAGGTGAGATATTGGGGTAGGCTTGTTGGTTTTTCACATAAAATAGATCACATCACATGTGTTACAGCCCTAGTGTTAGGGGCCTTGTGTCTTTGTGTGTGTGTGTTGTGCTCTCTCTCCCTCTCTCTTCCCAGGTGATCGTCCTGCCCTGAATTCACATCCGCTCCTAATCAGGAGCGGAAGCAGTAAAAGGGAGAGAGAGACACCAGTCGTGGCCAGTGGGCTTCTGAATGCCGATCAGGTGTGTGTGTGGGAACTGTGGCTACTGGTGGACTCCTTTCTGTAAAAGGAGGGTGTGGATTGATTAACTTTGACTTACCTGTGTCTGCTTTGCACTAGTGTGCTGATTGTAGTTTATCCTGGTCCCTTGGTTGTTTTCTTCCGTTTGAGCACCAGCATCTTTCGTTTGTGAATAAACTCCTTTTTTGGGGGGGGGGTTATACATTGATTCCGTCCTTGTTTTCTCTCTTTTCCCCCCCGGGACATTTTTCTTTACTTGTTGCTTCCCCCCAACCCTAGTTTACTCCTCGGGGAACGTAACAAATTGGGGGCTCGTCCGGGATCCGACCACCTCGGAATGGGGAGTTTGGTCGGAGCTTGTGTAAGTGCTAGTTGTCTAGCCGTAATCCTTTGTTTCTTGCATGAGGATTCCCGGTTAAGTCAGGTGAGTGTCTAGCTAAGCTGGGATCAGTTTTTCCATCGGGCACTCTTTTATTATTTTGCCTTTTTTGTTTTAGGAGTAACTCCGGGCGGGGATAAGAGTCTCTGGTGGGGGTTGGGATTTCAGGGCTTAAAGTCGCCTCGAGCCCGGCACGCTCTGAGAAGGCAGAACAAGTAGGTATTTGGTTAGGTAGGAACTGGGGAAGTGGGTGCAGGATTGTGTAGGTTTTGGAAACTCGGGTAGGCTAGGAGTGAGTAGTTTTTTTTAGGTGTGTGTGCATAGTGGCGGTTTGTTTGGAGCTCACTGCTTACTGTTCTAGTAGGTAAGTGGAGTTGTGTGTCAGCCGGTGTTGCTGTGGCTTTGTCGGGCAAGATGGCAAAGTTTAGCGTTAGTGCGTTCACAGCTGATCCCACACTGGCACAGTTAGAGGACTGTCGGAAGTGTGATTTATTTGAGATTGCTGCACAGCATCCCAGTGTCGCTTTCTTTGCGGAAAAGTGACCTGAAAGCCGCTGTGTTAGAGGCGCTGGTGGCTAGGGGCATCCTTAGCCTAACACCGGCAGGACCTCCTGGTGTTGCGGATGTAGCCACGGTGCCTTCACTGGTGGACGGCCACCCTGTGAGCACTGTTTCTCCCACAGTAGAGTCGGTCGAGGCACAGCCGGTCAGTTTTACTCCCGGTTTACCCATGGTGACTGAGAGGAAACCGCGGACACTCCCACAGTTTGATCCCTTTTCAGTGGAGTCTAGCCCTGGTTCGAAGCTGGAGGCTCAATTAAAAGTTTGCCTCGCCTGCCTCCAGCTAGAAAAGGAGGAGCGGGAGGGAGAACGAGAGTTTAAGCTTCGTAGGGAGCTAGAGCTGAAGAAATTAGAGGCGGAAACCGCCCTCAGGATAAGGTCAGCTGTTAATGTGCCGCTGCCAGCCTCAGCTGGCTCTTTTGACATAAGTAAAAAAATATTTCTTTGGTCCCTGCATTCCGTGAGTCTGAGGTGGAGACGTACTTCAGCACATTTGAACGGTTGGCTGTGGCATTAAACTGGCCACAGGAGGTGTGGGGAATACTATTGCAGTGTAAGCTTACGGGTAAAGTTCAGGAAGCTTGAGCTTCACTGTCTGCCACTGATTGCTTAACGTACGAAAAGCTTAAAAGCCCGATATTACGCGCCTGTGAGCTGGTGCCAGAGGCATATCGTCAGCGCTTCCGGGGTCTCAGGAAGAGCCCTGGTCAAACATATGCTGACTTCACCCGTGAGAAGGGAATTTTATTTGACCGCTGGTGTTCAGCTTGTAAAATAAGTGATGTGACCTCCATGTGTGAGCTAATGTTGGTGGAGGAGTTTATGCAGTGTGTCCCTGAGTGCATAGTTACTTACCTGAATGAGCAAAAAGTGACTTCTTTACAAGAAGCTGCAGCGTTGGCTGATGAGTTCTCCCTCACTCACAAAGCCAGGTTCTCAAAGCAGGACATAAGTTCCACCTGTGCCCCCTCTCAAAAATCTGGTAACTTGTCTGTTCAGGTTCCCCGTGCCAGTGTTTCCCTCACCAATCCAAAAGCAGAAAGAAAGTGTTTTTTCTGCCACAAACCTGGTCATTTGGTTGCTGACTGTGCGGCGCTGAAACGCAAACAGCAGTCTGCTGTTCCTATGCCACCGAAAGGTATGGGTTTGATAAAGACAGTGGCTCCAACATTGACTGTTCCATCAGGGCCCAATGCCTGTTTCAAACCCTTCTTTTCACAAGGATTTGTGTCTCTTACCGGGAGGGCTGAGGATCAGTATCCAGTCACCATACTGCGCGATACTGGTGGTTCGCAATCATTTATCCTCTCTAGTGCGTTGCCTCTGGATAGTAAGTCCACATGTGATGTGAGTGCGGTTGTCAGAGGAATTGGGATGAGCTTTGTACCTGCTCCCCTACATCGTATTCATGTCCAGTCCAAGCTAGTTGCTGGTTTCTTCCCGGTAGCAGTTTGCACGTCTTTTCCCATCGAGGGCGTTGATCTCATCATCTCACCAGAGGTTGTGAGTGTTCCCATCTCTGTCTCTGAGCCTGATGAGCTGGCACAAAAACATCCAGATGTGTTCCGTATTGTCTTGACTAGAGCACAAGCTCGTAAGCAGGATCAGGAAATCAGCCTGTCGGACTCACTGTTTGCAGCCGCCTTGACTGAGGACAAGCTGCCCCCCACTGGTGAGCCAGTGAACAGTCAGACCAGGGAGCCTGAGAGTACGGTGGAGATTGCCACTGTCCCAGAAGTCACATTGCCTCTTAGTCGTGATGCTCTTATCCAGGCTCAAAAGTCTGACCCGTCTCTGACCAGGTGTTTTACTGATGTTCATGGTGATGAGCACAGTTGTAGTGGTAGACCACAGTATTCACTGGATGATGGTCTGTTAGTACAGAAGTGGCTTCCGCAGCTGGGAGTTGAGGGTGAGGACTGGAGATCAGTCCATCAGATTGTTGTCCCGGCTGGCTGTAGGCAGCATGTGCTGACAAAAGCACATGAGCATTTGTGATTCAATTCAATTTATTTATATAGCGCCATATCACAACAAAAGTCATCTCAAGGCACTTTTCATATAGAGCAGTTCTAGACCATACTCTTTAAAATAGGTATTTACAGAGAGAGACCCAACAAATCCCACCATGAGCAAGCACTAGGCGACAGTGGCAAGGAAAAACTTCCTTTTAAGAACCGGAAGAACCGGACTCAGGGTGGGTGGCCATCTGCCTCGACCGGTTGGGTTAAGAAGGAGGGGGGGGGAAGGGGGAGAGAATAGCGAGAGAAGAACATAGCATAACACGGGTTCCAATAAAATGTAAGGTGATGCCAGTAATACAGCAGTAGTAATGATAGTAGTGATAATTGAAGTATTAACTGCTAACATAGCAATACAGCTAATAGCAGTATAAGTAATTTCTAATTATAGCAGCAGGTGTTGAGTGGAGTTGTAGGAGCAGCAGGAGACTTGTCATCACAGATCAGACTCTACAGCTCAAGAGGCAGAAATACCTGCAGAAAGATATTTAGTTAGTAAGTAAGTAGAGAGAAAGAGAGAAGCTCAGTGCATCATGGGAGATCTCCCGGCAGTCTAGGCCTATAGCAGCATAACTAAGGGATGGTTCAAGCCTGAGCCAACCCTAACTATAAGCTTTATCAAAGAGGAAAGTTTTAAGCCTACTCTTAAAGGTACAGAGGGTGTCTGCCTCCCGGACCGAAACTGGGAGAAGGTTCCACAGTAGAGGAGCCTGATAACTGAAGGCTCTGCCTCCCATTCGACTCTTAGAAACTCTGGGAACCACCAGTAAACCAGCATTCTGGGAGCGCAGAGTCCTAGTGGGATTGTAGGGGACTATGAGATCTTTAAGGTAAGATGGAGCCTGACCATTAAGGGCTTTGTAAGTGAGGAGGAGGATTTTGAATTCAATTCTGGATTTGACTGGGAGCCAATGTAGAGAGGCTAACACAGGAGAAATATGGTCTCTTTTCCTAGTTCCTGTCAGTAATCGTGCTGCAGCATTTTGAATCAGCTGCAGAGTCTTTAGAGACTTGTTGGGACAGCCTGATAATAATGAATTACAGTAGTCCAGCCTAGAAGTAACAAATGCATGGACTAATTTTTCTGCATCCTTTTGAGACAGAAAATGTCTAATTTTGGTGATATTACGCAGGTGAAAGAAGGCAGTCCTAGAAGTTTGTTTTATATGTGAGTTAAAGGACATATCCTGATCAAAGATGACTCCCAGATTCTTTACAGTAGAGCTGGGAGCCAGGGCAATGCCATCTAATGTAACTACATCATTAGAAAATTTATTTCTGATTATTTCTGTTCAGGACCAAGTAGAATGACTTCAGTTTTATCTGAGTTCAGTAATAAAAAATTGCTTGTCATCCAGGTTTTAATGTCCCTAAGACAAGCCTGGAGTTTGGCTAGATGATTGGCTTCATTGACAGATAAAGCTGTCCTGACAAGGACCTTCAAGCAGACTTTGAAGTCTTTAGGAATTTCCCATTCAGTAAGTAGCACTTACCATCCAGAGTCCCAGGGTGCGTTGGAGCGCTGGCACCAGACCTTAAAGTCTATGCTTCAAAAAAAATGTTCAGAGACAGGGAAGGATTGGGATGAGGGTCTGCCGTTCTTGCTGTTTGCAATCCGAGATGCAAAACAGGAGTCGCTTGGGTTTAGTCCAGCTAAACTGGTGTTTGGTCACAATGTGCCTGGCCCTTTGAAGGTGTTGCAGGGCCAGTTCATGTCTGGTTCCCCGCCTAAAACTAATGTGTTAGATTTTGTGTCTCAGTGCAGGTCCAGGTTGCTTACTGCCACCTTGCTGGCAAAGGACGCTCTTTCCTCCTCTCAGGAGAAGCATGAAGAGGTGGTATGACCGTAAGGCAGTGGTGCGACAGTTCTATCCTGGTGACCAAGTGCTAGTTTTGTCGCCAGTGCCTGGGTCTGCCCTCACAGCTCGCTTCTTGGGTCCCTATATGGTGGACAAGAAGGTGTCAGACACAGACTATGTCATTTCTACTCCTGAGCGTAGAAGAAAGACACGGCTGTGTCATATGAACATGGTAAAGCCATATTTTCCCAGAGAGACCCCTCAGATAAAACCAGAAGGCTCTGGGCTGACTACTTCCATGGTATGTTCAGAGGTAGTAGTGGAAGATGGACTCAATATGCCCTCTGGTGGCCAATAAAGTGGTAGGTTGTCCAACTCTGAGTTCCAGTCTGATGCTGGCTCCCGTCTGTCTTACCTACCTGCACAGCAGCGTCAGGATACTCTTGAGCTGTTGTCCTCATTTCCCACCGTGTTTGGTGATGTGCCGTCCTGCACCAATGTCTTACAGCATGACATTGATGTTGGTTCTGATGCTCCCATCAAGCAGCATGCGTACTGTTGCTCAGCCAATAAACGACAAGTGATGAAAACAGAGGTTGAGTATCTGGTGAGGAATGGCTTAGCTAAGCCTAGCAACAGCCCCTGGAGTTCCCCGTGTCTGCTGGCTCCTAAAGCTGACGGAACCCCTCGTCTCTGTACAGATTTTAGGAAAGTTAATGCAGTTACAGTACCTGATTGTTTCCCTTTGCCCCGCATAGAGGACTGTATTGATAACATTGGTCCAGCAGCTTTTATCACTAAGTTAGATCTTCTGAAAGGTTACTGGCTAGTCCCTTTAACCCCCAGGGCCTCTGAGATCTCTGCTTTTGTGACCCCCGACCACTTCATGCAGTACACAGTAATGGCATTTGGTTTAAAAAACGCTCCTGCAACCTTCCAGCATTTAATGAACAAGGTGTTGGGTGAAAGTGTTTCAACGACTTGCAGAGGCAAACCTGACACTAAACCTAAGTGTGAGTTCAGCAAGGCTTCCGTGACTTACTTGGGTAAACAGGTGGGGCATGGGCAAGTCCATCCGGTAGATGCTAAGATCACAGCAGTGCTAACCTATCCTGTTCCCACCACACGACGTGAACTCTGCCGTTTTCTTGGGATGACAGGTTATTACCAGTGTTTTTGCAGGAACTTCTCAGTAGTAGTTGCCCCTCTCACCTCTCTGTGTAGTCCTAAGGTTCCTTTTGTGTGGACTACTGATTGTCAGTGTGCTTTTGAAGCAGCTAAGTCGAAAGGAGGAGGGTGTGGATTGATTAACTGACTTACCTGAGTCTGCTTTGCACTAGTGTGTGCTGATTGTAGTTTATCCTGGTCCCTTGGTTGTTTTCTTCTGTTTGAGCACCAGCATCTTTCGTTTGTGAATAAACTCCTTTTTTTTTTTGGTTATACATTGATTCTGTCCTTGTTTGCTCTCTCCCCCCGGGACATTTTTCTTTACTTGTTGCTTCCCCCCAACCCTAGTTTACACCCGGAACATAACACACGTATTGTACATTTTCTAAATTTTGTTTAATGTTACTGCTATTTTAATCAGAGTCTAACTTGCTAACAAATGATCCATACTGAATCGTATTTCTTCTCCATGCATAATTAGTGGAATAATTTATTTATTTTTCATCTGCACAAATGTCACTGACTGAAATTCTTTGTTATCTCTCTAGGCAACATCAACATTAAAGCAACTTGATGGAGAAAACTAGAGGAGCCCCTTTAAGATGACACGCACAGACCCGCCTGACATACTGGTATCAACTGTGCATCGAGATATAAAAGCGATTCCCATTTCTTCTCACTACAAGTCCTTGCAACCCTCCAAACAATGTGATTCTATAAATTACAGCACACTGGAAGACAGTAAGAGCAAAATCAATAAGAGGCACTGCCGTACCTTTGACTATAAGTCATTGGAGTACCCAAAATCACACAAATACTCAATGGAGTCCCCATATAGGAAGGCTGATAGGTATGCAGTCAACCCTGATGTTGCCTGGAATGCTTTGGGCCGCCAGCAGAGATACCGTTTTTCTGCTCCAGACATTTTCAGCCACAGGTTAACTCCTCAGCCAATGGTTGCTGATATGGCCAGTGAGTTGGTTGTCCCTGAACAAAAAAGAAGGACCAGGTCAAAAAGTGCCCCTCGGGTCCAGACCAGTCTCACCCCTGTGTCTTTTGAAGGGTCCTCGTCTTCAGGGAGGAAGGGGAGGGAATCCCAAAGGGCTCCAAGAGACTCACGCTGGAGACCAGAAGTATCACCGCGTAGGGAGTCATCCTATGCAGCAACTAGGGCTCATATGCATGAAGTACACCCCATTAAGTTGCAGCCTCAAATAAGTGACAGCAGTAGATATTCACCTCACTTTGCTGCTAATATTTCTGAGGATGGAGGGCTAGATAAACCAGTAACTAGCCCTCATGTCAGGTGTCGGGTGGACATCAAACCTGACGATGCCGCATTACATCATTCAGGACAGAAACAGACTACACCTCAAGTTGACATACCCTGGCAGAGGCACCACAGTGGGGGGAGTAGGAGTCTGACTGTACCTCGCCATTTCTCCTACTCCAGAACACCAACTCCCACTGACTCATTAGGTACAGAAAGTAGGCAAACTTATCAATATTCCCGCAGCATGCCAAATAGTTATTTACAACCCATGGAAATTCCCTTGCAAAAAATGCCTTCATCAGGTGATTACTATGGAAGGGAACGAAGAGCTCATTCCAGTCCTAATGTGCCAACCAAGTTCTTTTATGCAGATGACCCAGGGAGATATGTTACTACTGCTCCTCCTCAACCAAGTACTTATTTTCATGATGAACGTTACACACCAGGACAAACATATACTCCAAAAGTGCAATATGTGCAAGATCCAAGGACTCGAATGGTGCATGCTGTAGCTACAAGACCCTATTATCCTGAGATGGAGTCCTATCCATACTCTGTGCAGACAGGATATCCCAAACCTTATACAGCAAATGAACCAGGGCCATACATCATACAGACACCTCCAACTAGAATATTTTATGGGGATGATCCAAGGTCTTATCAAATCCAGACTGCACCACCAAGGTTTTATTATTCCAGTGACATGTATGCAATGCCACCTGAGCACCATATCCCTGCAAGGGCATATTACACTGAAGGCCGAAGACATGCAAGAGTTATTCAGGCACAAACAGATGACTGGTATGGCTCAGATGCATCTGGTTATTCCACCAATCCTGCCTCTTATGTATCTCAAGTCACTCCAACCAGAGTCCGGCAAGAGCCTGTGTTAACACCCTGGTATGCCAACCCATGTATAGAACCTCAAAGAATTGGCACAGATTCCAAATCTTACTCAAGATCCTGGGACAATATTCTCAACTCTCGTGTAGAGAGGGAACAACCTCTTCCTGTACAGCGGGGTCAGAGCTATGATGATCTTCTTGACTCCAGGAAGCCTGCAGCAGCCACAGACAAACCACAGCCAGTTGTAGTCAATCTCTCCAGTTCACCAAGACGTTATGCAGCCTTATCAATGTCTGATAACTCACTAATTGACAAAAGCCCAACAGAGATGTCAAAGAGTTCTACTAGTAAACTCTGGTTTGTCACTCCTGAAATAACAATCACTGATAATGACATTCGACCAGGAAACCTTAATAAGGCTGAGGGACGTTCTGCCAGTTGGGACATTCTTGACTCCAGAAGCACTGAGGGTCCTGAACTGTCTCAGCGTGACTTTGAAGGCTCAACCAAAGAGAAGACACACGACAACGCCTCACTACAGCAAAGCCTAGAACAACTTGATGAGCTTCTCGCAGATCTTGTGACTGATTACAAGCCACCTAGTAGAAGGGCAAGTGAGGACATTCTGGATCAGCTAAAGAAGTTAATTGATGAGGAAGAGGCAGTATCTCTGTCCAGAAAGAGCTCAAAGGCAGGTGCACAGGAACCAGCTCCTCTTGACAAGCAGCCAACCTCAATAAGAATGAATCCTGATGCTTTTCGAGATATGGACGGGGCCAGTGATGCAATGAAAAGTGCAGATGAGTGTTCCCCAGATCAGAGCCCAGATGAGGATGATACAATGATGTGCTCTAACAACAAGTGTCGGAGGACAGAGACCCTATTCAATGCTTGCCTGTATTTTAAATCCTGTCACAGTTGCTACACCTACTACTGCTCTCGAAACTGTCGCAGGGAGGACTGGGACATTCATAAAGAAAGCTGTCTGTATGGAAGAATTGGCAGCATATGTCGCCACATCATCAAACACTGCCGGGAGACTGTGGAAGTCCACAAAGCCTTCTCCCGCATTGCCAAAGTTGGCTACCTTTCTCGAGGTAGAGGAGTTCTCTTCCTTGGTTTTCCAAACCCTGCATCATCCAGTAATTTCCTGCAGTATGGCCTGGAAAGTCTGCTTATGTCACCTACATACCTGTCCCTCCGAGAGCTTGAAAGCTTCAAGGACAACTTAGGGGAGTACTGTAAGGAGCTACAGGAAGCTGGTAAAGAGTATGACCCAAACGAATGTTTCATCTTGAATGTGTCGATTGCTGTCGGTGAGCAATTGCCTGATGGGCCATCACCAAGGAACCAAGCTCCAACGGTCAGAAAATATGCAAAGGTTGCTCTGGCTTCTTTCAGCCCTGAGAGAAAGGTTCACAAGAAAGAGAGTGACATGGAAACACTGATCCTTACTCCACCCCCAGGGACAGCAGACATCGACAAAGAGGGAGAGGAAGGTAGAAAGGCCAGGGAAATATGTTTTATCAATATACAACGAGAGTTAAGGATTCGAGGGGTTTTCCTACGCCACGAATACCCACAGGTGTACCAGCAGCTCTGTGAATTTGTGGAAAGTAATAGAAGGTTCACACCCACAACTATTTATCCCATCGATAAGAGGACTGGTAAACAGTTTATGTGCATGATTATGGCTGCCTCTGAGCCCAGGACATTGGACTGGGTAGGCACCCCACATCTCCTTGATGACATTATTTAAGTGCACCTTTTGTTGTAAATATATATGTATAGAAATACATATATATTGTTACACATATTTATATATCAATCCAATTACAAACATTTGTAGATAAGTATTTTGTTATCAAAATGATATATATTCATGTCTGCTTGGTCAGTATTATTCTTTATCAGAATATTTCTTGTCAGGTGCAGAATGAGTACAGTACATTATTTATTTTAGTCTTTTTAAAACTACATACTTTTTATTCACCACAACTCATTTATCTGTATGTCTGTTACAACACACTCCCTTTGGCAGGGATTACCTAAGATGGCATTCAGATTTTTTCAAATTATCAACAAACTACTGTATGTTCTTTGTAACTTAACCTCTTCAAACGACATCAAAGTGTGTACAACATGACTATTTTTCATATACATTGTTTAATTGTATATCATTCAGAAAATATTAACATTATTTTCTTAGCTACGTAAATACTTTCTATGCAAAGTTGCTTCATGAGTTAGTACCACATTCCTGTCCAAGGAGTTGTTTCTGTTATTATATTATATTATATTATATTATATTATATTATATTATATTATATTATATTATATTATATTTTAGACATCTTTAAAGAAAGTTTTTGTCTAAATTGAGATAAAAATGTTGAAACTTTTGGTGGCAATGTAATTCCTCATCATAAGAAAATAAGGAAAATGTGAGAGTTGTGCTACTTGAAACATCTATAAAAACAGGCACAACATCTTATAGTTGCTTGGGTTGGAGTACTGAGTCTACTGCTTACTTTGGAGGAAAGCTAATTTCAGCAGTTTTGTATTTCTGAAGCAGTGCTGCGCTTGAAAGCAAGCTCTACAATGGATACTGAAATGGTGCCAGTTACCAGCCACACAGTAGGTGTTGGCCTGTACTGTTCAGTTTTAAACACTGTGAATAGTCAGAGTTATCTACAACAAAAACAAAACTTGGTATAATACCAAAAAAAAAATCATGCAATTTCCTATAACACTGAAGGTGATGAGTTGTATTTTTAGCTATATTCACAAATAAAAATGTATGAATTAGCAGCAGGAGTCCTTAGAACAAGGTGAGCCAGATTTGGCACAGTAGCTATATGGTACATAAATGCTTGAAGACAACCTTAGTTGTGTATATGTGCTGCATTAGATTTATAACGTGTGATTTATATTGTCCTCTTTGGTTTTATAGCAAATCAGAACCATTACTCATTGGTTGCAGACATTTTAGAAACATTTATCAATGCAACTTAGCCATGTTGCCTCATTCATTTTTAAGATAAAGCACGTCATATTTTGTTTTGTAGCATCCTAAATCCCAGATTTCCTGCCAGTATACTGATGATGATTTGAAAGTTACAGTTGAGTTTTAGAAAATGAATAGTCTAGCTGGAACATTGTGTGTTTGAAATGGTAATATTCAAACTATTTAAAACTGACCCCATTTGACAAATGAATAAGCTGTTCTCTCATAGTCATTAATCATTCTTCCCCATTTAAACTTTTCTTCTTGTGAATCAGCTTTCCTTAGAGTTTTCAAGACAAAGTAAATAAAAATTGAAGCACATATATATTTGAAAATCTGTTGTTTGGCTGACAGGATGTGCTGTACAGATTCAGTGAAATGTTGCTGGCTGCATGTGATTCTGTTTTCTATGCTCTGATCTAATTTAACATGACACTGATGATAGTGACTTGCTCGATGAATGGATTTGTGAAAATAAAAACTACTCTGCTGTGTAAGAAAAAAACATATTAATTTTCAATTTTTGTCAGTTGTTCAAATTAAAATAACATGTCAAAGGCAATGAAGAAGAGACCTCACAAAAATGTTGAGAAAATCCTGTAATCTTGTATTTTTTATACTTTAAACCTATGTGTGTGAGTGTGTCTATTTATAAACCATATCTAATAAACGGAATGGGAACTCTGGGTACTGCTGTCTGCCTGTTCTTAAGGTGAAGCATATCAGACAGCCGAGTCCTCTCTTCAAAGGAATGAGTATAAACAGTAAGTAGGGTTATAAACAGGTCAGCATCATAGGGAAGAAATAAACTGTAAATGGAGAATTTTGTTGGCTTAATGATAAAACAGTTTCCATATAATTCACATTTTTAGATGACTAATGAAAAAGAGTTATAGTAATACTACATAATAGTAACAGTGGTAGGTGTAAAAATCACTATTGATTTTCACAATAAAGAGTAAAACCTATGCATGTCATATGTTATACAATAAAATTAATTCAGTTAATGTAAAAAGGATATATATATATATATATATATATATATATATGTACACACACACTTTACAGTTAACTTCAGCCAAACTTAATGTAAGACTTTACTAGTTAAAGTCTAGGGGCAAGACATTACTCCATGACCAGTGATGTAATAGACCAGTGTACTTCGTGAGGTTCAGTTTGTGAGTATTGCTTTAAGATAGACTCAAAAATCTGAATCTGTCAACAAGGAATAATACCAATCTTCTCCTCTCTTTGGTCTGGTTAAGTTTTGCGCTCTCTCCCCTCTATCCCCTCTCTTGTCTGTTGTTCTCTCTCTTTCTTTCGTCAGGGACCTCAGTGGGACTTGATGGAGCCTCAGACTCTGAAGATAAGATTAACTCCCCGGTCACTATTCTGGGCACTGACCTCCATCAGTCCTACATCCCTGCATGCACCATCTTCGATTTCACAATCAATCAATAGATAATTGAACTTCCTCAGGCATTTGTTAGAGCTGTGTGTGTGTTTGTGTGTGTTCACACTGAATGTAGGCCAAGACAGTAAAAGAGTGTAAAGCAGTGACGGTAAAACAGAGCAGGCCCCATTCCTCTAGCTGGGCTGGAAGTGTGACAGTATTGTGGAGGCTCAGATAAGTGCAGCACATTAGTGCATTGTATTCAATAGACCAGCTCAACTCAGTCAATGCAAGTGCTCTGAAATCCCACCAGTGAATGTGTGTGTGTGTGTGTGTGTGTGTGTGTGTGTGTGTTCAGACTGAATGAAGGCCATGTGAGTAAAAGAATCAAAGGCAAAAAGGGGGAAGTAGACTGGGCCTCACTCTTGGCTGAGCTGTCCCCTTTAGTACACTGTTGGACTGCTGACAGAGTGGATTGCTTGTTATCTATGAAACTTTTCACTGACTGAATGGAATATCATCACAGTTTGAAGGTGCCTGTGTTCTTTTAGGTCTGACCTCCAAAGTGAAGTATGACTGTCTGACAGGATCAACAGAGGGAAGCAGCACACTGTAGAGCCACTAAACCTGTGGAAGTGGTCACTGAAGCGCGTGATTTGTACCAAAAGACTGCTATTTGTTTCTCATTTTGCTTCTAATATCCATAATGACTCCCTGAACTAAAGGAAAACTCACCCTCTGACAAAGAGTGAAATGTTAAGATGAATGTTAATCTCATGTCTATATGTTAAGTACAGACCTGAAGTCAGGACGTGGTTAGCTTAGCATAGCATAAAGACTGGAAGCATGGGTAAACAGCTAGCCTGTGTCCACAGTTCAAAAATACTGATAAACATGATGTCTGTTTAATCCCTACAGGGAGTTACATGCTGAACAATTTATTTCTGTTGGACCTGAACTTGTGGTCTCTGACTGTATCTGGTACCCTGTACTAAAGAAAATAAAAGTAAAAAGAAGAAATAGTTCCAACACACACTATAAGATTGTCTATCCAGATTGTCACATTTACATTTGTTTTTGTACAGATTAGACGACTGAGACACACTATGTTACTTGTGAGATTTTGTTTCATTTCTGAACTCAATAATTTTAATAGATGAGTAGATCATTCACACTCAAAAGAGAAACCATAAGGACATTTGAATAAAAAAACAGAGTCAGTCCAAAAACATTGTATCACCTCATCATTAATCTACACTATATTCACAATATTTATAGGAAAGGGAAAAGAGAAGGAGAAAAAATATTTTATTATATTAATAAATAGAATAAAGTACCTCTGAAAGCTAATTGCAACAATATTTCAATATTTAAGATGTTTTTTCTCGTTTTCTGCAGGGAACTCCACATAGAAAACCCTGGCTGGCAAATTCAAGCCCAGAACCTTCTCACTTTAAGGAGATAGTACCAATAACTGCACCGCTGTGCCAGCCCCACATTGTGTCTCTATTAGTCAGTAGTTAGTTTTGATTATATGTTTTTTTCCAGGAACATGCATCATGTAAGCAAAATAAAAACCGAAAGAAAAGAGGCCTTAAAGTAAGATGTGGCCTCAATATCAGGTACTAATGCAGGGTCAACTTAAGGCTGTGGAATGACTGTGAAAGTCTTGATGTTTAATCAGCACTGAAACAAACAAACCCAGCCTTCATCAGTTAACTGAAAAGGAGGACACAGTTCTGTATGCAGATCTAATGCATACCTTTAATATGCAAGGGTTCTCAGTCTATAAATTCAGGAGGAACAACACAGATTTCGTCCTGGTAGCGGAACAGTGGACCAGCTCTTTACCCTTGCAGGAGTGCTAAGGGGGCATGGGAGTTTGACCATCCAGTCTATGTGCTTTGTGGACTTGGAGAAGGCATACGATCGTGTCCCCCAAGGGACCTTGTGGGGGGTACTGTGGGAGTATGGGGTACCGGGATTGCCATGGTGAGCTGTCAGGTCCTTATACAACCAAAGTGGGAGCTGTGTACACATCCAAGGCACAAAGTCAGACAGTTTTCAGTGGGTGTTGGACTCTGCCAAGGGTGCCCCTTGTCTCTGATCCTATTCATGATATTCATGGATAGGATCTCAAGGTGCAGCCAAGGTGAGGGGTGTGTCTGGTTTGGGAACCTCAGGATTGCGTCGCTGCTTTTTGCAGATGATGTGGTTCTGTTGGCTTCATCAGACCCGGGACCACCAGCTCGCACTGGGACGGTTTGCAGCCGAGTGTGAAGCGGCCGGGATGAGAGTCGGTACCTTCAAGTCTGAGGCCATGGTTCTCTGCTGGAAAACGGTGGATTGTTCCCTCTGGTTGGGGGGAGAGTTGCTGCCTCAAGTGAGGGAGTTAAAGTATCTCGGGGTCTTGTTCCTGAGTGAGGGTACAGAATGGGGGGAGACTGGCAGATCAGTGCAGCATCTGCAGTAATGCAGACTTTGTACCTGATTGTTGTGGTGAAGAGGGAGCTGAGCCAGAAGACAAAGCTCTCGATTTACCAGTCGATCTACGTCCCAACCCTCACCTATGGTCACGAGCTGTGGGTAGTGACTGAAAGGATGAGATCACAGATACAAGCAGCTGAAATTAGTTTCCTCTGCAGGGTGGCAGGGCTCAGCCTTAGAGATAGGGTGAGGATGTCATCTATCCAGGAGAGGATGTCTGAGCTGCTCCTTCACATCCAAAGGAGGCAGCTGAGGTGGTTCAGGCATCTGATCAGAATGCCTCCTGGGCACCTCCCTTTGGAGGTTTTCCGGGCACGTCCTACTGGGAGGAGACCTTGGGGTAGACCCAGAACCCACTGGAGGGATTATATATCTCATCTGGCCTGGGAATGCCTTGGGATCCCCCAAGAGGGGAAAGTGTTGCTGGGGAGAAGGATGTCTGGTATACCCTGCTTAGCCTGCTGCCACCTCGACCCAATCCTGGATACACGGAAGAAAATGGATGGATGGATGGACAAAAGCAACATGGACAAGAAACTGTGAAGCGATGGTAATGGCCCACCTGAAAAAGCCAAAGAAGTCATGATATGAGAACTTAAAGACTTAGTACACATAAGGAACTATAAACTCTTGCTGCTTCCATGTGGAGACTTTGATGGTTGTGAATTTAGTGTTCATTGTTTCAGACTGTGTAGGGGAAAAATTGCATGAATTATTCTAAAAATAAACAACAGTTGTGATTATTTACACAGACTATTGAATAAGTATGAACATATGAACGTTTGACCACATAGAGCACTAACTATATGTAGCTGAAAATTTATTCTAAATTACATTTTAATATTGATTTGTTAAACCCAAGTGGATAGAAAAGGACAACTGACTTTATAGATTCAATGTACAGCAACAGCTAATTTCCTGTGATTATAAAACAAAGTAGAATGATGGCAGACTACACTGATAGACAACATATTCACAAATAAAACTGAAAGTAATAGTAGGAACAAAAATGAAAATAGGTATAACACTAGTAAACTGGTTAAACTCAGAACACCAGCAACCATCACTGCCCTCAAGACAGACCCACGGAAACACTGGAATGAGGTCTATGATCCAAAACTTTGAGGGTAAAAATGATTTTTGCCCACATTAATTGTGCTATATGAAGAAAGCAGTCTGTCAAAAAAACTCACAAGGAAGCACAAATATGTGGATAAGCCATGAATGACCAATGGGAGAGAGAACATATTTAAAATAAAAAATGTATTAAATAGGAGGTTTTTAAGACATAGACCAAAAGAAACAGAAAACAAATATATAGGACAATAAATTAATGAGTGCTGTATTATTAGTATACTGACGAATATCAGGTATAATAAGTATTATGGCAAATAATTGGAACAATATAGGAGTAACATCCCAGGAATATGGGGAGCAATTTAATGATTGATTTTTGGACACAATTTAGTAAATGAAACTATGGAGCCAAGAAGTAAGGATGGTGTAGATAAAGCTATTGTTCATAAAAACACATGGGTATATCTGTTACAGCTCCCCCTGTGACCCCGAGATTCCCCAGTGATTCCTGTGTTTCGTTTCCCTCTCTGTTCTCCCCTGGAGCCTCCTCCCCTGTGTGTGTGTGTGTGTGTGTGGTCTCTGGTCCTGGCTCACCTGCTTTCAGTCAGCATCTAGCTCAGAATAAGAACCCTAGCTCTCCAACCAGTTGTTGTCAGGTTGTTCTACTTCCTGTTCTGCTCTTTTAGCAGCTCAGATTTTCCTAGTTCTTAGACACTGAACCATTTCCAGTGTGTTGACTTTTACTCATTTGTGTTCTCCCTGTGCTGCAGTCTTCGCCTGGTGTGCTGCTGCTGCCTGCCTCTCCTGTGCTCACCTGCTGGCCACCATTTCCCCAACACACCACTCACCTGCTCCAAACCTCCGGTCTCCACCGCTCCCTCTGTCCCTGTCCATTTCCCTGCCTTGGCCTGCCAGTCTCAATTTCCCTCACCAGGAACTCACACTGGCTTGTTTTCAGTATCGTCCAAACTGCTATGTTTATCATTAAAACCACTTACCTTTTTCTCAGTTGGTGTCCCTGTTTGTGTCTGTGTGTCTGAGTCCTAAATGGTGTTTGAGAAATGTAACACCATCTTTATTAGGAATGTTGAGGAAAATGAAATATGTGGCAATTGTTAAAAACATTTAAGAATAAATTGATTGGACTGCTAGTGATGATCTACATGTCTAGTGGATCACCTGCACATATAAACTTAGCACAAAAAGTAAAGAAACTTGTGTTTGGTAGATTATTTCTTTGTTGTAACAATGCTTCTTGGCAATAAATCTTATACCGTTGGAAAGCCTGTTTATTACCCTTTTAAATTAAATTAAATTTAAATTTAAATGGCACCACAGTTGTAAGGAACATGCATTTGTGGGATGAGCAGCAGAGCTGAGTATGTGGGTTGCCAAATTTGCCAAATCTTCTCTGCCAATGCCAAACAGCTTATTCTGCCATTGACTCTTGTTTGGTGTTTGGTGGATTGGATGATTGAAGTTTGAAGAAACAAGACATATTGGCAATTTAACAATTTATTCATTTCACAAACAGGAGCCTCAGTAGCGTGTGGAAGAACCATACACAGCCACAACAACCGGGCACCTCCTCTGGCAGGACCAGCAAGCCCAAGCTGATCCCACACACGTTCAATGGGGTTGAGGTCAGGACGCTGGCAGGCCATTCCATCCTCTCCACTTCCAAATTCTGGAGGTAGTCTCTGATAAACCCTGCTATGTGGGGGCAAGCAAGTTTATATACATATACCGTACTCATAACATGAAAGTGTACAGAAGCATGTTGTTTTCAACGCAAATGAAGGCATTCCTACATAATTATTATCTTCATATATCACAATTATGAGATCTTGTAATTAAGCCAAAATTAATTAGTACATTATGAAAAAAAAGAAAAAAAATTGTTTTAATTGTCCTGTAATTTCAGAGTAATTATTTCAGATGGTTTCTGAACAGAACTATGTTATTATTTCTAATTACAGGGACAGTAGATACAATGTTTCTGACTGTTATGAAAACTCTTCATCCTTTACAAAATTATATAGTTTGTATTGTTGATGTCTGATTTAAAGAGGAATTTCCTTCATAAAGTCTGAATGTTTCTGAAAAGAGACAGATTCATTTAAATCTGCAGGAAAACTTGTTAGAAACTTTATTCTGCAAATTTGTTGACTTATGTGTTTGTTTATAATTTACAGCTTTACAGAAAAAAAACATTTTATTTCTAAACAAATTCAATTGAGTTATTACTTAGTTTCATATGTATATACAACCATCACAACATTTCAATATTTGTAATCAAATTATGAACTTCATGCTCAAATTTTACATGTTCAGGTGACCTGAGATTATACTCACTCATACTTGGTATAAATCCCGGTTATTCACAGATGAATTTTAATTAACTTTAAGTCATAAATTTGGATAAATAGAAAGGGCAGCAATTATAATAATGTTAATTACTACAGTGTAAATTCAACCACATTCCATACTGTAGTCCTGACACAAAACCCTTCCTAACAAATTACAAATACATAGGAATACACAGGCCCTTTGACATCAAGTATTACCAAAAAAAAATACAAATAAAAAATAAAAAATGTGAGTGTCATAATTGAGAGACAGTGTATCTGAATGTTTGATGAATACATTGCACTTCTTTGGAAATATACCTCCCTGTCTGTAAAGCTACTGTGGCAACATAATCATGGAAATACTGAGCGAAACATTCACCAAGCAAAGCAACTGTACAGGTTCAACCAGCCCTCTGAAGCTCAGTCACGTTATGTTTTTGCTTTGGCCTTAACCTTCTGGCTGCTGTGTGTTGGTACATGGTGGAATATGTGGTTCAAATTCAAGTAACATTAGGCTGGTTACATCAGTCTGAGCAGCAGAGAAGCTTATGCACATTGGCTCAGCTTGTAAAGCAATGGAAGACATCAACAATCAGTAACGTGAGTTAGAAAGAAACTGTGTTGCTTTGTTTGGTTCATAAAAAGCAGAAAGCACTATAACTGAACACTGACACCTACCTGTGTGCCTCAAGCTGCACTCTACTGAGCTGACAGTGTCGGGCTTTAAGCACATATTTTATCATTGCTCTATGACCAACCCTCTCCTGACTCAGTTTTCCTGCTGTGTTTGCTCTCCACTGAGGGATTGTGCTGCAGCTGCACACATAAGAACAACACAGTGAAAAAAACATGAATTTTACTTCAGCATTCAGCAAACATCAGTTCAATAAACAGCAGATTTTTCTCTGCATGCACGATGTACTAAATGTAAGCTCAAGGCAAAATGGTTGTTACTCTGACAGGTCAATGTGTAGGCAGTGATTATAGCTTGCACTTCCTACAACTGGTATTAACCTGTCTAGATGAATACAAAATGTGGTATAAATAGAACTACCTTTGTATCTGGTATATCAGGGTCTTAAATCAGACTGCTGAAGCCTCATGTTAGCATAAACTTAGTGTACCTGCACACGACTGTGGAATTGTGCTCCATCTTTACAGTGTCATCACTCTGCGAGGGGGGTTCTTCATGACAAGTACAGACAGAAGGAATGACAACAGCAACCAGTAACACTCTGAACGTACAGATGGTATATGAGTGCGGTATTAAGATGGACTTGAAGATATCCCATACTACCCTTGAAGATGTTTTCTTGTAACCACTTACACATGTATTTAGTGTTTCTCTGTGCCCTGTTCACACATATGGACTCAAACAATGGAGGTGTGACAAGATGTCATTCATTGTGAGCAGAATCTTCAAAAATAAACTGGCAGTATTCACCACTACACAAAGACTCAGAGGTCACCCAGTGATGCAGTGTGGGGAAGCTGAGAAAGGTTGAAGTTAATTTCCCCTGATTCTCTGATGTGTATCTTGACCAATCAACCAGGACTTGAGGAAGATAAGTGTTGGGTGAGAACACATTGCTAAGGGAATTAACTTGATCATGTGTTGGTGTGGCCACAGACTTGTGAGCTTCAAGCTCATGAGCAACAAGACATTGCCTGTCTCTTTGAATCAATGTGTATAAACATGTTGAAAGCATGTTCTCTCTTAGAAAGCATTTAGTGGTTTTTCATATGTTTTCAACCTTGTACTATTGACTCAGATGTCAGATTAGCTGAGAGTGTTGTACACAGCCTTTTGCTGGAACATTGCTACCTTCTATGGTGCAATGCCGGCATCAAATGCCCATCAGAGGAACAGGCAGGAATGTGTAATGTGCCATGGTAAACCTTAGAGTCAAAGGCTTGGCTGTAGGCAGAGAGAGGTGGTAAGGTTCATGGTCAGGTTAAGCATCATTACCCATGACTGTTTGGGTTTAGAATCAGATTAGTTTCAGGTTAACACGTGTCGATGGGGAAACTCCTCCCAAGCCTTGGAATCTAAAGTCAACCTCTGTGCAACCTGTGTCTTCATCTGAACAGTGCTTCATAGCACCACCTAGGTCAGAAACTTCTGCAGTGACTGACAGGTGTCTGTGTTTATCACACTCAGCCATGGTGTCTGCTGCTCGCGTCAACAACCTCAGCTCCACTCCATCCAAATGTGGATTTTCTAGTTTCCAAATGACAACAAGGTGTGAACCCAACCTCAGGGCATCACATCAGAGCAAGATGACACAAATGATGCAGCCATGTTTTCTACAGTCATTGTCAGGTTTACTGTTGAATGAGCATTAAATGGCTATGAGCAGGGTCAAAGGATGAAGTCAGTATTTAATCAAGGTATTCAAATGTCTTTTAGGTGCTGGGTGAGGATTTATCCACTGTATCAAATCTGACTGTTTATCGCAGCTTTCTTTAGATCATGTTTTTGATCCAAATCCTAAAAATGCGTCATGATCACAAACATCCAATCCACCCCGAATCAATAGTTAATACACTCAGTTGGCAGTTAGGATCTTTTTTTTAAACTAATGCAGTCTGACACAACAGTCCTACAGCAAATATTTTGTTTTAGAGACTTCATTGATAATTCTGGAGGCTGCAGTTTGTGGTGCTGCTGAACTGTACAGCATGATGCTGAAAAGTGTTTCTATTATATTGTCCAGGCACCCCCGTTTTTATTGTTTATGAGGGTAAACTAAATAATGTAAAAACCTCTCAGTATAATGCAGCGTCACAGCCTAAATGATCGTACAGTTGAATCAACCCCTCTCTAAAACAAAGAACTGAATATTCTAACCTTCATGAAGGTACTAGGTGGTGTATAAGACTGTGTTAGCTTTACATATGTGTACCTAATAAACTGACAACTTAGTGTGGATAATGTAAGGGATTCCATCTGGACTGAAGACACAAGGGTACTGGTGGTTTTTTTTTTGGAAATTCAGTCTGGGATTCATCATTATTATTTCATTTCCTGAATGTAAAATTTCTATGTACAATACATTAAAATATGAAGCTTTTTATGTTGTGTTAAATCTGTTAAAGCTGGAGGACAGAAGAAAGATGTACCATGTAGCTCTGTCTTGTTGGGTGTACAGACCAACGCGTTGAAGCTGTACAAATCCATCCTGGAGGACGGAGATTCAATTCAGAGCAGTGAATAAACAAAAGACTGATGGTAACAGCCAAAACTCTGTCCCACAAGTCATCTTCTTAGAAAAAGAATAATGCATCT
Organism: Lates japonicus; assembly: GCA_033238685.1. Classification (NCBI taxonomy): domain Eukaryota; kingdom Metazoa; phylum Chordata; class Actinopteri; family Centropomidae; genus Lates; species Lates japonicus. The sequence goes on from BRZM01000011.1 coordinate 8,836,604, forward strand.
GTTTTTGCCCGTGCACACTCTTGGTGGAGTTTCAGAAACTGAAGCAAAGACATGTCTGCCTGGTCTGGTTTCTGCCCATTGCTCTCCTGCTCTCATCTCCTCAGACTTGACTGTACTGTCAGTCTCCACCCCTGTTCAGCCTGATGCTATCTGTGTATCAGACTGTCAGGCCTTGTTTATGTATCTGTCTGTGCGGATATGGACAGATGGGTGGATGAACCGTTTCAGTCTGTCTACTGGCCTGTCTTCTTCTCCTTCTGGAAACTGAAGCTGGTTCGGCGGCTCAGTTTCCGCTGCTTCTGAGCAAAGTAATCAGCCCGAGAGGTGCTGGCCCGCGACTCCAGGATATAGTTCACCTGAAAGACGAAAAAAAAAACACACACACAAAAAAAAAATCAATTTTAAATGTTTACGGCATACATTCAGCTTTATGTCCAACATCTGTCTTTACCACAGATACAAAGATATGACATCATCAAAATAACCTCCATCATTGTAACACACTAATACATCATTATGTAGTCATTAGCAGATAGAACATCAACCAATATATCAATGACCAAAGCATTACCTGTGTACAATCTACAACAAATGTGTTAGTACATTATGAATAACTGACAATACACGTCTTCATATTCTGCATATGAAAATACGTACAAAGGACACAATTATTTATGTCTGAATGCTTCACTCTCCATGATGACTATAAGAAGTGACCTTGAGTTAAGGTCATGGGTTCTGAACACATTTCTAACAAGCTGCAAACACAACTGACATATAATCACTTTGTAGATTTGATAAAGGGAATATGTTAGCAAACAGCTACTTATTTACACATTATACACACAAAAGGCAACATTAGCATTCATTCTGAGTAGTGTTTGTGTCCACCTGATGAATTTAAGGCTAATATTCACTCTGTTTTATCTCAGATTTGATCTCCACCAACTCCTGACAGAAGCATCTGGCCCAGTGTTCACCAGCTGCTCTCTGACTGCTGAATGATGTTGGGGAGGAAGTGTTGTGTACAGTGGGTTTATTGGAGTTTCTCCACTGAAAACGACACCGATGACAATGTTAAACTGAACCAAAACAATAAGCTGCGAGATGCCATGAAGCTTTGTGGATGTGAGGGGAACTGTAGAGTAGGTGGTAATTCTCAGTGGGTTCATCATTATGATCCACCCACATAGTCACTACGACCATTGATGAGAGTGCAGCTTCAAAGCAGGAGCCCCATAAAAGAAATTCTCTATTAAAAGTCAAAGTTTTTCATTCAAAAGTTTACTTAAATAAGGTTTACTTCCATAAGGTTGAGTGACTCACAAAAGACTAATGGTCAAACCTGAAACACCAGAGGCAGAGATCTCCAGACCAGTCTCTGACACTCTACATGACACTCTATGATTTCTACATTTCCCATAGTGCAACCACTAACCTGTTTCATCAACGTCAACACCAACATCAGTCAAACTTACCTCTGATTTACAACACAGGCATTTTGAAGTCTCCACCATGACATCACTATGACATCATCAGGGTTATTTTCTCAAAATTAACAAACGTCTTCCTGTGATTCAGAAGACATTATACAACTGTGTTCACAGACTGAGCAGCACTGCAGCGATGGAGATAATTACCAGTACATTTAAATTGATTTAAGTTCTATGCTTGAGTAAAGGTATGATTCTTCTTCCTTATTTACACAGACTGGTTTCATCATCTGTCTCTGCTGCCACTCAAAAGGTCTTTACACAGTGGGAAACTGTTGTTTTTGTCAGCACTTCTTTTCACACACAATGTTACTATTGCGCAGTGAAAAAGTGAACAACAACAATTTCTCTGAGCTTTCGCACACCAATAGGCATCAGCCAGTCACACAGACTGACTGCTCTGGGTCAAAGGACCCCAGAAGCTGGTGGAGCTTCAGCTTCTGTAAATATTCCTGGGTGAGTATTTCACACTTTCAAATTATTTATTTGTGTTGTGATGTGTGTGTACAAACCTCTATCCTGCACATATCACTGTATAATGTTTAACTGAGAAAAACTGGGACAAAGACACCATAACAGGAACACAAAACTTTGACCGAGGAGAGGCTTTCACACCCAGACTTAAACCGATTAGCCATAACATTATGACCACTGGTGGATGAAGTGAATCGATCATCTCGTTATAACACAATGTTCTGCTGAGGAAACCTTGGTCCTAACAGTCATCTGGATGTTACTATGTCACGTACCACCCACCTAAATATTGTCACAGACCAAGCACACACCCCTCCAATGGCAACGACACTCCCCAATGTGTGAGCCCAAGGTGTTGGCCTGGCCTCCAGACTCCCCAGATCCCAATCTAATTCAGTACCTGATGAATGAAGGACCCATGGTTGCTCAGCAGAACATTGTATTGTAACAGAGCTGAGAATGTTTTTCACTTCAGCTGTCAGTGGTTTTAATGTTATGGCTGATCGGTGTTAGCCTTCGTCCTTAGAAAAAAGGAAACAGGACAGAGCACAGATATCCAGCCAGAACTCACCTTCAGCACTATTTCATTGACAGTAGCAGCGTCAGACTCAAAGTACAGGGGCTTATAATCATGGTTGCTGAGATAAGTGAGCTTAAATATTGCATGGCCTGTAAGAGAGAGAAGCAAAACATGTTTAATGAGACAGAAATTGGTCAAAGAAATGATGCACGGTTTATGTCTATGACCCCTGTTTCTATCTGTACATCTTCAGTTAGGGCTGTGTGATATGATGATATATATCATTCATGATTTGGATGACAGTTTGCAATCTTATATGCAAATTATGCCGCACACCAGTCCCCACAACAGACTGAAATGAGAGGCATAAAAGAGCTATCAGTTGGTCATATAAACCCCAGAGTCAAGTGTTAGAACAAACATTTGGCACGGCACACTGTGTAACAAAGACTTACCGAGATGGAAGGAAATAACAGCAGCCACTGCAAATTATATCCTTTCCATGCGGTCATTATGTATAAACTATTAATTCATTTAATTTACAGAAAATGTACTACATTGTGATATACACTCCTGAACAAAATCTTAAGACAATTACAAGTATTCCCATTTCGCGCTGGTGGATTGTAACCAGGTTGTAAGTAGAGTTTCAAAATGCAAAAAAGAAGCGTTGTTGTATTTCAACAGGAACTTTTGAAGTGATCAACAAGAACGGTAAGGCTACTCACTATTGAGTAATTTTTGACACTTTTAGTTCTTTTTGGGGTTTTTTTAGGCTATGGTCTTAAACTTTTGATCAGCTGATGAACAGCCTTTTTGAGTTTAAATGCAGTTTTCAATAAATTGCCTACTCTATTTTTTGTCTCTTGCTCCTGTTTCTTCTTTTTTGCATTTTGAAGCTCTACTTAGAACCTGGTTACGATCCACCAGTGTGAAATGCAAACACCTGTAATTTTTCCCCCGGTCTTAAGATTTTGTTCAGGAGTGTATATGGTTATCAGGATATGAGAGGACTTGTATAAGCATATGAGATTTTGGTCATATGGGACAGCCCTGTCTTCAGTCATTTTTAAACCATTGAAGCTTCAGACAACTGGCTGCTGGATGAGAACAGAAAAAGGCCATCTGATTCTTTGTTAATAAGACTAAGTCAAATGTCAATTAAATTCAGCTCTACTCTATTTGAGTCTCTATTTGACATTAATACCAATGTTGCATAAAGCTCTCAGAAAATTATCTCCATAACTTAAATTTCCTGTACATTCAACCAGTGAACAACACTGTTCCTATTGTTACGGGCTGCATTGTAAATATGGTTCCTGTTAATAAAACTGGTGACCAAGGGCTTATTTTCTTTGGCAAAATCAAGCCACACGTTACTAGAACAAGAGTGGCATAAAATCACTAAAATCACTTTTAGATCCTGGCATCTCTTGATCTGGATGTATGCAATGTAAGGAGGGAAAAACAGTGAGAGGGAGGTGGTTTCTACTGTGAATATCAAGTGAAGATGAAAAGTAAGCCACTATTTCCATGGTGCACTCACTGGGGCTTCTTTCCTCTACTAGGTCACAGGCACAGAGGTGGTCTGAGTCGATAGAGATGGGTTTCTGCCGAATCCAGAACTTAGTACTGGCTTTTTGATTGGTGACAGGATCGATCTCCACCTTCTCTCCTGAAATGCCTGAAGAAAGAGTTGTGTGTCAATTCATAAATCAACTCATTGTTGGCCTACAAGTTAAAGAGCACTGGAAGTTAATGTTTTAAATCTTATCATGGATATACATTAACGATTGCACATTTGGAATACCCGGCGTAGCCTGCGTATATACTGTATGTATAGAAACAGAGGCTCCCTCCAAATGTCTGAGTTCCTCACCCTATCCCTAAGACTAAGTCCGGACACCCTTCAGAGGAAACTCATTTTGCCTGCTTGTATCCACAATCTTATTCTGTCCCTACTCAAAGCTCATGACCAGAGGTGAGGGTTTGAATGTAGATCGACAAGTAAATCAAAAGCATTGCCTTCCAGCTCAGCTCCCTCTTTACTACAACAGTCCAGTACAATGTCCGCATCCCAACAGGTTCCCAAACCAGACTCTCTCCTCACCTTAGTTGCACCTTGAGCTCTTGTCCATGAGAATCACAAACAGGATTAGACACAAAGGGAAACCTTGAGTCCAACACCCACTGAAAACATGTTTGACTTTGTGCCAAAAATACAGACACAGCTTTCACTTTGGTTGTACAAGGAACAGATGACACGTAGCAGCAGCCCCTGCAGTACCCTCCACAGGGTCCCTTATGGACACAGTCATAAGCCTTCTCCAAGTCCGCAAAATAGAACAGAAGACTGGACGGTCAAAATCCTACGACCCCCACCCTCAACACCTCTGCAAAGGTAAAGAGCTGGTCCACTGTTCCACAGCTAGGACAGAATCCACATTGCTCCTCCAGTCTGAGGTTCACATTCTCTGTCTCCGTTTTTGAAAATGGGAACCACCATCCCATCTACCACTCCACAGGTACCCAACTTCCACACAACACTGAAGGGGAGCCTTCAGCATCTGAGGGTAAATATCATCCACACTGGCGCCTTGCTGCCAGGGAGCTTCTTGACTACCTCAGCAACCTCTGCCAAGGATATGAGTGAGGCATTTAGACTCTGCCTCCTCCACACAGGACGTGTTGGCCAGGTTCAGGAGCTCTTCAAAGTGCTCTTTTCTACTTGAAAATATCCCTAGTCTGAGACAGCAGTTCCCCTGCCCGACTGAATACAGCCTCAGCCAAGCCATGCTTGCCTACAAGTTCTTCTCCATAGCCTCCCTGACCTCCTCCCACACTTGAGTTTTTGCTTCCCAGCCAGCTTAGGACAGTTGTTATAGATAACAACTATAGCCTAGTTTATAATACTGTACATGATATCATGCTATGTAGCCATCAAATGCAAATTTGGGAGCCAGGTTTTATATTTAGTTTAAGAAAACAGAAAATAATTTGTTGCAGACTGAGTTTCCAAACAACTTACTAAGTTAATTTACTAGCTAGCTGCAACTGATACAATCTGCTAGTGCTAATTGTCATTGCTACTTTTGTCATCTCTGGAATCAAGGATCCATTGTTTAAAAAATTACCATGAATTTAGAGTGGTAAATCTGCCAATGGCAACACTGTAAACTGCATACAATAAATTATATGATTATTTCCAACAAAGATTCTTTTGTTTAACTTTAAAACAATCACACAGTAGCCAGCAGTAAGCAGTATGCACCTAGCTGGACATCTGTGGTGAAGCGCAGCTTGTGGATCATACTGATCTTGAAGGATTTGTAGTGGTGACTGCTCAACATGTCTTGGACTGTGGTGATGTCAATAGGAGGGTCTTCCTCTGAACTCTCCTCACCCCTGGAGCCTGGAGACAAAAGGAAAACAAACAAGCAAAAACAAAGAAAGAAAAATAAATTAAGTTAAAAATTTAGTCTTAATTTAAACGCATGATTTCTAACTTTAGAGTAGGGCTGCATGATTAATCAAAATATCACAATCTCAATTCAGGCCTTGATATGATTTCATTTTTATGTGACAAATGATGCACAGGAAGAGGGGGAAGGTCATCGATGTAAATAAATCTGTTACATCAGAGAAAGCAGAGTAAAATGTGTTTCACAGCTGTCAGAGTTACAGAAACCCAGCAATGCTGAGGAAGAACAAACAGATTTATGTTAAAACAAAACGTAGTGTAGGTACTGTACACAAAGTTGTTTAGTCTGTTATGTGAAACCAGAGTCAAAGACATTGATGGCAGTCAAAAGCACCAATGTTACACAATGCAAATGAGAATACCTTCAACGTCAGAAAAAGGGCAGGGAAACTTCCACACAGCAGATTTATGGTCAATTGAACAAGTGAATCATACATGAGCCTAATGCTTTTTTTCATAGAAATTACTTTATCATGAAAAGCCTGACTCTGCAGACTCTGTGGATCTCTGAGTATCAGACAGGACCACAGCACATTCTTCAAAAATTGATTGCTAAATGTGGGTCTAAGCACTGTGAAAGCAGTGTAGAAGGACTAGCCCTCAGTGTGTTGGTACACAGGCTACACCTGGCTACAGGTGAGCTATGTATTTGCTCCAATTTTTATCATTTTTCATTTAAGAAAACAAGTGTTCTAATGAGTGGACAGCTGACCAGACAACAGTTGACTATTCTTGAATTCAGTGAAGAGTAATAAGTCAATAAAAGCTGCGGTAGAAAACTGTGATCTCACTTCTGAGTAGAAAAAATTGTGAATCTCATTTTGTGCAGCTCTGCTTCAGAATGATTAATTCTTTTTGTCAGAAACTATCCTACGAAGTGAAATCCCTGTTCAACCAGTTATATCGAGAACTGCTGTCAGATAAGAAGTGAAGTTGGTGCATTGTCACCAGCTGTGAGTCATTTACTGACATCATAAGCAGTTGTGGTAGTGGTACCCAACTAACCTACTGAGATTACGTACTGTTTTCTCTGACCAGGCAAAACTCCAGGGTGCTCTGGCTCTCCAGTGTCGAATCCAGGTCTACTGCGATGTTTGGCTCCGTCTGCTTCTCCAGACGGTACAGGGGCCCTGTTGGAGAATGTTGGAGATGACAGCTAAAGCGTCAGCCTGACGTCAGCTTGGCACCTATGATCAGGCTATCACACAATTCATAGAAAAAGACATGAACGTGTTCCCAGAACCTCACCAAGGTAAAAGTACGGTCCTGAACTCCCATCCTCTCATGTGATAAGAAGCAGATATAGAATTCCTCCCAAGCCAAGGTCAAAAGTCAAATGGCCCATTCAGAAAAGACAATTCTAATGGACCCCAGTTCATTTGGAACTTACAAGTAAACACTCTCCAAATCTTCATTCTGTGCAACAAACGTTGTCTCTGCATTAAACATTCAACAGTTACTTCATCAAGAAAGTAACCTGAAAAAGAACTATGCAAATTGGACTCTCTCAGATCCACAGACCTAACCAGGGTCTTCTCCTCCTTGTTTATCTTTCTCTGCACCTGGTCTCTGGCCATAAATTATGTCACATTCCAGGCTAACCGTGCCACACAACCCTCTAATGTTTGAAACTATATGAAATAATTATCTGACCATTCTATAAAGCAAACCATTTTTATTGATCAAATGTTTACAAGTAATTCGGTGAAAATCTGAATTGTGTACGATGTTGCTAAGTTAATGTATTAATCCAAATATTTGCCATGGGACCATACTGCCATCTATTGCCCACGTCTAAGCTTAACTAAAGAAGTTAGATATAATGTTTTTCAGGTATTGGAATCAAATGATTATTCTTTATGTCTTGTAATGTCACTCATTTATTAATAATGCTAAACACAATTTATTATTTTGCAGTTTAATCAGTTAATCAGCTTAACTGTGTTAAGATTTGCCAGTAATGTCTTTTGATTCATGTTTGCATTACTGCATTTGTCTTAAAGTATCAGCGCCACCAAGTTAAAGCCCATCTCATCTTGTACAATGTCTTAATTGATCATGATGGAAGGCAAATATGTGATATGCGCCCAGGTATTTCAGATTAATAATTTAGAGTTTATTAAGAGACCATGTTTCGTTCTAACTGAGAAGTGTGGACAATGAATCCTGATTGGCCTAGGCCACCTCACTCCGCCTTTAAACCGGACACTATCCTCAAAAGAGAATAAAAACTCACAAAAGATAAGCACCTTTGGTTGAAATCAGCTCCAAGCTACACAGACACTCGCTGTGCACTTTCATTTTCTGTGTTCCTTTGCTCTCTTTCCACCATGTGCTCAGCAAGTAACTTTTTTCTTTTGTCTATACGCGCAAGTGACTTTCAATATTCCTCAAGCCAAGCAACATCAGGTTAAGCCAAAGGAACAAAGGTATCTGAACACTTAGAACTAATTTGTGATAATCCTGCGTTTTTTATTCTGAAGATTTTGGACAGTTTTAGTGTCGTCTGGCCGACACCAGCCTCCTCTAGTTATCCAGAAACGTTAAGTAGGCTACGTGAGAGCTTATTTTTCCTCAACCCGTGAGAGAGGCCCACAGATTACACAACTGCCTGCAGAGAAACCTGCAAGAAACTAAGTTTGCCAAGACAGAAGTCTACGAGTAAACTCAACTAAAGCTGAACTGCTGAGACACCGGCAGGATCTGTCACCGTGTTAACTGGAGACACGTCCTCCGGGAGAATCCACCTGGATCCTGCATTTCCAACTTCAGCCACCTGGATTCCAGCCAAGTCTGCAGCTGCTGCAACTCACAGTAGGCCAGTCTTAACATTCTGCTTGTGGCAAGGGTTGATGATAAAATAAGTAAACTTTAATTTTTCCCATTGATAGACATCTCTAAATTCAGTACAAATAGATTATAGTTGCAGACTAAAACTATCTGCTTTCACCATATCACTCTGCTCATTTTACCTGCTGTTAGTTCACCATGCTAGTTTGATCATCCTTACATTTCTGTTTTATTTTTATTTCACACGTTTTCACTCTATATATATTCACTTTAGTTGTAAATACACATGTAGACCCAGCAGTTTTGTGTGTTTCTTTGCAATGATGAGCAGGATCCCTGAATCGAGAAATCACGATCTTAGATATCAGACTGATTAAAATTTACGGTGTGGATATTAATGCAAAACACTGATATCAAATTAATATCTTAGATTCCCGTTGCAAAACTGGATGGTGGTGCCCCATACAATGAGTGTAAATTGGATTTTCCAATGATTATTTTGTGTATTTTTGCAACACAGCAACACACCTAAACTTTTCTTGTTCAAAGTTCAGGAGTTGGATGAGGGTTAGCTTTCATTCTTATTGATGCCACAAAGCTCCATCCTGAGGAACAATTATGTGTTGTTGTTTTTTTTACAACTTTACAACATGTTCAAATTCCTTTGGTGAGTACAGTCTTCTTAACTAATAGAATGATAACTGAGAAGAATGTTAGGTATGAAAATAACACCCAAATAGTAATAAACAATTTGAACCTTTAAACTAGGTAGACAGGTTAAACACAATACATCTCCATGTAAACAGCATGTAACAAGTAGGAAGTTTTTCCTTGCCACTGTCACCTAGTGCTTGCTCATGGTGGGATTTGTTGGGTCTCTCTCTGTAATTACCTATTTTAAAGAGTATGGTCTAGACCTGCTCTATATGAAAAGTGCCTTGAGATGACTTTTGTTGTGATATGGCGCTATATAAATAAAATTGAATTGAATTGAATTGAACAATTGAACGCCACTGTCGCCTAGTGCTTGCTCATGGTGGGATTTGTTGGGTCTCTCTCTGTAAATACCTATTTTAAAGAGTATGGTCTAGACCTGCTCTATATGAAAAGTGCCTTGAGATGACTTTTGTTGTGATATGGCGCTATATAAATAAAATTGAATTGAATTGAATTGAATTGAACAAGCACAGATTGTGGAATAATAAACTGATGTTTCCTATGAGTATTTCTTGTGTCAGAGACTCTTGGAGAGTGTTGACTTTCTGTAAATCTGCACTCTCTTAAAGAATGACACAGATGGGGCAACAATTACATTATACACCAACATTGTCAGGAGTTCAGAATGATTCGGGGTGGCTATGGCTCAGAAGGTAGTGTGGGTTGCCCACTAATCGGAAGGTCAGCAGTTCGATCCCCGGCTTCTCCAGTCCATGCTGAAGATACTGAACCCCACTTTGCCCCCGATGTGTGTGAATGGGTGAATGTGGATGTGTCAGAGCACTTTGGTCTTAGAGTAAGCGCTGTATGGATGTGTGTGCATGGGTGAATGTGACGCATAGTGTGCTTTGAGTGGTCGATACAACTAGAAAAGGGCTATATAAGTACAAGTCCATTTACCATTTACCATTTTACCATTCAAACTAACCACTTTGTCCTATGTGCCATCTGACCATGTCAGAGGGCAAAAACGTTTATACCCTTTCCTAATAGCCACACCAAGAGCCTGCTGTCACAGCCTCCTCCTGGCTGCATCCCACTGCCTCCCTTATCTCCTTCAACAATTCTGTGACTTATTAAAGTGTCCTGTAAATGGCATTTCACTCAGTTGTACACATGTAAGTGACAGTAGTTGTGTAAAAACTTCTTGCTCTAAGCGGCTTGAGAGAGAGAAGTTGTAATCTTGCCTACTTTCTCACTTCTCTACATCTGGCAATCATAACTGTCAAATTTTCTGTTTTAAAAAGTTTCTCTAAAACTCTCACGTTTTGGAAAGATGATGCAGTGTAAACTAGGGATAAAGTCTTGTGGTAACATCGACCCTAAGAAATGTTGTGGGTTTCTGAAATGTTAGCACAATGAGCAAGAAAAGAACCTGCCTGCTGCCCTGACTAATGTGGCCACTAACTATAACTGAAATGCCACTGACAAAAGTTGAGAACATGGAAAGAATGATCAGTAACTATGTGAGAAAATGGTTGGGAATCACAAAATGTTTGAGCAGTATTGGCTCTAAGGACATGGCATCCATGAACTACCCATTTCAAGCCTGGTAGAGGAATTTAAATGTGCCAAGATAAGGCTAGAGATGACCCTCTCAGAGTACAGAGATGCAACAATCCAGGCTGCCGACCATCCCTAAGAACAGGACGGAAGTGGACACCAAAAGAAGCAGCTGATCAGGCAAAGTCAGCACTTCAGTATGTGGACATAGCAGGACATACTCAGCAGGTAAGTGGAGGCCTGGGCTTATGGCAGAGTAGACCATTGTGGAGTGAGGCAACCCCCTCAGAACAGGGAAAAATGGTAGTCCAAGAGGTCCGACGTCAAGAGGAGGTAGCAAGATGTGCTAAGGCAGTCACACAGGCAAGACAGATACAGTGGATGAATTGGGAGAATATCAACAAAAGGAGAATCAGCTGGAAAGATCTATGGGAAATGGAGGCAAGCAGAATCAGCTTTCTACTCAGAGCTACCTATGACATGAATGAAGATCCATTCTGCCCGTTATGCGCAACCCCAGCTACCTTCAGGCATATCCTGAGCTCCACCGTTGACCATGATCAGTCAATTGGAAGGAGCCCAGGACCGGCAGATGGTGGTGGATGTAGGCCAGTGTCTGTCAGTCCCACCTGAAATTGTCATCACCACCCTAAGACCGGATCTGGTACTCTGGTCCAACACCCTGCACACTGTCTACTCACTGTGCCCTGGGAGGATGCCATGGATGAAGCAAATGAGAGGAAGAAGCTGCGATATGCTGCAATTGAGGCAGAGCAAGGAGGCTGGAGAGCAATAGTCTGGCCAGTGGAGGTTGGCAGCAGGGGATTTGTTGCAACATGCACCATCAAGTTGCTCAAAGAGCTTGGTATCAACAGACAATCCTTTCATCAGACTATAAAGGAGCTTTCAGAGACTGCAGAGCACTGCAGCCAATGGCTCTGGATCAGGAGGAAAGACCCCTACTGGATGTTAGGGACATACACCTGGGCTTAATCTCCCTATGGTGGGCGTGCCTCAGCCGAGGACGTCTTGTGTTTAAAAAGGCCGAAACACCTGACAACACTGAGGTACGCAATAATAAAATGTGATCATATGCTCTAAATTAAAATCAAAGCCTACGTCTGTGTTGATGTTAGTGTTGATGACTGCTGGAGGTGTCTCTTAGTGGCCGGACGAGAACAGAACTCATCCCCCCATCTGCCTCAGTCAGTTCAGTGGTCATACATACCATCTCCTCCTCTTTTCTTCCTCACACTACTTTCAGTAAAACTAACCACTGTTTGTGCTCACATTTATTGGCTTCAACATGAAACACTTGAAGAAACTCAGCACAGTGGCACAGAAACACCACACCTGCTAACATTTTGGTGGTGTAACTGCAGAGCGACACAGAACACAAGTATAACTGCACAAGACGTATAAACTGAGTTTTACCTGGACTGGCTATAGACAGAGGACTGGCTATAGAGAGAGGACAATCAACAATACAAGTGTCATTACCTGAACCTTTCTGTGAGCCTTTCCTCTTCTTAAGTGCTTTCTGGAGAATTTCCTTCATGGACACCTTCAGACTGTCCACAGGGATCAAAGAGAAACCATGAGCAGCATTTCTACAATGAAAAAGCAGAGAAGGTTAAGGATGCCTCTGTGTTTGTCTAAATCATCCAGACAATCGATATGTAGTAAATAACACAACACTGTTCATCTAATGGCTTCTTTAGTTCTGACTGAAGTCACATACTGTAGGAGCCTCTTTGTTCACAGCAGTAAACTGGCAGTGACAGAATCTCCCATGTCCCTGTTATCTGGAAACAGTCATAATTTATTACACTGGTATAATATGGAAAATATTATAAAGTCACTGTTGAGCAGTTTCAACATAAAGTTTGTTACTATATTTACAGTTGGGAGTGATATTATGACAAACTGGATTGGTCAGAGAACACTGACATCCTTTACAGGAAGGAGCAGAGTCAGCTCTATTTCCTGAGGAGGCTAGGGTCATTTAACTTCCATAGCCATAAGAGAGACATTACACGGCTGGATGAGCTGCTCTGGTGAGCTGGCTTTGTGGTTGACATGGAACTGGACTCAGTCACATCACCACAATGAAGCAGAGGAGTGTGTTCAGTGGCAGGTGGCTGTGACAGAATGCTCGTCTTCACAACATTGGGAGGGGCATTCAGAGTCCATTTATGTCCAACTAGAGCGACCATCGTTGAACAGAGGTGGTGGCCTACAACACCAACTATCAGCCACCTATAACGCAGTCCTGAGATCCTTACCCAGGCAACTTAACCTCCATTCACACCTCGAGCCATGTGATCCTAATGACTAACATGCTGACAGGGTGGGTCAAGGACTCACAGGACCACATCCAAGGTGACAACCCCACCAAAGGTTAAATACATGGGACTTTCCCATCAGCCTAAAACAAGTCCAGTTGCCATCGACTCTAACAATTAAGATCAAACAATAAATGTTCTCATATCTTTTCCAATACTGATACAGGCACCGATCATGCTTCATCCTCAAAAATCTTCTTCCAAATGTTATAGCACGAACATTAACATCCATCTCTGATTCTATTAAAGGCCAAGTCACATTAGCGTGATGTATTTTTTAAATACTAAAAGAAATACTGAGTTGGTATTAACCTTCTAAACCAGGTCTAAGTACCAGATGAGTGTACCAGGAAGCAGAAGACCAAAGTCAGGTTAATATCACAACCCAATGTTCATGCTCTTTTACATAAAAGACTTTGACACAGCTATGGTGTAAAGTGATATGAAGCCATGTGAGATCAATTGATGCGAAAATATGAAGTATCAATGTTATGGTCCAATGAATCCTTCCTGTCACTCCATAAAACTGTTTGAGTCAAAGGCTGCAAGATTGGGATATGAAAATGTCTGTCAGGAGATGGGTCTGGGCCAGCAACACAAGACATTTTAATGTATCTGTATCACAGCTGTGAAGGCCTGGCCTACAGTATGTGATTAATAGACTGCTAAGGCTGGGTATCCTTTGAAAATTGTTCAGTAATAATAACATTTTTCATGCTTTGAGAAGCTTTTCTACAAATTCTTTTTTCATTCAGGAGCTAGCAATGCCGGCAATTTGTCTTTGTGGAGCACCCACAATTTTGTTGTACTTAACTGTACAGTGACAATAAAAGCCTATTCTATTCAAATCAATTTTCAATTCAATTCAATTTTATTTATATAGCGCCATATCACAACAAAAGTCATCTCAAGGCAGTTTTCATATAGAGCAGGTCTAGACCATACTCTTTAAAATAGGTATCTATTCTATTCGATCTAATGTTTAATACTTTCTTCAAACAAGAACACGAGTGCTTTGCCATACCAAGGCCCAGTCTAAAATTTTACCATGGGTAAAATAATGATAAATCAGGGTCTATCTGATCAAAGAATAAGTAAAGAAGATCAGAAACCTGACCAGACATCCAGTGCTAACTTTAGTTTAGAAAACCCACAGAATATTCAGAACCTGTAAAATATTATTTGGTTCAGCCATGATATCTGTTCATCTCTGCACTCTTAGTACATACATTTAAAAAAAACACAACATTCACATATTCAGTGTTTCTCCTAGAATGACTGTCATGGAGGGAGAGGTGAGAGGGTAGTGGCTGTATAGTTATAAGTTATAGTATGTTGTAGTTATTTTCAGATGCCGGAGGACAAGGGCTAGACTCCCAGTCAGCAAAGCTACCTTTTGGCAGATTAGCACGCGTAAAAAAATTAGAATTTGGTCTGACTTTTGGACGTTTGGGGTCTCTCCATCTCTGATTTACAGAGACCATATTTCTCCTGTGTTAGCCTCTCTACATTGGCTCCCAGTCAAATCCAGAATAGAATTCAAAATCCTCCTCCTCACTTACAAAGCCCTTAATGGTCAGGCACCATCATACCTTAAAGATCTCATAGTCCCCTACAATCCCACTAGGATATTGCGCTCCCAGAATGCTGGTTTACTGGTGGTTCCCAGAGTTTCCAAGAGTCGAATGGGAGGCAGAGCCTTCAGTTATCAGGCTCCTCTACTGTGGAACCTTCTCCCAGTTTTGGTCCGGGAGGCAGACACCCTCTGTACCTTTAAGAGTAGGCTTAAAACTTTCCTTTTTAATAAAGCTTATAGTTAGGGTTGGCTCAGGCTTGAACCATCCCTTAGTTATGCTGCTATAGGCGTAGACTGCCGGGAGATCTCCCATGACGCAATGAGCTTCTCTCTCTCTCTCCACCAGTATAGACTCATATCCCATAAATACATGTTACTAACTCAATATCTTCCCTTTCCCGTAGTATTGTGCTCTTCCATCTCTCTCTCCTCTTCTGTCACTTTATGCAGATATTTCTGCCTCTGGAGCTGTAGTCTGACCTGTGATGACAAGTCTCCTGCTGCTCCTACAACCACTCAACATCTGCTGCTATAATTAGAAATTACTTATACTGCTATTACTGTAATTTCCGGACTATTGAGCGCACCTGAATATAAGCTGCACCCACTAAATTTAAAAAGAAAAAAAAAATTGTACATATATAGGCCGCACTTGTCTATAAGCTGCAGGTGTCTACGTTGTAACATGAGATATTTACACATTCACGCTGCCGTCTCCAGCGTCTCACCATCGATTCATTGATGCCAAGCTTACGTGCAGCAGCTCTATTTCCTTTTTTGATAGCCAGATCGATTGCCTTTAACTTAAAAGCTGCATCATATGCATTTCTTTGTGTGTTTTCCATGATGAGGGTGTGTGCATTAAGCGCAAAATGACTGATCTGAAGAATTTAGTGTGAGTGCGTTTGATCTAATTCGAACAGTTTCATTGGTCCACTGTGACCTGTTCTGTAATTTCATTGGTCTGATGTGACGAGGCAAAATGTTTTTAAATGTTTTGGCGGCATGAAGTTCGTCAGCCTGTAAAAATCTATAAATTAGCCGCATCATTGTTTAAGCTGCAAGGTTCAAAGCGTGTGAAAAAAGTAGCGGCTTATAGTCCGGAAATTACGGTAGTTTTAGTGCTTTGTTAGCAGTTAATACTTTAATTATTACTATTATCATTACTACTACTGTATTATTGGCATCACCTTACATTTTATATGGAACCCATGTTATGCTATGTTCTTCTCCCACTATTCTCAACCCCCCCACCCCCACCCCTCTCTCTCTCCGTCTTAACCCAACCGGTCGAGGCAGATGGCCGCCTGAGTCCAGTTCTGCTCAAGGTTTCTGCCTCTTAAAAGGAAGCTTTTCCTTGCCGCTGTCGCCTAGTGCTTGCTCATGGTGGGATTTGTTGGGTCTCTCTCTGTAAATACCTATTTTAAAGAGTATGGTCTAGACCTGCTCTATATGAAAAGTGCCTTGAGATGACTTTCGTTGTGATATGGCGCTATATAAATAAAATTGAATTGAATTGAATAACTCGTCGAAACTTTTCTTGCAGTTAATGGCGAGTGGTCAACCTGTCTCCTCTGCAGCTCTTCCACTCCTGTATGCGGACGTGTAGGCGGAGACACACGTGAAACACGAAGCAGGGAAAGAAACACCAACGTAAATGATCTTTTAATTTTTAATTTTTTTTCTTTGCTAGCCCCGCCAACAGGACCTCCCACCCTCCCAAGACAATGGTAGAGAAAACACTGCATATACATCCACATGTTGATTATATGCTCAAATATGTTACTCACATTCTGACAAACAGTGACTGTCTGGAAGCAAGGCCAGGTGAGGAGTATTTCTCCACCAAGGCCAGAGTGCTGAAACCAAACTTGTGGATTGGCTCATTGGAGTCGAGAGGAGGAAAGTCAGTATCCACCTCGCCGTCATCCTCTGCGATGTGGAGGCAGTAGGCGTTCACATTCTCACTACGAGATGTGACAGACAAGTGCGGAAAAACCAAAGAAGAGTGTGTTACACAGAAACTGACATTCTATGCAACTGGTGTTAGCTAATGTTTGTGCTCACTTGAGTTTGGGTTCTCGTCCCTCGCTTGTGTACTGCCAACAGATGAGACCGATGAGGTCATGGACGCGGGCATTGGCAATGGTCACCACTGTCATCGGATGGAGTTTTTCCTGAGCCACCTGCATTGAGAGGTAGACGTCGATCTTTTTTGTAGCCGTTGTGCCGATGTGACCCTAAAATGTGAAGACACAGTGAGTACATGATGCAGAGAAAGAGCATGATTACAGACAGTAAAGGGACAAAAAGTGGCCTCAAAGGCTAAAACTAAAACTTTAATATTTCCTCTCAGCTTCCTCACAGAGTAAATCAGTAGTTAATCATATGGTAGAAAATGTCTGCTGCACTACTTAATCTGGTTCCATCTTTTATTGATGATGCATGACAGAACGCAACAGGTGATTTAACAGGTATAGACATGTCAGAACATACAAGCACTGAATCACAAAGATTCTTAGATGGTGGAGTATACAGTGCTGTGAAGAAGTATTTGCCCCCTTTCAGATGCTTATTTTTTTGCACATTTGTCACACTTAAATGTATCAGATCATCAAACAAATTTTAATATCAGACAAAGATAACCTGAGTAAATACAAAAAGCAGTTTTTAAATAATGGTTTCATTTATTAAGGGAAAAAAGCTATCCAAACCAACCTGGCCCTATGTGAAATACTACTAATACTGCTATACTGCCACTGCTGCTACCATTTCTAAGGCTTTGGGACTCCAGCGAACCACAGTGAGAGACATTATCCACAAATGGAGAAACATAAAACATAGAACAGACATAGAACCTTCCCAGGAGTGGGCGACCTTCCAAAATTACTCCAAGAGCGCATCGACGTCAACCAGGAGGTCACAAAAGAACCCAGAAAAACATCTAAAGCACTGCAGGCTTCACTTGCCTCAGTTAAGGTCAGTGTTTATGATTCAACAATAAGAAAGAGACTGGGCAAAAATGGCATCCATGGGCAAGTTCCAAGGAAAAAACCACTGCTGACCAAAAATAACTTTTTGGAAGGTGTGCCTCCCATTACAACACAGCATTTCAGAAAAAGGACATTATAGTGTCAGTCAAACACGGTGGTGGTAGTGTGATGGTCTGGGGCTGCTTCAAGACCTGGACAACTTGCCGTAATTGATGGAACCACGAATTCTGCTCTCTACCAGAAAATCCTGAAGGAGAATGTCTGGCCATCAGTTTGTGACCTTAAGCTCAAGCGCACTTGGGTTATGCAGCAGGAGAATAATTCGAAGCACACCAGCAAGTCCACCTCTGAATGGCTCAAAAAAAAACAAAAAGGTTTTGGAGTGGCCTAGTCAAAGTCTGGACTTCTGTGGCATGACCTTAAACAGGCTGTTCATGCTCGAAAGCTCTCCAATGTGGCTGAATTAAAACAATTCTGCAAAGAAGAGTGGGCCAAAATAATAATACATAAAATTTCTATCGCGCTTTTCAAAGACACTTAACAATATAACAAAAGAAAAGAGAAACAGTAAAAACAAATAAGTAAATTAAATAAAGTGACTGTTACAACTACGCAAATGCCAGGTTGAACAGGTGGGTCTTGATTAGTGATTTGAAGGTCTGTAATGAGTCCAAGTGCCTGATGTGTTGTGAAAGGGAATTCCAGAGGGTAGGGGCAGCGGCAGTGAAGGCTCGGTCCCCCGAGGTACGGTGCTTGGTTCTGGCGATGGGGGTCAGAGGGTTGCAATCAGCAGATTGGAGACAGTGGGAGGGGGAATGGCAGTGGAGAAGGTCAGTGAGATAAGAGGGGGCAAGGTTATTGAGGGCTTTGTAGGTGATGAGGAGGAGTTTGTACTGGATATGGTATAAAGTAGAATAGAATAGGCTTTGTCACTGTACAGTTAAGTACAACGAAATTGTGGGTGCTCCACGAAGACAAACAGTGCACTATAGAAGAAATTATATACTATAAGAAATACAAAATGTACACAAATAATACAAAAATACAAAAAGTTACACTAATTTTACACAATTTACATACACACAGCACACGATTGTGCAAGAAACTGACTAGGACACTTTAAGGTGCGAGGTGGATGGATAGTGTCCTTGGTTCTGTGTGTGTGTGTGTGTGTGTGTGTGTGTGTGTGTGTGTGTGAGGTGTGTGTGTGTGAGGTGTGGTGCTGGTGAGGTGAGGGGAGTGGGTGGGGGGTATGGTCAGTGTTTGTTTGCAGTCTGAGTGGCCCAGGGGAAGAAGCTGTTGGGGAGTCTGGCGGTGTGGGACTTGATTGACCTGAAGCGCCGTCCAGAGGGCAATAGGTCAAACAGGTGGTGGGCGGGGTGTGAGGGGTCTCTTGTGATGGCCCTGGTTTTCCTGAGGCAGCAGCATCTGGATATTTTCTCCAGGGAGGGCAGAGGGCAGCCGATGATTTTTTGGGCGGTGTTGATGACCCTCTGCGCAGCTTTCCTGTCTTCAGTTGTGGAGCCTGTGTACCACACACTCAGGCAGTATGTTAGTACACTCTCCACAGAGGAGTGATAGAAAGCCAGCAGCAGCTTCTTGTCCAGATTGTTTTTCCTGAGCACACGCAGGAAGTGCAGCCGCTGCTGAGCCTTCTTCACTAGGGCTTTGTGTGTTGTGAGTCCAGGAGAGATCGGCCGAGATGTGGGTGCCCAGGAACCTGAAGGTGGTGACAGTTTCCACATGTTCTCCATTTATGAGGAGGGGGGTGTGGTCTTGTCTGTCCTTCCTGAAGTCCATGATGAGTTCTTTTGTTTTCTGGACATTCAGTGTCAGGTTGTTTGCTGAGCACCAGAGGGACAGTTTCTCTACCTCAGGTTGTAAAGTGCAGTCATAGGTATACAGGGCATACAGTAGGGGGCTCAGCACACTGCCCTGAGGGGAGCCAGTGCTGAGTGTGAGTGTGGAGGAGAGGTGGGGGCAGAGTCTAACAGATTGTGGGCAGTGTGTGAGGAAGTGTTTAATCCATATGCAGGTGGGGAGGGGGATCTGTAGTTGTAGCAGTTTGGTGATTAAAATGTCCGGAATGATTGTGTTGAACGCTGAGCTGTAATCCACATAGAGCATCCTCACGTAGCTCTTTCCGTTTTCCAGATGACTCAGTGCCCCGTGGAGTGTTAGAGCGACAGCATCCTCTGCGGACCAGTTCGCTCTGTAGGCGAATTGGTGGGGGTCAAAGGAGGGAGGAAGGTAGTCCCTGATGTGCTGGGAGACCAGCCACTCCAAACACTTCATGACTACAGATGTGAGGGCAATGGGTCTGTAGTCATTGAAACTGTCTATGGCAGGTTTTTTGGGAATGGGGATGATGGTGGAGGCCTTCAGACATGTTGGGACAGTGGCATGGGTCAGGGACAGTTTGAACAGCTTGGTGAGGATCCCTTTCAGCTGGTCTACACATGCTTTGACAACTGCCCCCGGGATGCTGTCAGGTCCAGCAGCTTTCCTGGGGTTCACTGCTCTCAGGCTTTTCCTCACCTCGTGCTCCAGGAGGGAGAGTGGGGGGGGTGCTGGGGTTGTGAGGAGGCAGTGTTTGCTGGTGTGTGGTGGACTCAAAGCAGGCAAAGACGTTGTTAAGCTCCTCTGCCAGTGTGCTGCTGCTGCTGCTTTCTGAAGGATGTGGGGCTCTGGCCTCTGTAATTGGTTAAGGCCTGGATGCCCCTCCACATCTGTCGTGGGTTGTTGTCCATCAGATAGCCCTCTGTCTTCTTCCTGTAGGCCTCCTTTGCCTGTCAGATGCCTCTCCTCAGGTTGGCTCTGGCAGTGCTGTACAGTGAGCTGTCCCTCGTCCTGAAGGCTGAGTTACGCTCTCTGATCAGGGCCTGGACTTCACTTGTCATCCAGGGTTTCCTGTTTGGAAAGACCCAGATGCATTTGTTGACTGTCACATTTTCTACACAGCACTTGATGTAGAAGAGGACAGTCTCTGTGTGTGTCTCAAGGTCCTGATGTCCGAAGATATTCCATTCTGTGCAAGCAAAGCAGTCCTGTAGCTGGAGGAGAGCATCTTCAGGCCAGGTTTTGATGGTTTGGGTGCTTGGTTTTGATTGCTTTCTGAGGGGGGTGTAGGCCGGGATGAGGTGATTCCTCTGTTGTTTGTTTATAATGTCTTGAAGGTGGCTTAGCGCTGAGCTAACATTAGCATCCGGCGGAATGTAGACAGCAGTAACAATGACCACTGTGAGCTCCCGAGGCAGATAGAATGGTCTACACTGGACAGACATGGCCTCGAGATCTGGAGAGCAGTGGCTGTCTGTTATTCTGCTGTTTAGGCACCAGTCTTCAAGCACATAAACACAGGAGGGAGTCCCCCTCCCCTACTTTTCCCAGAGGCTTTGTTGCGGTCATGGTGATGAATGGTTCGGCCTGCTAGCTCCACCGTAGCATCTGGAATTTGTGGGTGCAGCCAGGATTCCGTTACGATCAATAGACAACACTCACAGATGAGGCAGTTGTAGGCTATCTGTGATTGTAGCTCATCCATCTTGTTTACGAGGGATTTGGCGTTTGAGAGGAACATGGATGGTAGCAGAGGTTTGTGGGGTTGTCTCTGTAGCTGAGCTAGCAGACCCGCTCTGCATCCCCGTTTTTGCTTCTTCTCTCTGCGCCACCTCTGTCGCTGACAATAATCCATGGAGCTCCCAGTGGTCTGGCTATCTCCCGTGGGATGTTGTGTGTCCATGTGAAAGCACTTGTAACTTCACTGTTGAACCGAAGTCAAATGTCAATGATGTTCTGTCTGCTGTAGGCTATGTGAGCGTGACATAGCCTGACAAACCACGAGAATAAACACAGGAAAAAACACAAAATAGTGCACAGAAGTAGGGAGCCTCGAGTTGCTGCGTCCGTGCGCGCCGCCATCTAGAGAGAATATTGTATTGTACAGGGAGCCAGTGGAGCTGTTGGAGGACGAGGGTAATGTGGTCTCTGAAGCAAGAGCAGGTGAGTAACCGGGCAGCTGAATTTTGTATGTATTGCAGTTTATGGAGGTCAATAGAGGGAAGGTCATAGAGAATGCTATTGCAGTAGACGAGTCTGGTGGTTGTAAAGGCGTGAAACATCCCGGAAGTGGAAGAAAGATGTCCTGATGATGTTGCTGATGTGGGATTTGAAGGAGAGAGTGGAGTCCATTGTGATACCAAGGTTATGCACTGAGGGGGAGGGAGTGACATTATGACCATCAATTAGGATGGAGAAGTCCTGGGCTGAGGGTAGCTTTGGGTACAATAATGATGAGTTCTGTTTTGTTGCTGTTAACTTTTAGGAAGTTATTGTCCATCCAGATTTTGATAATGGTCAGACAATTTGTAAATTGGTGGAGAGAATGACTGGGGTGATGGATTTGGTGGAGATGTACAGTTGTGTGTTATCAGCGTAACAATTTAAAAACTGCATTTTGTATTTACTCAGGTTATCTTTGCCTGATTAAAATCTGTTTGATGATCTATGACAAAAAAGCAAAAACAGAAGAAATCTGTAAGGCGGCTTTTACTTTTTCACAGCACTGTAAGTGTGAATCAGATGCTGAAATTCATGTATATAGGTAACATTTGAAGTGAGGCTCATGTTTTTAATGTCTGTTTTGCTTTTTACTTTACTTACTACCTGTCACTTCATAAATCAACAAAATATTTGAAGGTTAGGGCGAGGGGCTAGGGAATGTATAATGTCAATGAGTGCCCCCACAACCACAGGAATACCATCGTGTGTGTATGAGGAAAATGTATCTATAAAAAACAAATGCATCTATAAAACAAATAAATGAATGTAAAAAAGAAAAAGGCTGTTAGGAGGGAGCTGACCATATGGAAGCGTCAGCCTATTTCTCATTCTAATCCCCTTTTCCCATTTTTTTTGGATTGATTGAAATATTATAACTTACTTTAACTGCAGAGGTGAGTGTTATAGCCCTGTGTGCCTGTAACACTGTTCATAGTTGCCAGGGTTGGTGTGGGTCTGACAGGTACATTCTCATACTGGTATGGCCTGTCTCTTTGTGTGGGCCTGATTTGCCCTTTACTGCTCAACCCTAACCCTTGCTTTGTCAGGGGCATTATGGCCTCTCATGCAGGCACCGCTGTCAGAAATTTAAGATTCATGGCAAACTAAGATAATTAGTTAGGCCACATACCGTGTGCTGTGGTTGTGTAAAACATGTTGGGAGACTGAGAACAGAACAGCTGAAAATATCACTTTTCTAAATGCTTGTTGAACAGCAACAATAAAGGAGTTATTGGCTTTTACATTTATATTGCACTTAGAGTAATGAGCACAGTTGTTGTCAAATCAACTTCACCTAGTTCACTGTGTCCATCATGGCCTTTCTGCTCTGCTGACTGCTTTGTGTGTGTGTGTGTGTGTGTGTGTGTGTGTGTGTGTGTGTCATCCACTGGCTCCACTCAGGCAGAGAAGTCAGAGCAGCGTGACCATAAATGATGATGTGTTGGATATTGTGTTGATTATGGCAACTACTGGCAGCAGCCCTGATACATTGTGATAAATTAATTTTTTAAAGAGTTTTGTTTAAGTAAGATACAGTTAACCAGGATTTATAGAATAACTTACCTTGCCATCAAATTTGGAGTATTCATTGAAGGGGTTGTTGAGCTGCTGGGGACACTGCTCCAGCCGCAGCGAAAGGGTAGATTTGGTACCTGTTGTCCGCGGCCTTTCTTTAAAGTCACGTTTTTCAAACAGAGACCCAAGATCCTCCACTGCACACAAAGAATACAAGCAAAAACAACATGCAGCAAATAAATGGTTATTTATTAAATACACTTACAACACTTATTACACAAGCACATGCTTACCAGTTGTGACCAGTTCAACAAGAGTGGTAAGGTAAAATGCTACAAAATATTTTCTCTAAATTAAAATAAAGATTAGAATGTATAATTCTAATGTATAATAATTTTCTGTTGCTTTCCTATCCCAGGGGACATGAATGATAATCCTGTTAATCAGCTCCAAACACCAGATTTGTCTCGTGGCAACTTGGTCTGATCCAAAACCAACAGGATGGGAAACGATTTGGTTTCAGTGTATTTCATATAATATTTTAGTGTATGTCAGAGATAATAATATTAACATTCAGATTCCTCAGTGACCTTATTAATCAGAATAAAGTTCTTCAGAATGTTCATTGCACACAGAAACAATAATCAGTGAAAAGTTGAAAAGTACCTGATTGGGAGGATGTCCTCTCTTTCCACTGAATGTTTTTACATTTGATTTGGTTCTGCCGTTCTTTCCTCAACCTTTCAAGTCTCTGGGCTGAAAAGAAAGAACAACTTTTCCATTTCTGTCACATGCAAACAAGTCAAAGTTCCTGAAAACCTGAGATTTTAAAAAATGGTAAACCACACTGTGAAAATACCAGTACACTGCACATTTAGTTCTTTCACTGAGAGCAATATGAGAAGAGAATAAATTTGTTTTCAGGAAGACACACTAACCATCTAACGTTTACTTTGTTAAAGGTTTTTGTTCATCCCTCTTACCAGCAGCCACAGGTTTCTCATGGCTGTCTTGTTGGAGTCCTGATGAGAGCAAATGCAAGTCAGTTCAGTCTCAAAGTCTCAAGGGAATGCACCTTTCTACCCACAACCCAAAACCATGACCAGCACTCCACCAAACTTTGTACAAAAGTCAAGGGAGCCAAAAGGAGACACGCTGTCTACCTCTGGACTCCCTCTATCACCACAACCTCATTTACCTTCCAAATACAACACCAGAGAGTAGCTCAGAATAGATTCATACTTTCTGATTGAAACTCACCACACTTTGTTCCTACAACATGTAATCTACACACCCCCATCCCAACTTAAACACAGAATATTCATTTGATGACTGATTTGATGCTGATTAGGACACCAAACCTTGAGATTTAAGGGGCTGGCACAAGAACATCAGGTGACTAAGTCCGTGTTCAAACAAACGCTGTCATTAATAATGACCACATACACACACAAAAAGAGATTTTCTCATTAAACAAATCAGAACCAAAGTAGATGTAAGGAGCGGCAAAGATCAATAAGATCAATACCAAAACTGTCAAACCCAAACAGAAACAAAGCAGAAATGTAATCACAGGTCAGAGGGCAACACAGCTCAAATGTAAAGGACAGATCAGAACAGCAGACACTGGGCTTCAGGAGATAAACTTTCATCTATTCATCATGATTTCATCAGCTCTGGGAGTTTTACAAACACACTCACTGAGCACTTCATTAGAAACACCTGTACACCTGTTTATTCACGCAATTATCCAATCAGGAGTGCAGTTCATATCCTGCAGATCCAGGTCAGGAGCTTCTGTTAATGTTCACATCAAACATCAGAATGAGGTTAAAATGTGAGGTCAGTGACTTGGTATGATTGTTGGACTGAGTATTTCTGGGATTTTCACACACAACAGTCTCTAGAGTTTTTACTCAGAATGGACAACACAGAGTATTGTTTGCTGACCATGTTCATTTCTTTATGGCCACAGTTTACCATTTTCTAATGGCTATTTCCAGCAGGATAATGCTCCATGTCACAAAGCAGAAGTCATCTCAGCCTGGTTTCATGAACATGACAGTGAGCTCAGTGAGTTCCCCACTCACCAGATGTGAATCCAGTAGAACGCTTTTGTTTCACAGATGTCTATTTTATAACAATGGTCTATGGGCAAAATGCTTTTTGGAAGATTTGTTGTTTGTTTGTTCTGCAGTAGCATGGTTGGTTATACACCAGGTCCAGCTGGTGATTCTAACATGAGCCTAATGTCTGATCTGAAGGTTTTCTTTTTCCCCTGACATTGTGATACAATGCTTTAATTTATCACTGAAATGTAAATGTATGATTTGATCAATCAATCAATCAAACTGCTGAGCTGAATCAGACGGATCCTAACCTCATGCCATTTCCTTATCAAATTACTTGCCTCATTCAGAAATATGTGGTTTTTGGTGTTTGATGTAGAACCAAAGCTTACTAAGACTACTATTATAGTTTATAAAAACATAATACCTAGAAGACAAAAACAGTAGGATTTAGCATAATATTAAAGAAAAGCTAAACATCCCTAACATAGATCCAGCAGGTCAAGAAACATGAGCAGACAGGATGGAAATAAACCAGCAGCATGATCTAAGCCCCTTTATTTAGAGTCCAAGGTGAAAGTGAGCACACCTGAGAAAGTAGAGTAAGCCAAAGGTGTAGCAGTAAGAGGGTCTATAAACTGTATAATTTCATCATTCACCTTTCTTTTCTTTTCCACATAAATCTGACAGACCTGGGAGTTTCCATCCTGTCGGGTTGTCTGACTGCTTGTGTTTCGTAACCAATCTGACTAAATATCTAGTTAGTATAATGTTATCACAGCTGAAATTGTAATAATCTGTAGTTTTCCTTTCATTTCTATTAATCCTGGAAGGACTGGTTTGAGTACTTTGTAGTGGATCTTAGAGCAAAAGGCACAGTGTGGTGAAAGGTGAATACCATGTTATGGCAGTATCTCCAGTTGAATTCCAGCTGGGGACCTTTCTTACATGTCATTCCCTTGCTTTATCCCTTACTCTGTCTTCATATTTTTATCTCTGTCTACTGTCAAACTATCTAATAAAAGGTAAACACTGTCCACTCCTTTGTCATTGCAGCGGCTGCAAAGTGTCATTTTTCTGTTTAATGGCATAATGAGGAGAACAATCTGACAATGGCTGCTTGACTTACAACGTATACTGACATACAGAGGGTCATTCATGGTGAGGAACAATTAATAAAAGTCACAATGTAAATGGACTGCAGTAATATAGCGCTTTTCTTATCAACCACTCAAAGCACTTCACACTACAGGTCACATTCACCCATTCACACACACATTCATACAGCACTTGTTTTTTTTAAACATACAAAGTGCATTCTAACACATTTTCACACAGATGACACACCGGGCGCAAAGCAGGGTTCCGTATCCAAGGATACTTTGGCATGCGGACTGGAGGAGCCGGGGATCGAACCACCAACCTTCCCATTGGTGGGCAACCCATTGGTGAGCCACAGCCTCCCCTGCAATGTGAACTGCAGTCTAACCCTATGCCTTCCACCTGTGCAGCAACAAACTTCAGCAGCACACACAATTTCACTTGAGCCTCACTAAACCAGTGGCCCAGATTAGACACACAAACCCCCACCAAACAACAGCAGAACAGGCTTTAAGGCCCACCCCCCATCCCGCTCTCCCAGTGACAGGAGAGAGGTGTACCTGACAGAAAGCCTGTCCTGCTAAACAGTCAGAGCCTGGGAATGAGCCTACCTGTATTGGAACGCCGACGAATGCCAAAGTCCCAGCTGGAGGTGATGTCCATGGACTGGGAGAGGTCACAGGCATGATTGTCCATCACGCTGTTGCCCTCCTCACTCAGGGAACCTGACCCTGTGGACCCACAGCTGCTGCCGGGCACCAGAGCCAGCTGACACTTCTCCAGATCCACATCCTGGTCTATTAGTACCATCTCACACATTCCTGTATCATCACTGGTCACATGAGACTGTCTGATGTGGGCCAGAATAATGGCTGGATTGTCCAAGAAAGCCATTTTCTCTGTTTTATAAAGAGCTTTGGATGTTTTCTCTTTGTCCCAACGTCTTGCCAGTATTCTGGAGGATCACTGTCAGCTCCTCTCAGTCTCTCTCTGAGAGCATTAAAGCAGCGACTAGTGATAAGTGGAGAGCAGTCATCTTTTCCATCTCCTCCTGATCATCCTCTCTGCTCCCAGGTACATAAAGTGCCAGTACCTGTTTGGAGTGAATTAACAGCTATTACATGGTGCAGGCTGAAGAAACACATCTTTTTAATATCTCCCGGTCCACACTTTTGAAGCTCAGTTATGGTAGGGAACAACTTCTTTGAGCTTTTAAACATTTTAATTTGATGTAGAAGGAAAGACAGAGCGACACAAAACACAGCATCAATGCTTCTCAAAATAGATTCACTATACTTTTCCAAAAGTAAAGTCTACACACAGTAAATTTATTTGTTGCTTACATCGAACAGTCAAAAAACAGACGTAAAGCAGAGTCTGATGTCACAGTCCTGTGAAGTCAGTCACTATGAATGTGTAGCACAGAGCCTTTACGCATGACAGTGTCAATCTGTTGTGTGCATTTACGACTGGGACGGAGCAGACTATCTCTACATACAATTATCAGCCAGAGTCATACAGGTTATCTGGACAAGTTTGGCGTCACAAATAATGGTGTGATTTTGTCACAACACTGATGTTTTGTCAATGATTTCTAGAACTGGGTGTTTTCCATTAGTGAACAGTACACAGATGACCTGTCCTCAAGAGGTAGTTTCACTGTCCTGAGTATTTACACTGTGAACACAGAGCTGTTGATCATTTCAACAGGGTGATGGGAGCTGAGAGCAAGGACAAAACAATCCCAGCTCACGGAGTTACGTTAGCCTGGATGAGATACCTCAGTTAACATGTCAAATGAAGGATGCTGTGGTGCACTACAACCTCATCAAACACCAGATGATCAGCAGCATATTATTACAGTCATATCTAACTGTTCCAATTATGCCTGCAGCCTTACTTCATGTGCAAAAGCCAGATTCTGTGAACAGTCTTTCCGTCTAATGCTAACTACAGCTAATGCTAAGCTACAGGGTTTCTTATCACCTGAGACAAACCAGTATATGTTGACAGTTGGGTGGTCAGCCTCTCCAAAGGAAGAAGTGGATCTTAATTGATAAGAATGTCTTGAGTACCTTCATTCAACAATATGAAGGTACAGAACAGTTAAGAAGTGATGTTTCCCTTTACCTAGTTTGACGTTAGCTATTGTAGCCATTGTGTTTCCTAGTTATTCTGAACCGTGCTAACTGGCTAACTTTAAAGTCCTGCACAATTGCTAAGTCGGCATTCACCTGGTAAAAGAGGCAGCAAGGTATAGAAGAGATATTCTCGCCGAGAATACACGAATGTCGGTGCAAACTACACTGGTTTTATCCAGTTAGCTCATCAACTTGTTTAGGCTAAAATCACTGAGGCTCTTCTTTAGCTTCAGTGGTTAGCTGGCTGTGGTTAGCTGCTATCATAGCTTCCCACACTAGTTAGTTGACGACTGCGTCCCACCTTTAGACGTCCCATCCAAAGAAATGTCCTCCAGTCTTCTTTTTATCCATGCGTACACGCAGTACAGACGATAAATCTTTTCATTAATAAGAATGCTACATAGTGAGATCATCTGTGCTCAGCCCTGCAGAAGTAAACCAGATTCACTTCCGTTTCCGTTCCTTCACAGTAAAAGACACAAGGCATGTACTCAATCAACAAAATGCAACCAGACAGTATTTGATCATTTTTCATGCAAATGATTGTTCTGTATCAGATCAGCTCAATCAGAGAAATTTTGGTATTTGGTTTTGTGTATGCAGGGTCATATTAACCTACTCTCTGAACTTTGTGTATTATTGGTTTGGAGCCAATGGCTGAAATGGATAAAATACAGAAAAAAAACTTAAAAGTTGAAAGCAAAAAGTAACTGCTGAAGCAATGCTTAAAATAGCAGACAATACTGGAAAGACAGCTCAATGTAGTAAAAGTATAAAGAAGAGAAAAAAGTCAAATATGTCTTGAAAAATTTCAACATTTTGATAGTTTAATTGTTTCTGTAGCAGAAAGTATGGAGGAGTAATTACAACCACATAAGGTCAGAATCAGAATGGACAAAAACAGATAAATGCAGAGTTGGAAGTTAAAACAGTTTGTGTGTGTGTGTGTGTGTGTGTGTGTGTGTGTGTGTGTGTGTGTGTGTGTGTGTGTGTGTGTGTGTGTTAGCAGTACATGTTGTGTTCAAGTGTCCTTCTCTTTCTCTGTGTATTTCAGTGTCTGGCTCCATTAAGCCCCTGATGTTTTACTTTGAAAAGTTTTAAGTGAAAACTGTTGAACTGTGTGTGAATCCACGTGTCTTGTATGTGTTGTGGAGACAGTTTGTAGCAGTATTTTGACAGAATGCTGATCACAATCATCTGTTACTACACTCACAGGTTGCTCTGGCAGTATCAAGATCTCAGCCTCTACTGTGTCAGATTTTGCTCTGCGCACCTCTCTCACTCCTCCTCAAATTAATTCAAAAAACCTAACTCCTATCCATGAAATCTGCTACCGGCACCGGGAGACTTTTACTTTTAGAAAACAGACGTGTAATTTGTGTAGATAAAGTGAAAAATGACAACAGTGTCGCAGTTTCAAAACTGGCCTGGTTTGTGTCCTCTGACAAGACAGGACCAGATGACTTTATACTATGGTCAATGGAGCAGTGGAGGGCTCTTCTCTGTGCTCAGAGACCACTTACTGAAAAACCATAAATCCCATGGCTTTGGGAGTCACACTTTGTGACAGAGCACAAAAATATCTACAATTTGAGGTATTAATTGTGTGTGAGAAGTGAAAGATGTGGGCATGAATTTAAATTTAATTTAGTGTTGGTTGGTGTGCTGCTGCTGTAACAAAGCAATTTCCTGTCAAGGATCATTAAAGTACAATTCTATTCTATTCTATGAAGAGAGCTGAAGCACAAAAATTTGAGGAATAATTTGAGGAAAAGCAGAGGGGCTGCTCACTGTCACTGTGTGACATCACCCACTAGACAAGACAAGATGGCGCCGCGGATGGCTGCCTCGGTGTGTTGGTGTGTGTTGTGTTTTGTTATTTTGTTTGTTAACTCAGTGTTGTGTGGAAGTACCGGTTGCTCTTTCACTAGAGAAGAGCTCATGGACATCAGGGCCACTACCCCTGTGGATTTAATACCCATTTTCATCGCTACATCTGTGGAATTACTGGACATTCTGGTCAAAGGTGCTCTCACCTTTGCACACATAGTGAAACGCCGGAGGAGAGGGAAACGCTCCGGTACGCTTGTATGTCTCCGCCAACGTGAACATTGCACACCGTTACCTGGAATATTTCTCTCCAACGTGCGGTCACTCAGCAACAAAGTAGATGAACTCCAGCTGCTGGTGAGGAAAAACAGAGACTTTTCTTCATCTTCTGTTTTGTGCTTCACTGAAACTTGTGTGGATTGATACCTGACTCTGCACTGCAGCTAGCAGGCTTTCAACTCTTCGTCGTCAGATCGCAATGCAGAACTTTCGGGCAAGATGAAAGGTGGAGGAATTTGTTTTTACACTAACAGTGGCTGGTGTACTGATGTGACAGTGATTCAACAACACTGTTCTACTGATCTGGAGTCTTTTTTCATAAACTGTAAACCCTTCTACTCCCCCCGTGAGTTTGCTTCATTCATACTGGTCGGTGTTTACATCCCACCACAGGCCAACGTGCACGTTTGCCGACCAGATTCTGTGTGTGGAGCAGACAAACTCAGACTCCTTAGTTATTGTCCTTGGTGACTTTAACAAAGGCAACCTCACCCATGAACTCCCCAAATACAGACAGTTAATTAAACGCCCAACCAGATAGGAGAACATTCTGGATCACTGTTACACCACGGTAAGCAACGCTTATCACGCTGTCCCTCGCGCTGCACTGGGCCACTCTGACCACATCATGGTCCACCTGATTCCTGCATACAGGCAGAAATTAAAACTCTCTAAACCTGTTGTGAGAACATCAAAGAAGTGGACCAGTGGGGCTGTGAAGGATCTCCAGGCGTGCTTGGACTGCACAGATTGGGATGTATTCAGGACTGCCACCAACAGTCTGGATGAGTATACAGAGGCTGTGATATCATCCACCAGCTCCATCCTGGAGAGAGACGTCAACAGACTCTTTAAGAGACAGAACCCCCGCAAGGCAGCCGGGCCAGACTCTGTCTCTCCATCCACCCTGAAGCACTGCGCTGATCAGCTGTCTCCAGTGTTCACAGACATCTTTAACACCTCACTGGAGACATGCCATGTACCAGCCTGCTTCAAGGCTTCCACCATCATCCCTGTCCCCAAAAAACCAAGGATCACAGGACTTAATGACTGCAGACCCGTCGCCCTGACCTCTGTGGTAATGAAATCATTTTAGCGCCTTCTGCTGTCCCACCTCAAATCCATCACCGACCCACTCCTGGACCCCCTGCAGTTTGCCTACAGAGCCGATGCAGTCAACATGGCCCTCCACTTCATCCTGCAGCACCTACAGGACAAGCTCTCCCAGCTGAGCGTGCCTGACTCCATCTGCAGGTGGATCACAGACTTCCTGTCAGACAGGAGGCAGCATGTGAAGCTGGGAAAACACATCTCTGACTCTTGGACCATCAGCTCCCCTCAAGGCTGTGTTCTCTCCCCTCTACTCTTCTCCCTATACACCAACAGCTGCACCTCCAGTCACCAGTCTGTCAAACTCCTGAAGTTTGCTGACGACACCACCCTCATTGGGCTCATCTCTGGCAGGGATGAGTCCGCCTACAGGAGGGAGATTGACCAGCTGGTCATGTGGTGCAGTGAAAACAACCTGGAGCTGTTTCCTGGGGACCATCATCACCAGGACCTCAAGTGGGAGCTACAAATCAGCTCCCTGATCAAGAAGGCCCAGCAGAGGATGTACTTCCTGTGGCAGTTGAAGAAGTTCAACCTGCCAAGGACAATGATGGTGCACTTCTACACCTCCATCATTAAGTCCATCCTCACCTCCTCCATCACCATCTGGTACACTGCTGGTACTTCCAGGGACAGAGGCAGACTGCAGCGTGTCATCCAGTCTGCTGAGAAGGTGATCAGCTGTAACCTGCCTTCTCTCCAGGACCTGTACACCTCCAGGACCCTGAGGCGGGCAGGAAAGATCATGGCCGATCCCTCCCATCCTGGTCACAAACTCTTCAGGACACTCCCTTCTGGCAGGAGGTTGTGGTCCATCAAAACCAAGACCTCACGCCACAAGAACAGTTTCTTCCCCTCTGCAACTGGGCTCCTCAACAAGATCTAGCCCCCCAACATGCACACACAGACTGACTGACTATAATCCCCCCACCCCCCACTACACGTTACATTAACGTACATCTATGCGTTACATTAACGCACATCTCTCCGGACAATCACTGCCACCTTCAAACATTTGCACTCTACACTTTACATTTTAATTATGTATATTTATGCTCCTTGTGTATATATTTATGTTCCTTGTAAATATAGTTTTTGCTTTTTGCTCTTTTTTTTTTACTATCAATGTTCTTTAGCACCGATATACCAAGACAAATTCCTTGTATGTGCAAACTTACTTGGCAATAAAGCCTGATTCTGATTCTTATAAACTTAAAAATTGTCAAAAATGAGCATGAATCATTCATTATTCAAAAACTATACAAGCTATCAAAAATCTGAATTAGTATATTAATAGAAAAAAGTTGAATGTTAGCAGGAATGTCCTAAAAGAGCTGAACGTTTTGATAGTTGAATGGTTTTTATAATAATAATATCTTAAATTTATATAGCGCCTTTCACGAGACCCAAGGATGCTTTACAGAGACAATGTCCAAACAAAACAAACAAAATAAGACTAACTGCCAACGGCCTGGGTGAATAAATGTCTTTTCAGAGCAGACTTAAAAGTGACCAAAGATGTAGCATGGCGAATCTCCATTGGGAGAGAGTTCCAGAGGGTGGGGACTGCCACACTGAAAGCTCTATCCCCAAAGGATCGCGTTTTGGTGCAGGGAATAGATAGGAGGCCTGAGTCACAGGACTGCAGGTTCCATGAAGGGGTATGCTGGTGGAGGAGGTCCAAAAGGTACTGTGGAGCGAGGTTGTGGAGCGATTTAAAGACAAGCAGGAAGAGTTTGTAGATGATGCGGTACTTAACCGGAAGCCAGTGTAGGTGAGTGAGGGTGGGGGTGATGTACTGCCAAGGCTTAGTGCCAAGGCTTAGATCTCCAACCCTCTGGAGCAACGCTTTGGGAGCCACGACCATGAGCTCAGTTTCATTGCTGTTTAGTTTGAAAAGGTTAGTGGTCATCCAGGTTTTTATTTTGAAGATGAAGTTGACGAGGTACTGTGGAGGGAGCTGGATGGTGATGTACTGAGGTACAGCTGGGTGTTGTCTGCATAGCAGTGGGACTGCAGACTGTGACGGCAGATGATTTTACCAAAGGGGAGCATGTAGATAGTGGAGGGGGCCAAGGACAGAGCCTTGCGGTACACCATGGTTCACTGGGCCAGGGTTAGAACTGAATCCATCAATGGTGATAAACTGATGCTGGTTGGATAGGTAGGACTGAAACCAGGAGAGAGCTGTACCAGTGAGGCCAAGGTGCATGGAGAGGTGACTGAGGAGGATGGTGTGGGAAACTGTGTCAAATGCAGCAGAGCGGTACGAGGATGCTGATGCAGCCAGAATCAGCAGCAATAAGAAGATCGTTTGTGATCTTCACTAAGACAGTTTCTGTGCTGTGATGGGCCCTGAAGCCAGACTGAAGGGGCTCATAGAGCTCATGGTCGGACATATATTGTTGTAGTTGTGTGGCAACTGCTCTTTCCAGGATTTTGCTCAGGAAAGGGAGGTTGGTGATCGGCTAGTAGTTGCTCAGATCATTGGGGTCCAGACCAGGCTTCTTAAGGATAGGAGTGACTGAGGTGGTTTTGAGAATGGCTGGTACTGTCCCAGTTTGGAGTGAAGTGTTAATAATGTTCCTACCCTCTGAAGGAGGGTAGGAAAGCAGGCTTTCACTAGAACCGTGGACAAGGGGTCCAGGGAGCAGGGAAGCTTTGGACATGGTGCGTCCTTCACCTTTTCACACCTAGGTGTGAAACCTCCAACTCCAGCTGCAATAGGTCACTGCATGGACAAATTCTGTGATGTCACCTGGCCATAGAAAGGAGAAGCCCCCTTCTCCTCTCTGGTAGTTGGACAGTCTCTAGAGTTCTCTTGAGTCTTCTAAGAGTCTTCTAAAGAGAAGTCTCTCTGTTTTCTCAGCCAACTCCATGAGGAGTTGAGCTCTGCTCTTCTCACTTCTGCTCTCTGACCTCCATGAGGCCTTCCTGAAGCATAGGCCTGCACTGGACTGAACTTTGGTAGTGAGAGAGAGAGAGAGCCTACCAGAGGAGTTATGATCAAACACCAGCAGGTACGACACAAGGTCTGCCAGCTGGGTTCACCAAGAAAAAGGAGCCACACCACAGCACAGAGGAGAGTTAGCCTCAACCAGCTAACACTGCGAGGAGAACAAAGATAACAACACTGGAACCACACAGCCAGGACAACAGTTTACTGGACCTCAACAGCAACCACAGGACTTTGCAAGCAACACACCAAACGCATCTTCTTTTCCCCCTTGGACTTGGTAACATAACTGGGCCTAGTTTACCTTACCTTGCACAGCACAGCTTGGCTAAGCATTTTTCTTTCAACCTTTGCCAGTGTATGTGTTGATTTAGTTCAGTGTATTATTTGTGCACTGTTGTTCTGTTTATAGTCAGATTACTGGTCGTTAGCATTTACACACATGTAGGTACACCTCATTGTCTTGCATGCAACTGCTAACCTCCCTCCTTCTCTGACAACTTCTGACTTGTTGTCAGAGGAATGCTTCATTGTTAACCTCCCCCACAGGACATGTGGTCAGCCATCTTTGGTTCCGCCATCTTGGTTGTAGTTCCTTTGTTTTAAGCCATGCAGCTTAAGGCAAAGAACTAACTTAGGTCAGCCATCATGCCATTGTTTCCCCAGACACACACACACACACATACATATTCACACACGCACAGATGTACATAGTGTTTGTAGATTAGGTTACAGTTAACCACTTTTTAATGTTGCACAAAAGTGAGTATTACCTCTACGCTGCAGAACTCGAAATCCTTCAACTTTTACTAAGTATCGATGTGGTAATTTCGGTTGTAGTTATTAACTTAATTATTAATCAAGGTTCCAAATGAATAATTAGTATATTTGATGAGACTGATTTAATGAATTGGCTATCAATTGCCCAGAGGTGGATTTAATGCAAATTAAATCCTATTTATTTATATAATAATAAGTTACTTCATATTAATATTTTTAACATTAATATTTTAATGTTAGTTGACTCCAACAATAATATCATAAAAATCTATCTGTGCAGCCAGGTTGCAAGATCCAGTGTGAAAACTGAAACTATGAAGGCTGTTATAACAACACACTGATGCTCATGGTTTCAGAATCACATGTTCAGAAACCTGATATATTTTTAAGTTTTAACCTGACTCTTAAAGGTACAGAGGGTGTCTGCCTCCTGGACCAAAACTGGGAGAAGGTTCCACAGTAGAGGAGCCTGATAACTGAAGGCTCTGCCTCCCATTCGACTCTTGGAAACTCTGGGAACCACCAATAAATTGGCATTCTGGGAGCGCAGAGTCCTAGTGTGATTGTAGGGGACTATGAGATCTTTAATGTAAGATGGTGCCTGACCATTAAGGGCTTTGTAAGTGAGGAGGAGGATTTTGAATTCTATTCTGGATTTGACTAGGAGCCAGTGTAGAGAGGCTAGCACGGGAGAAATATGATCTATTTTACTAGTTTCTGTCAATAATTGTGCTGCAGCATTTTGAATCAGCTGCAGAGTCTTTAGAGACTTGTTTGGGCAGCCTGATAATAATGAATTACAGTAGTCCAGCCTAGAAATAACAAATGCATGGACTAGTTTTTTTGAGACAGAAAATGTCTAATTTTGGTGATATTACGCAGGTGAAAGAAGGCAGTCCTAGAAGTTTGTTTTATATGTGAGTTAAAGGACATATCCTGATCAAAGATAACTCCCAGATTCTTTACAGTGTTTCAGGTGTCTTGTCTTCCCCTTCCTTCTGTGCTCCCTCCTCCTGGTGATTACCTACCCCGCCCTAATGTGATTCACCTGTGTCTTATTGTCTGCCCTGCTCCTGTGTATTTAGTGTCTGTGTCTCCCTGCACTCCCTGCCAGTTCGTCTTGTGCCTTTGCCAGACCTACCAGCCTTCTCGTAGCAATCTATTCTCCAGTAGCCATAGTTTTTGACCCTTGCCTGTGTTTTTGACCTTGCCTTAGCTCTAGTCCTTTTGTACCGTTGCCTTATCTGACTGCCTACCTGTGTACCGACCCTGCTGGAATAAAGGACCTTGTTTTTGTTAAACTCTGTCTCTGCCTCCTGTCTGCGCCTGTGTCCACACTGCAACCCTTGACATTACGAACTGGCCAACATGGACACAGCAGACAGCGAGGCAACCGCTGCCCACTCCTTCTCGTCCCTGCCTCACCCTTGAGGCAATAGTTTGTTCTAAGGGGGAATCCTTCCCTGTGTCGGCTCTGGTAGATTCAGGGGCCGAACAAAATTTACTAGATGCTGCGCTGGCAAGGCAGGCAGGCATCCAGCTCGAGTCACTTCCCCAGCCTATTCCGGTCACATCCCTTAATGGTCGCCTCGTCTCCACTGTTAAATTTCATTCAGAGCCCGTACACCTTATTACCTCAGGAAACCATCACGAGCACTCCCGGTTTTTCATTTTTTCTTCGCCCCACAACCCTGTAGTTCTTGGTCACCCTTGGTTAATTCAGCATAACCCCGTCATCAATTGGCCCTCCAGTCGGATCACCGGCTGGAGTGATCACTGTCACGCCACCTGCCTGCGCTCAGCTCAGGTCCCCTCAGGTGACTCTTCTGGCTCCGCGGAGGCGCCGCCCTTACCCGACCTATCCAAAGTTCCCTCAGAATATCACAACCTAGCTGCAGTTTTCAGTAAGACCGGAGCTCTTTCATTGCCACCCCATCGACCCTATGACTGCGCCATCGACCTCCTGCCTGGGGCCACTTTGCCCAAGGCCAGGCTGTATAGCCTGGCTAGGCCGGAACGGGAGGCGATGGAGCAGTACATCTCTGACTCCCTGAGCTCCCGCATAATTCGGCCCTCGTCCTCGCCTGTGGGTTCTGTTTTTTTTTTTTTGTTGGTAAGAAGGACGGTACCCTCCGTCCCTGCATTGACTATCGTGGGTTAAATGACATTACTGTCAAGGACAAATATCCACTACCACTCATGAATTCAGCCTTTGAAGCACTGCAGGGGGCCCGGGTCTTTACCAAACTAGACCTCAGAAATGCTTACCATTTAGTCCGCATTCGTGCCGGGGGCGAATGGAAGACAGCATTTAAAACTCCTCTGGGGCATTTTGAATACTTGGTTATGCCCTTTGGCCTAACTAACGCTCCTGCAGTGTTTCAGACGGCTCATTGACGGTCAGCCAGCCTACACCGTCCGCAGACTCCTGGATGTCAGACGACGGGGCAGGGGCTACCAGTATCTTGTTGACTGGCTTGGATATGGCCCTGAGGAGAGGTCTTGGGTACCCACGTCCCGGATCCTGGACGACACTCTCATCCGGGACTTCCACCGACATCACCCGGATAAGCCAGGAGGTGCGCCAGGAGGCGCACGTTGAGGAGGGGGTACTGTCAGGGTGTCAGCTCTGAGCCAGGGCTTTTTATTTTGTAGTTCAGTTGTGTTTGTATTATTTCCTGTTTTATTTTGAAATCACTGACCTCCCTCTTGTTTCAGGTGTCTTGTCTTCCCCTTCCTTCTGTGCTCCCTCCTCCTGGTGATTACCTACCCCGCCCTAATGTGATTCACCTGTGTCTTATTGTCTGCCCTGCTCCTGTGTATTTAGTGTCTGTGTCTCCCTGCACTCCCTGCCAGTTCGTCTTGTGCCTTTGCCAGACCTACCAGCCTTCTCGTAGCAATCTATTCTCCAGTAGCCATAGTTTTTGACCCTTGCCTATGTTTTTGACCTTGCCTTAGCTCTAGTCCTTTTGTTCCGTTTGCCTTATCTGACTGCCTACCTGTGTACCGACCCTGCTGGAATAAAGGACCTTGTTTTTGTTAAACTCTGTCTCTGCCTCCTGTCTGCGCCTGTGTCCACACTGCAACCCTTGACAGCCACACTCTTTCAAGCCTACGTGCTGTTTGTTTCAGTGTACGGGTTTGGGAGTTGAACCATGGAGCTTGTCTCTTTCTCTTTATTGTTCTCATTTTTAGGGGGGCGATGGAGTCTAGAGTAGTACGCAGTGAGTCTGCAACACTGTCTACAAGATGATCAAGCTGGGAGGGAGTAACTTCTGCTAAATTAAGATGAGGCACTGGACTTAAGTTAGTGGGAATCATTTCCTTGAATTTAGCTACTGTATTATCGGAAATATTTCTCAGGATGTTTTTTGCTGATAATACATAATCCAGCAATATGAATTCAAAAGTGATTAAAAAGTGGTCTGATAGAACAGGATTCTGTGGGAAGACATGTTCAATGTCAATACCATAAGCTAAAACAAGATCAAGAGTGTGACTGAAACAGTGAGTGGGTTTATTTACACACTGAGAGAAGCCAATACAGTCTAGTAATGAGGAAAAAGCAGAGATAAGGCTGTCATTATTGACATCAACATGAATATTGAAGTCACCTACGATAATAACTTTATCTGTTTTAAGTACCAAACTCGACAGGAACTCTGAAAATTCAGATAAGAAGTCAGAGTATGGACCAGGAGGACGGTACACTACAACAAATAAAATTGGCTTTAATGTTTTCCACCTTGGGTGGGACAAACTAAGAACAAGGCTTTCAAATGAATTATAATTTAGTTTAGGTTTAGGGTTAATTAGTGAACTGGAATCGAAAATGGCTGTGACTCCACCTCCATGGCCAGCGTCTCGGGGAATGTGAGTATTAATATGACTGGGGGGGTGGATTCGTTCAGGCTAACATACTCATTCTGACACAGCCAGGTTTCAGTCAGACAGAATAGATCAAGATGGTAATCTGATATCAAATCATGAACTAGTACAGCTTTGGATGAGAGAGATCTGATATTGAGTAATCCACATTTAATGATTTTATTTTGCTGAACATTTGAGGTGGCTGTGTTGATTTTTATTAGATTATTGTGACTAACTCCTGGTAACTGTAATGAGCTTATCCTCTGCAGCAGAGGTAACAGAGGTCTTCCTTTCCTGGGGCGGTCCTCATGAGAGCCAGTTTCATCATAGCATTTGATGGTTTTCACGACTGCACTTGAGGATACATTGAAAGTTCTTGAAATTTTCCATTTGACCTTCAAGTCTTAAAGTAATGATGGACTGTTGTTTCTCTTTACTTAGTTAAGTGGTTCATAATATGGATTAGAGCAGTAGCTGAATTGGGCTATTCACTGTATAAAACTGTCCAAAAACTACCAACCCTGCCTCTGCACATCACAACTGATGATGTTCAAACACACAAAGAAGGCAAGAAATTCCACAAATTCTTGACAAGGCACATCTGTTAACTGAAAACCATTCCAAGTGACTACCTCATAATGTGACTGAGAGAATGCCAAGAATGTGCAAAGCTGTCATCAAAGCAAAAGGAGGCTACTCTGAAGAATCTAAAATACAGTTAGGCCCAAAAATATTTGGACAGTGACACAAGTTTTGTTATTTTAGCTGTTTACGAAAACATATTCAGGATACAATTATATAATCAATATGGGCTTAAAGTGCAGACTCTCAGCTGTAATTTGAAAGTATTCACATCCAAATTGGAGCAAGGGTTTAGGAATTACAGCTCTTTAATATGTAGCCGCCTCTTTTTCAAGGGACCAAAAGTAATTGGACAATTGACTCAGAAGGCTGCAAAAAAAAATAACAAGGCTGCATGGGCTCTTCCCTCGTTAACCTGTCATCAATTAAGCAGTTAAAAGGTCTGGAGTTGATTCCAGGTGTGGCATTTGCATTTGGAAGCTGTTGCTGTGAACACACAACATGCGGTCAAAGGAGCTCTCAATGGAGGTGAAACAGACCATCCTGAGGCTGAAAAAAAAGAAGAAATCCATCAGAGAGATAGCAGAAATGTTAGGAGTGGCCACATCAACAGTTTGGTACATTCTGAGAAAAAAAAGAGTGCACTGGTGAGCTTGGGAACTCAAAAAGGCCTGGACGTCCACGGAAGACAACAGTGGTGGATGATCGCAGAATCCTTTCCATGGTGAAGAAAAACCCCTTCACAACATCCACTCAAGTGAAGAACACTCTCCAGGAAGCAGGTGTATCAGTATCTAAGTCTACCATAAAGAGAAGACTTCATGAGAGTAAATACAAAGGATTCACCACAAGGTGCAAACCATTAATCAGCCTCAAAAATAGAAAGGCCAGAATTGACTTTGCCAAAAAACACCTGAAGAAGCCAGCCCAGTTCTGGAACAGCATACTTTGGACAGATGAGACTAAGATCAACCTGTACCAGAATGATGGGAAGAGATGAGAAGGGTCACTTGTGTTTATTGATGATGTGACAAAAGACAGAAGCAGCCAGATGAATTCTGAAGTGTATAGGGACATACTTTCTGCTCAGATTCAGCCAAATGCAGCAAAGTTGATTGGGCGGCGCTTCACAGTACAGATGGACAATGATCCAAAACATACTGCATAAGCAACCCAGGAGTTTTTTAAAGCAAAGAAGTGGAATATTCTGCAATGGCCGAGTCAATCACCAGATCTCAACCCAATCGAGCATGCATTTCACTTGCTCAAGACAAAACTTAAGGCAGAAAGACCCTCAAACAAGCAACAACTAAAGACAGCTGCAGTAAAGGCCTGGCAAAGCATCACAAAGGAGGAAACCCAGCGTTTGGTGATGTCTATGGGTTCCAGACTTCAGGCAGTCATTGCCTGCAAAGGATTCTCAACAAAATATTGAAAAGTAACATTTTACTTAGGGTTATGTTTATTTATCCAATTACTTTTGAGCCCCTGAAATGAGGATCGTTTGTATAAAAATAGCTACAATTCCTACATGTTTAATCATATATTTTTGTTCAACCCCTTGAATTAAACCTTAAAGTCTGCACTTCAATTCCGTTGTAGTTGTTTCATTTCAAATCCAATGTGGTGGCATGCAGAGCCCAAATCATGAAGATTGTGTCACTGTCCAAATATTTTTGGGCCTAACTGTATAAAACATATTCTGGTTTGTTAAACATTGTTTTGTTTACTACATAATTCCATTTGTCTTCTCTCATTGTTTTGATGTCTTCAATATTAATCTACAATGTAGAAAGTAATAAAAACAAAGAAAAACTACTGAATGAGAAGGTCTGTCAAAACATTTGACTAGTACTGTATGTACCAATCTATTCTTCTTGATGAGACTGATAACATTGATATTGTATATCTGTCACTATCAACATGAATATTAGATGCATTCTTAGATGCAGACTTTGAGAAACAGGTTCAATACTTAAGAATGTTATCAGACAGAAAGCATCTAAATAACATAATATTGTGTCTCCTGCTTCAGATTGTTGTAACCTCTTTTTACTGTCATCTGACTGTAACTGTAAAACTAAGACCAAAACCAACTCACTTGTTCCAACAAATCATCTGAGCTCAGTTGTGCCATGAACAGTATTTGTATTAGTGTGAGTGACAGGCAGTCATTATTAATGAAGCAAGTCTCAGTGAGCACCACGGCAGTGATAGGGGGTGGCTTCTGGGGGTGAAGCCCCAAATGTTTTCTCAAAAGCCACGGATCTATTAAAAACTAGATATTTTTGCATTTTCTGATGAAAATGCACGTGATTGCTGCTAGTTGCTAGACATGTAAAAAAGGATGCCATTGAATAGTTGGATTTGCTGCTGGAAAATGCACTTCCTGAAGAAAACACAGAGACAGGAGGCACTGGAGATCAAGCTACTGACCTCTGGGTGGTTTTCTATGGGGCGCCAAATCTAGCTGATATATTTTCAACATTTAGCTCATTTTCCTCACATTTAGCAAATTTTCTTCACATTTAAGGCAAATCTAAACGTTAAATCTAAATCTAATCTAAAATCTAAATGGATTGCCAAGTGTAAAGCTACATTTTTTTTAAATATGCAAATGAGCCCCACCCCTTACAGTAGCCTTGGGGCACACAGACCCGCCCACACCGCTGACTGTTCTGTGAATCAGGTAGCGAAAAACCAAACAACCAAACCAACATGGCAGGTGCGTACTCCAAGGTGCACTTCAACCAGTAGCGTCCACACCATTAATGGTAAATTAACAGTAGAGGTTTTAATTTGAACTCTTTTTTTTTTTTTTTGCTGAATTCTGGAGGGGTTCCGGTTAGCTAATCAACCCAGCTAGCTAACGTGTGACTCAGATGCTAACCAAGGTTTTGAGATTTGACTATCACCTACTCAACTTAGGACTGACCACTCTATGAAGCATATGCTGTTGTCAATATGTGGCTTGCTTTCCCAGATAGCAAATGTTAGCTTAACGGCTCACTATGTTAACTTCAGCAATCTGAACCAAAAGGTTGATGGGTAAAGAGGGTATAATATAAGAAAATCTATATATACTTTTGTTTGTGATATTCACCCAGCTAATCTTCACTGGCTGATAGAGGTAGGTTCAGTAACAAAATTGGTCATCATATATTTAGAAACTGAACTCACAGCTTAGTTTTACTACTTAAATTATGCTTATTGTGAATTAGAGTTAACAAAATACTACTGAAATTACTTGTTAATCACTGTAATTTTACTTAACCTAGCAACAAAGAGTTAATGCAAAGAAATGCAGTACACCAGAATTCTTTATTTGGGCAGAAAATGATGGCTCAACTTTATGGTCTATGGTCCATAAAGCACAGTTGTAGACATCCAGTACTATCTCAAGAGTTTTTACCATGGAATCTATTGAACGCCTCATGAGTTCTATAGTGACACAAAGGGATTTGACAATAAAGTCAACATAGGACAAATGAGAATAGTCTTGAATGAGAATGTCTTTTTCCTTTTTCTGCTCACTGAATCAGAATCTCAGAATTTATTGCCAAGCAAGTCTGCACATACAAGGAATTTGTCTTGTTGAGGAGCCCAGTTGCAGATGGGAAGAAACTGTTCTTGTGGCGTGAGGTCTTGGTTTTGATGGAGTGTCTCCCAGAAGGGAGTGTCCTGAAGAGTTTGTGACCAAGGTGGGAGGGATCAGCCATGATCTTTCCTGACCGCCTCAGGGTCCTGGAGGTGTACAGGTCCTGGAGAGAAGGCAGGTTACAGCCAATCACCTTCTCAGCAGACCGGATGACACGCTGCAGTCTGCCTCTGTCCTTGGCAGTAGCAGCAGTGTACCAGATTGTGATGGAGGAGGTGAGGATGGACTCAATGATGAAGGTGTAGAAGTGCACCATCATTGTCCTTGACAGGTTGAACTTCTTCAACTGCTGCAGGAAGTACATCCTCTGCTGGGCCTTCTTGGTGAGGGAGCTGGTGAGTTTAGCTCCCACTTGAGGTCCTGGGTGATGATGGTCCCCAGGAAACGGAAGGACTCCACAGTTCTGACTGGGGAGTCACACAGGATGATGGGGGAGGGTGAAGCTGTGTTCTTCCTGAAGTCGACAACTATCTCCACTGTCTTCACAGCGTTGAGCTCCAGGTTGTTTTCACTGCACCACACGACCAGCTGGTCAATCTCCCTCCTGTAGGCGGACTCATCCCTGCCAGAGATGAGCCCAATGAGGGTGGTGTCGTCAGCAAACTTCAGGAGTTTGACAGACTGGTGACTGGAGGAGCAGCTGTTGGTGTATAGGGAGAAGAGTAGAGGGGAGAGAACACAGCCTTGAGGGGAGCCAGTGCTGATGGTCCGAGAGTCAGAG
Source organism: Lates japonicus (assembly GCA_033238685.1). Lineage (NCBI taxonomy): Eukaryota > Metazoa > Chordata > Actinopteri > Centropomidae > Lates > Lates japonicus. The sequence continues at coordinate 8,881,170 of BRZM01000011.1, forward strand.
ATGTGTTTTCCCAGCTTCACATGCTGCCTCCTGTCCAACAGGAAGTCTGTGATCCACCTGCAGATGGAGTCAGGCATGCTCAGCTGGGAGAGCTTGTCCTGTAGGTGCTGCAGGATGAAGTGGAAGGCCATGTTGACTGCATTGTCTACAGACCTGTTGGCTCTGTAGGCAAACTGCAGGGGGTCCAGGAGTGGGTTGGTGATGGATTATGTATGACACATTTACATCAGCCATGATCTGGATCATTGGAGACAGCTACACCCTTATTGCAGCAATGAAAGAGGACCTGCACCACCCCCACCTGCAGTAACCAGCTTGTTGATTTGTGAACAGTGTTATGGCCACATCCATGTATGTTCTTGTTTAAGTGAAAGAAGCCTTTAATTACAAGTAACGTTATCAGAACCAGTAATAAATTACTTAATATGATAAAAGGAGAAACACTGATACCTGCAGGTTAATTCAGCTCTAGCAACCTCCAAAAATATCATTTAACAAGGTGAAATGTGAACAATATGATCACATGACTAGAATTGAAAAGCTAGAAATGATTTTCAATTATCAAAGTCAGGCTGAAGATTCATTGTAAATAAGTACATAAATGATTTTTACTTAGTCAGCATTTTGCTCTTTTGTCTGATGATGATTTATTCTGAGTTACAGATATGTCAGACTGTTTCTGCTGCCAAAGCAGAGAGGAGAGGAGAGAGTTGATGTCTGAGCTCCATCTGACTGAAATGTTCATTTACAATCGTGGGAAATATTCAACAGTGTGTAGATAAAAGCATCTTTGTTAAGTTCAGGTGAAGATATAACAGTAAGTATGTGACGATTTAGTGTAATAAACTCTCTCTGTTAGAAGCTCTGTTGTAGGCATATGGAAAGACTGGAACAGCAAAACGATTCCAATAATCTCTAAAAAAAAATATTTGTTGATTTTTATTATTTGTCACTTTATTGTAAACTCTTTTGTCCCTGTCTGGATCCTGCAGAAATGATGACGCTAGTTTTCCAGTGATTTGATTGGCCAGTAGTTGGGCTGTTGACAGGTTTTGATCTGATCCTCTGAAGTTAACCTGCCCTGGAGCAGGTAAGTTGTTCAACATAATGGTGATGGTGATTTACCACGATGAGAAGTGAACTACCATTGTAAGACTGAAAACCCAGAGTTAAACCTGAAGTTACCATGCTAACCACAAATCCTGCTTCGTAGTTCGGGCCTCAGGTCCTGTGTCCTGAGTCTTGTGTGTTCTCGACAACATGGGAAAATGCTGATTTGACAGCACAGCTCATAACAAAATCTCTGAGTAAACAATACAAAGAAAAGCCAAAGAACTCAGATCTATGCTGTAGGTGTAAGAGAGAGGATGTTGTTGTTGTTGTTGGCGGGTTAACTGGTGCAAGGGACAAGATCCAGATATTGTTTGTAATGTTCAAGATGAGGACACTGGGTGGTGTCTGTAGCTACAAACTGCCTGTTGTTTAAGTCAGATCAATGTGACAATATTTGTTTTTATTTGTTTTTATTTGATTCATTTTGTTCACAAATTAAAACAGACAGAGGCCCACATACTGCAGTCGCCACAAACAAAGTCCACTGTGACATCCATCAGCAAAGTGATGCCCTAAGCTCCATGCTCCTCCTCACGCTAGCTGGTAGATTTCCCAGCAGACTATTTAGGGGAGCTGCAGTGTGTGGATTGTCTGTTTTCATCTGTTGGTTTTCACTGGTTCAGCACCTTGAATATTGTGGGATGTGCGCATCTTGCACATGCTGTTGATCCATTTTGTTCAGCCATTTATGTTTCAAAAACATATATGGACAAAACTGTCTTTAAACCTGAGCAACTGATAATGTTGCAACCTTTATTTTTCCAATTTTTGTAGGCCTTAAATTTTATTTAAGGTCTTAAAAAGACTTAAATCTAATTTGCCTAAAGCTGTAGGAACCCTGGATGGAAGTTTTTTGCCAGAATTTGCAGGTAATTATAAGGTTATTTCTCTGTCAACTTGAATGAACAGCATAAATAATACAAATGTTCATTAAATGTTGCTGTCCTTGAACGTTGACGGTAAAAGATATCAGAGTTTGTGCTGTCTTCATGTTTGTCATACATACTTATCAATTTTAATGACACTGAAAGCACAAATTCACCAAAGTGTCCTGTTAGAACCATTACAAGGTATATGGTCAATTTGGAAAAAACAAGTAACAATGTAATCTAGTTGATGAAAAATGCACTCAGTACCATTATCATAGTAAGTTTCTTTAAAATTCTATATAACAAACTGATCACAAATTACAAAGATGGGTCCTGATTGCACTTCTAGCTGACTGACTTCTAACTGTGCTGGAGTGGACCCATCATTTAATTCCAGTTTTATATTTTCTAAATTCTGTTTTTAAAAATGTTGCTATATCACTTAACAACAGCAGATAGAAAGTCAGAGGTAAAAAACTAAACCTGCGATGACAGACAGAAAAAAATAAACTACAACAAAGTTGGTCAGAGGAAGCTAAAATGGAAGTGGTTTTCTGGCATCATCATAACAACCCATTTGAGAATAAGAATGTTGTTGATGCAGTCTCCCTTCTCCAAGGCCAGATGAATGGTACCAGTCATTCAGCTTACACAGTGTGGATAGCTTTCAAATTACAGCAGGACAAACACTTTAGTAAAGATATGGTCGATCACAATGAATCACATTCATAAGATAATCCTTTATTAGTTCCACAGCAAGGAAATTTACAAATGTACATATTTACATATACCAGCTGTCAGGGGCATGAATGTCTTCATTTGAAGACTACTGTGTACTTTCAGTATTAAATTACCAGACTCATACAGAAAAATGATCTTTGATACATTGTGCATTGTATAAATGAACACACTTTACGCTTTGTTGTGATATGATCCTAACGTGTTTAAGACTCATCATGACATAAAAAGTTGAAACAGTTTTAATCACATGTACATTGAAGAAAAATGGTGGTCTTTTTGACAAACTAAATTCTACCTTTAAAATTAAATGATTGATTAATTTACTGAAACAGAAGGATAGCATATGGAACTAATTTCCAAGATATGTATTTAATCAGATTAGTGGTCTAAAATTTGTTTTGCAATGTGACTATAATGTTAACAACTTGAAACTGGCTAATTTCCATAAACAAGCACTGCTGGCCTACAAATTGATCTATAAACATAATTTCTCACCCCACAACAAACTGTATATTTGTAATAACAGGAATATTAGATATAAGACTAAATCTCTGTTTTATAAAACCTGGTTTGATAAGGGTATTGTCCTGATTAAACAGCTTCTAAATTCAAATGAAAATTACTAAATTACAATGAACTTCTAATCAAGTTAGTATTCCGCCAGGATAAGGAAAAGAAATCTTAAAACTTGGGCTTGACAATAAAAAAAAAGTTCACTTTAAGTCAAAATTATGTGATAATAAATTGAGATTATGAGATAAGAAGTCCTAATTATGATATAATAAGTTGAAATTATGAGATATTTTCACACAATACAAGTAGCAGTTCTTTGGTGTGAGTTCTCCTATTCAACTTGACAATGAAATGGATTGTGAGCACAATTGAAGACAACTTTAAACGGGGCTTTACAACAGATTAAATACTTAATTTGCTTGCTGATTCACACTGGATTATACTGAGCAAACGCAGCCTTGAAAAGATTTTAAGCAGGAAGCAGCTCTGGTGTAGAAAGGATAAAACTGATGTGGCTGAAGTGGCAGCCTTAATTGAACAGCAAATGGAAACATCTGGTCAGTGTCATGGTTACAGATGGATGCATCAAAAATGCTGGTTACATGGAATTGTGACTGATACAGTTATAGGATGGTGAAGGTATTGATCTGAGATCAAGAAAGAGACTGAGAAGGCATGTTTACCACAGCTGTGGCCCAGGTTTTTGCATTTTTCTGAGAACCAATCTGAAGCAGACAGTGTAATCTTTGGTCCAAGCACTGGAAACCAGCAGATTGAACGATGGTGGCTGATCTTGCAAAGTGAGTGTGTTCAATTTTGGATAGACCTATTTGACAAACTGAAAAGAAGATGGCCACTTCTCAGATAACTTCTTGGACAACTCACAATCACTTCATGGATGTGGACATCATGAACTTTCCTCCATATTGCTTGCACAATGTGGACCTGGAGAAGATTCAAGTCTGCCTTGAAGAGTGTGTGTTCAAGGACTTCCCATGTGATGAAGATGTGTTCCATATTTGTGTGGACGTGATGTCAGAGTAATCTGACACTAACAAAGGATGTACTTGAAACTGTTAATCTGTATATTGATCTCAGACAGCTGATAAAAAATGAACAAGATCTAGAATATTAATGGACTGTACTTATACAGCGCTTTTCTAGTCTTTTCAACCACTCTACACTACAGATCACATTCACCCACATTCATACAGCACATGTATATACAAAGTGCTTTTTTACTATACATTCACACACCGATGCACACACATCGGAGGCAATTTGGGGTTCAATATCTTGCCCAAGGATACTTCGGCATTCGGACTGGAGGAGCCGGGAATCGAACCACCGACCTTCTGATTGGTGGGCGACTGCTCTACCTCCTGAGCCACAGCTGCCACTCAACTTAACTTTCCTGGGCTTGGGTCACATTTGGTTTTTCAGAAATGTTTTTGTTTCCTTCTTCATTCCAGGGCAAACTGAAATGTACACACTGATTGCAATTCTCAAAATCATGATATATGTTTAACCTATGATGAATGCTAAGTTTAAAATTGCAAAATGTATTAACTGAATTATCTATTCAAATATTTCAACAATTACAGCATGAAAAACCGCTCGTTTTAATTAAAATTTTAACTTGCTACAGTAGGGGGCCTTTAATAGTAACCCATCTGTAGGCTTATGGAATGGCTGACAGTGCCAAGCTTATAACGCCATCTGAAAGGGGCAAGTAAAATAGTGCTTGCAATGTGAAATTAAAAAAAGAATACATGAACAGTACCAAAAATGACATATACTTTTGTTCGAAACAAAATATTTTTTAAATGTGCTGAAATAGTGTTTTCTAGTACTAGTATAACAAATATAGTAGTCCTAGTATATTTGCAACAGCAAAATACAGTTCTTTTTGGTACCCTTCTGTGTAGCTGACACATTGTGTAAAGTGGTGTTTTCTCAAAAAGAACAGAGGGGCTAGTTGTTCCCTGTGTGTGGTTGTGCGCATGTGTGTGTGTGTGTGTGTGTGTGTGTTATGAAGGTTAGATGAATAGCAAATGCTTTCAAGTTTTAACAGACACAAGTTGTTAGTGTATCAAATGCAACACAGACAATTAGGTTTCTCCATTTCTCTCTCATATGCCATATTATCCTAGACAATACCATGTAATTCATTTAATAACCATTACAATAAGCTGTCTGAAATAACTCATTTAGACGTAGGTTATTGGCAAAGTCTAGCGACCTAAACTATTATCACTGAAACATACCACTTAAACAAGCATGTGTTTAAACTAGGGCTGGGACTTTAATGCGTTAATTTCAATTACTTAATTACAGAAAAAAATAACATGTTAACAAAATTATCGTAAAAATCTTACTTTATTTTTACACTCCAGATAACACAGAAACGTTTCTCAGTGCACCTTAGAAAGTTCCTGGCATACCAATCATACCGCATGGATGTGTTATGAGCCAGCTAGCTCTCATAATACATGATGATGTCATACCGATGCACCAGATGCGTCGAGTGATGTCAGACAACAAAGCCCCATGTGGAAAGTGGCAAAGCACAGTAGCAGGCTAACACAAATGTGATGGATGAAACAGATGAGACCATGTTGCTTGGCCCAGTGAATGGAAAGTTTCAGTTTAAAAAACTGTGGGATGGAAGTGTAGATAAGAGCACGGTTGTGTGCAAATTAGGCAACAAAGACTTTGCATATCACCGAAGCAATTCAAGTCTCCGGTATCACCTCAATGCTAAACATGTATCAGCGAGCATGGATGCCAGAGCTAACGTTAACATTAGTCCTAGTACGAGCAAGCAGTGTGGCTAACCCACACTCGACCAGATGACAAATTAACAAACTCATTGAGGCCAGTGGGTTTGTTGTTACTGTTCAGTCACACTAAGATGTTGATCAAACTGTTATGGCCTATGTTGCAACAGAGAGTTTTGCTCAGGATACTGGAAGGATAACAGGTCAGGAATGAGGTCGGTTAAGGGACCATTTTTTGTTTCTTTTCTTTAAAAAAAAAAAAAAAACATTTTAGATGGTAGCAGTGAAACTGCTGTTCTGTTTATTTTTGGACATTGATATTTTATTTACCATTTTACCACTCTTCGGGAATGTACTTGAAAGTACTGTGTTTTATTTTAAAAACACACAAACAAACATGTTTTCTAGACATTGGAAACTAATAAATAAACATGAGTTTGTTGTTTAAACATATGTATATGTCTATTCATTGATTCAGTCATCTACCAAAATCTGTTTAATTGAAAAATGTTGCTTCTTGTGTCAAATATTGATATGAATTAAAATGTGATTAATTGCGATTAATTAATTACAAAGCCTGTAATTAAGTAGATTATTTTTTTAAATCGAGTCCCACCACTAGTTTAAACCAAAAATAATGTTCAACAAAACAGAAGTGTCTAAAAGCAGCAGAAAAATGTGGTCAGCATGTTAAAACTGTGACTAATAAGGTAGCTGTAGTACTTCATTCATGAGGACATAGATTTGGAAAATCTAAAGCCTAAAAATGAACAGCAGCCCAGATCCTGTTGGATAAAATCTTTGTATCTTAAACAATGTCCATTACCCACACATTGCTTTCTAAGACTGTTCATTTCATGTCGAAAATCTGGGTAGTTCAAGTAACAGCCACATGTGTGCGCAACAGGTCTTCTCTGAAATCCCTGAACTTGTGTGAAGCTGACAGTGATGCTCTTTCCTGTGAACAAAACTTGCAGAAAAAGGAGAGGTGCTGGGTGTCTAATTCTCTAAGGTATGCACTGAGATACTTAATTTGTTTCTCCTGGGCACTCTGGGTACTTAGGTAAGTAAATGATCTCATGACCTTTCATGAAGTTGGTTGTAGCTCTTTATAGACTGCTGCAATCCCTTTCAGCTCTGACTTAACAAGTCACCTGTGATGGTCACCTTATTTATGATACCATATTGTTGCCATGGTGCGGAACAGCGCGGTGCGCTACTGGAGTGCATGCGCACTTTTCTTACTATTTATTTCAATTTTGACTTCATCTCATAATTATGACTTAGTATCTCATAATTTTGACTTAATATCGGATAATTTTGACTTATTATCTCATAATTTCAACTTACTATCTCATTATTATGAGTTACTATCTCATAATTATGACTTTTTATCTCATAATTTTGACTTAACGTGAGCAGTTTTTTAAACTGGCAGAAATGGGCTTCCATAAGTTTGGGATGACTACCTCAGCCAAAGAATATACTATAGTCTTTGATGCCTTGCCAGGGGGTATACTACAGATACTTGCATACTCTGCTGATGAATGATCAATAATTATTCCATTTGATGGAAAAATCTACTTTGGTGAAGTTGACATTACAAAAAACACATGCTCAAATAAGTATATCAGAAATATACTGAAAGATGTTATTGTCCCTCCTGCAAAGTAGCACTGGGTTGCTTCATATGGTGAAGTAAACTGGTCTAAAGTGTGGCCTAACTGTGATAAATACTGTATAAACAAGAAAGGAAGTTTCTTTTAAGATTCTTCACAAAATAGACTCTGTTAAACAAGTATTAGAGAGATTCAGGCTAAACATTAGTTATTCCTGTGATTTTTGATTTCTGGTGCATGAAACAATCTCACGTCTCTTTCATGATTTTGTGTTTACAAAAATATTCTGGACTAAGCTTGATCAATTTTTCAGAGGACGCACAACTACATTGGAACTGAGGGAAAAGGGCATTTTTCTTGGACTCATGAATGCAAGGACATGGCAGCTACATCCTTTTTTAAATACGGCCTATGGTTTTCACACAAGATTTGAAGAATTTCAAAATACCATTTTGGGCAAAATTACCTCACTCCACAGTGCTCTAGGACAAAGGGGGGCTCAGTACCTATGAAAATGTAACTCTGTGTTTTGTTGCTCATTACACGATCCATTTTCACGGCTTTTCCTGGTGTATGATGCAATGATAAACTGTCAGTTCACCTGTGCAGTTCTCCTTCCCCATCTGTCATCAGTCCTATCAGTTTGTCCCAAAACAGGTTCATTTCATTTACACATTTAGATACTTCTTCAAATATGTCTTTTCCCATGGTTGTGCCATATATTAATGTAATTCCCAAAAGTTCCTGTGTAATACATAAATTGGAAACCACACTGTTTCTGCTTAGGCTGGCACTTGCAGGCCTTGATTAACTTGCCAATGCACTCACTACTGCAGAGCAATCTGGGACTTGTACTATCAGTGGTGTGCATGCTATATACCAGCGGGCCAGTTCAGATACACATAAGATTTTATCTCACGGGCCTTGAGTTTGACATGTAAATAAAGTTAATTTCTAATCAATTATCCCAATATGTTAATGACTATACTATCTTATCTCCATACCAGTCTGGTTTCAGACCTAACTGCTCTTTTAAAATTCACTAATGATGTCTTCACTTCAATGGACAATAATATGCTTACAGGTGCAATATTTATAGATCTCACTAAGGCTTTGGTTGATCACTATCTGTTTCTAGATGAATTTTATGCTATTGGTCTTTCAAAATCTTCTCTACTTTGGTTCAATTCATATCTTCATCATAGACATCAATGTGTTCTTTATCAAAGGAGTCAATCAGATTTAATGATAATGGAAAAGGGTGTACCTCAAGGTTCATCCCTAGGATCACTGCTGTTTTCTATATTTATTAATGACCTCCCTCTAATCTGTCATATTCAATTATATGCCAATGATACAGTTTATTACTAAATAAAAAGAAATCATTCAGTATGTTGTTTGGTACCAGATCTGACCTTATGAATTTAACTAATGATTTGTCAGTTTATTTATTATTATTCTTGATGGGACACCACTTGAGAAAGTAGAGGAAATTAAATATCTTGGTCTCTGGCTCGATTATAAGCTCTCTTTTTAGCCTCATATTTTATTAGTGATGGCAATCTAAGAATATTATATCGCTCAATTAATTGTTTTACCTTACAAATTAGGAAAATAATTATATCACGACTGATATTACCAGTTCTAGATTATGCAGATATTATTTATCAAAATACTTAAGAAACAATTCTTCACTCTCTCAATGTAGTTTACAATAGCCTCTGTAGATTTGTCTTAAGGTGTCCTTATCAAACACATCACAGGAGCCAGTGAACTGGCTAACGTCTAAATCTAGAAGGAATTTTAACTGGTTCCAGTTTATTGTCAAATGTATTTTCTTCAATTATCCTTCTTACTTAAAGCAATTTTTAATTCCATACATCATATAATCTAAGGCATATAGAATATCCGTTTTCCTTTGTTCCCAGAATCTCTAAGGAAATTGGTCGATGGGCATTTAAATGTAAAGCCCCATCTGATTGGAACTTCTTGCCCAGCTCACTTAGATCTGTTACTTCTTTTCATGTTTTTAGGCATCTCTCTTTAATCACCTTCAAACATCCTGTTCTTGCTTCTAATTCTGCACAGGTATGCATGCATATGTGTGTACATAGGTGTACACATATGGATATTTACATATAAGATATGGAAATAATTTTCACCTTTTGTTTAAGTGCTTGTAAAATATGTAAACTTTTGTTTATTTACTCATATAGTGATGTATGTAATCATTTATTTATTTTCAGTGTATTGTGGCATAAAACAGGGAATCAGTGGGCATGGAGTGGCTAGGCCTGTGACAGTCGTGTGTGTATGTTTGATTGCTTATGTGCTGTTTTCTCTTATGTTGTATTGTCTATTTATTTGTGTTAAGGACCCCCTTGAAAACAAGATGGTTCATCTCAAGGGGCTACCATGGTAAATTGCTTCAATACATATGTACCGTATGGTAACTGGTTGGGTGGGCTGTTGTATAATAACAAAACACAATAGAGCTGAAATGAAATGAGTGTACCTAGGTGCACTTTGTTTTTTTGGGAGCGCGGGGGGCCACATCAGGGGTCATACATTATTTGCTTAACAGTCTTCACCTCAGTCGTTTTAATCCCACATGTTAATTTGTCTGTGTGGTGAAAACGCAAGAAGTGTTAAGCAACTCCTCTCTTTTTGTTCCTGTAAAGAGATGTGTTCCATGACGAAAAACAGATTCTCAGTATTCAGTAGTCATTTAAACAATTTTATTATTCACTTGTCTCTTGTGGCCTAACCAATCTGGAAGGAAACCGCCCTCCTCAGGTGCAGCCAGTTCATCAGGATGACAGGTATTTTATACCACCCTCCTCCCTTTGGTCTTTCTTTTCAACCTTGGCCATGTTGTGTGTGTCCTTTGAGTTCCCTTATCTATTTGATTTAACTTTATAGAACATAATTTCTGTTGATTTGATGATAGTAACTTTGTTCTTTTTTTCGGAGAGCATAAACCACACACACACACACAAAGAAAAGAATCCCCTGAGAAATGAGAGAAAATAAAAAGCTCTTCAGTCTGAAAACTTGAATCCCTGCCTCATCTATGGGTCTCTCTCAAACTCACCACTAGCTATTATATTTGAATTTAACAGTACCACTTGGGGTTCCAGAATCTCAGAGGTTATCTGGTGGTGTTAACACTTTAACAATTAATCATCCATCCATTATCTATAACAATTATGCTTAAGGCTGGAGCCAGTCCCACTTGACATTGGTGAAAGGTGGGGTACATTGTGGATCTCATAGGCCTAACATATAGAGACAAGCAAATATTCACACTCATATTCACACCTACTGGCAGTTTAGAGTCACCAATTGACCTGCATGTCGCTGGTCTCTGGGAGGAAGCCAGAGTACCCAGAGAAAACCCATCCAAGCACAGGGAGAACATCCAAATTCCACCAAACCCAGAGCCTTCTTGCTGTGAGGCAACAGCGCTAGGCAGTGCACCACCTGACCACCCTTGTATTAATCAGAATAGGCTTATATATGAAGATATTGGGGAACCAATGGATTTAGACATGGATGTGAATGAATAGTGAATAATAATGAATAAAGCACAGGTGAAACTGACTGTGTTACTTGCTCCAACTGCAAAGAGCTGAGGTACTTATAAAACATTAAAATGCAGTAATTCGCTTGGCTATAAAAGGATGAAAGCTACTTACATTTTTTTATATGACATGTTGGAGCTCAAGCAGTGAAGAAAAAACAAAACAGAGATTGAAATCATTACCACATGCAGGCATAATGTACAGTGTCTTTGAAAAGAGATAACAGAAATGACTGGGAACCCAGTGATCACTCTGTCTGAGCATCTCTGGTGGACAAACTGCAGACATACAAGGTCTTACTAAATTCATTCATTCATTATCTATACCACTTATCCGTGAAGGGTCATGGGGTGCTGGAGCCTATCCCAGCTGACATTGGGCAAGAGGCGAAGTACCCCCTGTATGGATTGCCAGTCCATTGCAGGGCCAACACATATAAACTAAAGTGCATGTCTTTGGACTGTGGGAGGAAGCTGGTGTACCTGGAGAGAACTCACACAGGAACAGGGAGGACATGTAAACTCCACACAGAAAAGCCTGGGGCTTGAACCGGGGCTCAAACTCAGAACCTTCTTGCTGTGAGGCAGCAGTGCTAACCATTGTCACCGTGCTGTCTTACTAAATTGGCCTTATTAAATAGAAACTGTATAACTAATTTAGTTTGATGTGGTATTTTGTAGTTTCATCGCGGAAAAGTATTTATTTATTTGCATTTCTGTGAACAAAACTAAAAAAAGTAAAAGTTTACTAAGAAGTCAATGGGCTCATTTCATGGGATCTTCAAACTCAAAAACGTAAAACTGGCACAGTAACTTCTTGGAAGCTTCCTATGTGGAATTTCTCTCCATGAAATTAGAGGAATCCATGGCAGCATCAATAAATTAATAAAATCAATACAAATTACCATTTATCCACACAAAACACTTAAGAATGTGTGAACTACATACTATATCACATACAGTATATTATACTTAATGCACAGGACTGCACTTCTGTGCTTTTCCAGGCATATCAATGACTCAAAGTACTTTACACTTCACACACACATTCATACAGCGCTTTCTCTACATGGACTGCAGTCCACCACACACACACACCTTTGCTACATCAGGGACAACCTGGCCAAACAAGGTGTTAGAAAAGAGAACAGAGACACATTAGTCTATCAAAATCAGAAGGAAAGAGCATTGAAAACGGAAAGAAATTAATAAAGACTGACAACAACATTTAACAGGAGACAAGGAGCAGACATTCCATTCCATTGAAAATAGAGTTGATATTGCGTGAAGTAGAGTAGGAAATTAAAAAAAGGAGATCGTCATCAGTAGGTTAAGAATAGGACACAGTTATCTTAACAGTACACCTCACATTACAGAGAAGCATCCAATTGGGTTTTGAGGCTATTGCCAGGTGGCAGACACTGTAGAGCAAGTAACCTACTTGTTAATTTTAGGAAATATCTAACAGAGAGAAAGTACGTGATGGAAGAAACGAAAAGGTTAGGGCTGGTTAGGCACGGGGGGTGGTAAAGAGTATACTGCAATGTGGAGACAAGGGACAATACAGTCCCCTAGTGAGAACTGAAGTAAACTAACTCCAGAAGATGGCAGTAGTGCAACTTTCAGGGTGTAAGATGCCGCTAACACCCAACGAAGAAGAGGTTGTTTGTTATGATGTCATCAAGCAGCACGAAAGAGTGATCAACCATACACGGCTTATAACGGCAATATTAGTGGATTTATCTTATTTTTATGAGTTACGAGAGCAACCTAGCAGAAACGTTCGATTTCCATACTGCTTTAAACGACTGACTCGACCAATCGCCAACTCACGCCAACGTTAGCAAACATCGGAACACCCCCTTCCGTAATTTTTTCAGCTACCAGAGGAGCGAAGAGCAGTGAAACATCAACAAACAACCTGTGAGTGTAAAACCTAGAGTTTCTTGAACTTAACTTCCTAACTAGGCGCCGCATCGTTAGTATATTGATAGTTTTGCTTGTTGTTTACCTTCTACCTTCGTTAGCTTGTGTTTGCTAAACATAGCCAGTAGTGGAAGTTGTCACTGGGAAGCGACCCATGTCATTCATGCATTTGCTGGTGGGAAGCACTGAAGCGAACTATATACAGCGAGCTAATATGTTTATTATTCCTATTAAATTAGCACAGAGAGCTTTACGGCACTTGTTTAAAGTACAATGTGTATGAGGGTTGCTAACCTTCTGGCAACATTTGTGGTAGTTACGCTATATAATAATAGATACGTAATTTACGGTAGTCCTCCCTCCCCCCGTCCACAACCGCACCCACAGGGCCCGTGTTGCTCTCACGTAACACTAAATCAAAGTGAGTACTTTTCCTGCGCAGTATCATTAAAACGCTGACTGATGAAACGGTGTAATGTAACAAATACGAATAAGCTGAAGTTGCAGCAGTGGTTAGTAGGTATGGGAAGGGCCGAAGTACCACTAACAGAAGGCGGAGTGACTGTCCTTAAAAAAACTGAGTCATGCACAATTCACTGTTGACCCAACTTTGCATTGAAAAGCAGACTAGTAACTGCCTCTGATCTGGCACAAGAATTATCGGTGGAAAGTGGTGTTTCAGTGACTGTAGTTTGACATTGCATTGCGCAGTAGCCGTTATACGCCAGTTGCCATGTGAGGGAATATTCTTGTAATTGCGTTAGAGGGTATTCTAGTAATTTCTCTTAAATTTGACATTACAATATTAATGTTGGTTATGGAATTTTACAATTATCAGTGTTTCTTTAAATTATTTTGAGAGTACAGTGAGAGACTTTGGCAAACGAGTGTAGTTAGAGACCTTGATATGCTGTATTCCAACCTTTATTTTTATGGTCCTCTATTCTAGATTAGAAGCATGTGAGTTCTGACCTTGCCCACTGCTTGATTTTATGTGTTGGACACAAGGACTTAGGTAGTATCATACATGTGACTGAAGGAAATTGGTGTCTAAGTGAATCTTGGACCTGGAGACATATTAATATATTTAAATATTATTTTTTCTCTTCCAATTACCCAAGTAATTTTAATAAAACAGAAATGTTGTTATGCCAAAAAGAGATATTATGTCTGAGTGTTGATTGCGGTGCATTGTATGGTCCAGTCTGGCTTTGTAGTTGATCCTGGTAATTTCTGATTTTCTGGCTTATAGTAAGTATCATACCCAGTATATTACATTACATAGCTTTTAGGAAAAACAGTTACATAGATGTCATGCAGTCACGTTAAAAGCAAACTGAAAGGGGGATAGCTTCTACAATGGGGCTATGATCCAAAGTACACGTCAAAATCCACCATTAACTACCTCAAGAGATGTAAGCTCAAGCCTTTGAAATGGCCTTCACAGTCCCTTAACGTGAACACTGAAAATCTGTAGGTAGATCTTAAACATTCTGTGCATGCAAGACAGCCCAAAAAATGTCAGAACTTGAAGTGATCTGTGAGGAGGAGTGGGTGAACATTCCTGAATCAAGAACAGAAAGAACCATAGTTGGTTACTAAAATTGTCTGTAGGCTATGATATTTGCCGGAGGGATTACTTATTTAACAGGATACCTAAACTTGCCACACGTGCCACAAATATTATTAACTTTTTTCTATTTTTTAAGTTCATGAAAATAAAAGTAACAGTTTCCACTGTTTCCACACATTGATCACTGTTAAATTAGGTATTACCAGTGAATATGGTTGGGCTGAGTGATGTTTGGTACATGAATGGTGGGGTTCTTTTTTTTCTTAGCGATAATCATAAGCTGCTATGGAAAAGAAACTCTAAAAGAAAATCTAAATTATCTTGTAAACCACTTTAATTGTATAAACAATTTTCAACAAAGTGAGTTTTAATACATTTCAGTGTTTAAATGACTGATTCCCAATTTTAATATCAGATATTTCTATATTCCTATCTGTTGACATTGTTTTCCATCCTGTACATTTGTCCTCTGTGTGACTCTTGTAGTGTAGTGGAGTAGCAAGAGGGAAACTCAGCAGACTGAGAGACAGAAGGGCAAGACCCAGAATGCCTCTGTTCTTCAGAAAGAGGAAACCCAGTGATGACTCCCAAAAGAGACTGGAATATCAGCTGTGCCGGGTAAGAAGAATGTGTTGATGTTACATTGTGCAGCAGCTAACCTCTAGTCACTACCTTACATAATCAACAAAAGGTCAACAAAAGAGGAGTTTGTCACAATAATCTAATAAAAATCAACACAGCCACCTCAAATGTTCAGCAAAATAAAATCATTAAATGTGGATTACTCAATATCAGATCTCTCTCATCCAAAGCTGTACTAGTTAATGCTTTGATATCAGATTACCATCTTGATCTATTCTGTCTGACTGAAACTTGGCTGTGTCAGGATGAGTATGTTAGCCTGAATGAATCCACCCCCCAAGTCATATTAATACTCACATTCCCCGAGACACCAGCCGTGGAGGTGGAGTCACAGCCATTTTCGATTCCAGTTTACTAATTAACCCTAAACCTAAATTATTATTTATTTGAAAGCCTTGTTCTTAGTTTGTCCCACCCAAGGTGGAAAACTTTAAAGCCAATTCTATTTGTTGTAGTGTACCGTCCTCCTGGTCCATACTCTGACTTCTTATCTGAATTTTCAGAGTTCCTGTCGAGTTTGGTACTTAAAACAGATAAAGTTATTATCGTAGGTGACTTCAATATTCATGTTGATGTCAATAATGACAGCCTTATCTCTGCTTTTTTCTCATTACTAGACTGTATTGGCTTCTCTCAGTGTGTTAATAAACCTACTCACTGTTTCAGTCACACTCTCGATCTTGTTTTAGCTTATGGTATTAACATTGAACATGTAACAGTCTTCCCACAGAATCCTGTTCTATCAGACCACTTTTTAATCACTTTTGAATTCATATTGCTGGATTATGTATTATCAGCAAAAAACATCCTGACTAGAAATATTTCTGATAATACAGTAGCTAAATTCAAGGAAATGATTCCCACTAACTTAAGTCCAGTGCCTCATCTTAATTTAGCAGAAGCTACTCCCTCCCAGCTTGATCATCTTGTAGACAGTGTTGCAGACTCACTACGTACAACTTTAGACTCCATCGCCCCCATAAAAATGAAAACAATAAAGAGAAAGAGGCAAGCTCCATGGTTCAACTCCCAAACCCGTTCACTGAAACAAACAGCACGTAGGCTTGAAAGAGTGTGGCGTTCCACCAAACTGGAAGAATCCCACTTAGCCTGGCAGTATAGTGTCAAAAGATATAAAAGGGCCCTCTGTAATGCAAGAGGCGCCTATTACCCGTCATTAATAGAGGATAATAAGAACAACCCCAGGTTTCTTTTCAGCACTGTAGCCAGGCTGACAGAGAGTCACAGCTCTATAGATCCACACATCCCTATAACCCTCAGCAGTGATGATTTTATGAACTTTTTTAATGATAAAATCTCTACCATTAGAGATAAAATTAATCACATCCTGCCTTCAACCAGCACTGATTTATGTCAAAACACAGGATCCATAGACTCAACTGCAAAACCTAAACATGACTCTTTTTCTCCCATCGACGTCCCCCAGCTCACATCAATTATTTCGGCATCTAAACCTTCAACTTGTCTCCTAGACCCCATCCCAACTAGGCTGCTTAAGGAAGCTCTGCCCTTAATTTGTAGTCCTGTATTAGACATGTTAAATCTGTCCTTGTTAACAGGTTATGTGCCGCAGTCGTATAAAGTAGCTGTAATCAAACCTCTTCTAAAAAAGCCCACTCTAGATCCAGACGTATTACCAAATTACAGACATCCCCTTTCTTTCCAAAATCCTAGAGAAAGCAGTTGCAAAACAGTTGTGCGGCTTTCTACAGGATAATAGTTTATTTGAGGTTTTTCAGTCAGGATTTAGGTTGTATCACAGCACAGAGACAGCACTTGTAAAAGTTACGAACAACCTCCTGATCGCATCAGACAACAGACTTGTTTCTGTACTTGTCTTGTTAGATCTCAGTGCTGCTTTTGATACGATTGACCATCACATCCTTTTACAGAGACTGGAGCACTTTATTAGCATTAAAGGAACTGCACTAAACTGCTTTAAGTCCTATCTATCTGATAGGCTTCAGTTTGTACATGTTAACAACTACTCCTCCATGTACAGAAAAGTTAGAAATGGAGTTCCACAAGGGTCAGTGCTTGGACCAATCCTCTTCACTTTGTATATGCTTCCCTTGGGCAATATTATCAGGAAAAACACTCCATAAATTTCCATTGTTATGCAGATGATACACAGCTTTATCTGTCAATGAAGCCTAATGAAACCAATCAGCTAGCCAAACTCCAGGCTTGTCTTAGGGACATAGCAAAACTTGGATGACAAGCAATTTTTTACTACTGAACTCAGATAACACTGAAGTCATTATAATTGGTCCTGAACACATCAGAAATAAATTTTATAATGATGTAGTTCCATTAAACGTCATTGCCCTGGCTCCCAGCTCCACTGTAAAGAATCTGGGAGTTATCTTTGACCAGGATATGTCCTTTAACTCACATATAAAACAAACTTCTAGGACTGCCTTCTTTCACCTGCGTAACATCACCAAAATGAGACATTTTCTGTCTCAAAAAGATGCAGAAAAACTAGTCCATGCATTTGTTACTTCTAGGCTGGACTACTGTAATTCATTATTATCAGGCTGCCCCAACAAGTCTCTAAAGACACTGCAGCTGATCCAAAATGCTGCAGCACGATTACTGACAGGAACTAGGAAAAGAGACCATATTTCTCCTGTGCTAGCCTCTCTACATTGGCTCCCAGTCAAATCCAGAATAGAATACAAAATCCTCCTCCTCACTTACAAAGCCCTTAATGGTCAGGCTCCATCTTACCTTAAAGATCTCATAGTCCCCTACAATCCCACTAGGACTCTGTGCTCCCAGAATGCTGGTTTACTGGTGGTTCCCAGAGTTTCCAAGAGTAGAATGGGAGGCAGAGCCTTCAGTTATCAGGCTCCTCTACTGTGGAACCTTCTCCCAGTTTCGGTCCGGGAGGCAGACACCCTCTGTACCTTTAAGAGTCGGCTTAAAACTTTCCTCTTTGATAAAGCTTATAGTTAGGGTTGGCTCAGGCTTGAACCATCCCTTAGTTATGCTGCTATAGGCCTAGGCTGCCGGGAGATCTCCCATGATGCAATGAGCTTCTCTCTCTCTCCCTCTCTCCATCAGTATGGATTAATATCAATATCTTCCCTTTCCCGTAGTATTGTGCTCTTCCGTCTCTCTCTCCTCTTCTGTCTCTTTGTGCAGGTATTTCTGCCTCTGGAGCTGTAGAGTCTGATCTGTGATGACAAGTCTCCTGCTGCTCCTACAACTCCACTCAACACCTGCTGCTATAATTAGAAATTACTTATACTGCTATTAGTTTTATTGCTATGTTAGCAGTTAATACTTTAATTATCACTACTGTCATTACTACTACTGTATTATTGGCATCACCTTACATCTTATATGGAACCCATGCTATGCTATGTTCTTCTCCTGCTATTCTCTACCCCCTCTCCCCCTCTCTCTCTCCTTCTTAACCCAACCAGTCGAGGCAGATGGCCGCCCACCCTGAAACCGGTTCTGCTCGAGGTTTCTGCCTCTTAAAAGGAAGTTTTTCCTTGCCACTGTAGCCTAGTGCTTGCTCATGGTGGGATTTGTTGGGTCTCTCTCTGTAAATACCTATTTTAAAGAGTATGGTCTTGACCTGCTCTATATGAAAAGTGCCTTGAGATGACTTTTGTTATGATATGGCGCTATAAATAAAAGTTGAATTGAATTGAACACCCTGCTGTCTGCACTCAGGGTCACATCAACAATCTGCAGCCTCTTTTTCTGTTTCATTATGAGCATGAGGCTATTTTTTCATACATCAAAAATGCATGTCCTCAAGTGTTGAACTCCTTATTTTCTTAACTTTTTTTTCTTTCTGTCTAAAAGAGAAAATGCTTATTTCAAACAAATTCAGTAACTCTCATTCCTTGTTCTTCAGTCTAAGGAGGCAGGTGCTGATGACATCCTGGACATCTCGGCTTGTGAGCTCTCAGAGGTGAGAATGTTACTGTTGACAGTTGCAAGGCTAGCTTTACTGATGGATAATTGTGAAATTATAAGTTATCTATTACCTTCACTTGTTTTACTGCTTGTACTAATACTATTACTTGTATGACAAATGTTTCTTATCAAACCTTTGAATGTCTTCACTGTGTTTTAGAACAGGTTAAGTTCAAACCCAAAAAGTCAACAAGCTCGATGACAACTGCATTGCATGTTACACCTGTACTGGCCACATTCATTTAAGACAGCTGTGTAGTTCCATACAGGCTACTAAAGCATTTTATCAAATCATAGACCTTTTATTAAGCAGACATTTGGACTTATTACAGTGGGTCAGGGAAATTGAAATTGAAGCAGATAAATGGAATTCAGCCATCATTCATTTTATCAGTTACACATGCTTTATCTAAAGCCACATGAGAGAATGTCTTGAAAAAGCCTCAATACCAAATAAAAGATCCTATTCAAGTTTCTTTTTCCTTTTCTCTCTTTTTGGGGAATTGGGCATTGGTATCCCTACCCCCCATCCCCTATTCCGGGCGAGGTGACCAGCTGCAGCTACGTCAGTCGTGGAAGCAAAAACTCGGTTGTGGGAGGAGTTCAGGGAAGTCAAGGAGAAGGACTTTCAGGTGGCCTCAAGGAGGTTCTGGCAAACCGTTCAACGGCTCAGGAAGGGAAAGCAGGGCCTGTCTCAGGTTTTGTTCAGCCGGGGAGGGGAAGTGCTGACCCGGACTGTGGATATCGTTGAGCAGTGGAAAGAGCACTTTGACTAACTCCTGAACCCGGCCAATATGTCTTCTGTGGAGGAGGCAGAGTCTGATGGCTTGTGGGAAGCCTCATCCATATCTTTGGCAGAGGTTGCTGAGGTAGTTAAGAAGCAGCCCAGCAACAAGGCGCCAGGTTTGGATGAAATTAACCCCCTAAGATGCTGAAGGCTCTGGACATTGTGGGGCTGTCTTGGTTGACACGCCTCTTAAGTGTTGCATGGAGGTCAGGGACAGTACCTGGGGAGTGGCAGACCAGGGTGGTGGTCCCCATTTAAAATTTTTTTTTAAGGGGGACTGGAGGGTGTGCTCCAATTATTGGGGTATCACACTACTCAGCCTCCCTGGGAACATTTACTCCAGGGTGCTTGAAGGGAGGCTGAGACTGATTGTCGAACCTCAGATTCTGTCCTGGCCACGGAGCAGTGGACCAGCTTTTTACTCTTGCAGGAGTGCTGAGGGAGTCATGGCAATTTGACCATCCAGTCATACATGTGTTTGGTAGACTTGGAGAAGGCTTATGACCGTGTCCCCCAAGGAATCCTGTGGGGAGTACTGTGAGAGTATGGGGTACTGGGGCTGCTGATGTGAGCCATCCGGTCCTTGTACAACTGAAGTGAGAGCTGTGTTTGCATTCTCTGCAAGTCAAACACATTTCCAGTGGGTGCTGGACTCCACCAAGGTTGTCCCCTTGTCCCCAATCCTGTTTGTGGTATTCATAGACAGGATCTGTGACGGTTTAGGGATCTCACAATTGTGTCCCTGCTTTTTGCAGATGACATGGTACTGTTGGCTTCATCAGACCGTGACCTTCCACATGCATTGGGGCGGTTTGCAGCCAAGTGTGAAGTGGTTAGGATGAGGGTCAGTACCTCAAAGTCTGAGGCCATGGTTCTCAGCTGTAAAATGGTGAATTGTTCCCTCCAGGTGGGGGGAGAGTTGCTGCCTCAAGCGAAGGAGTTTAAGTATCTTGGGGTCTTGTTCACAAATGAGAGTATGGAGCGTGAGACTGACAGGCGGATTGGTGCAGCATCAGCAGTGATGTGGTTGCTGTACCGGGCCGTTGTGGTGAAGCTCTCAATTTACCAGTTGATCTACGTTCCAACCCTTACCTATGGTCACGAGATCTGGGCAGTGACCAAAAGAATGAGATCGCGGATACAGGCTGAAATGAGTTTCCTCCGTAGGGTGTCTGGCCTTAGAGATAAGGAGAGGAGCACCGACATCTGGAGGGAGCTCTGAATAGAGCAGCTGCTCCTTCACGTCAAAAGGACCCAGTTGAGGTGGTTTGGGCATCTGGTTAGGATGCCTCCTGGGTGGCTTCCTTTGGAGGTTTTCCGTGCATGCCCAACTGGGAGGTGACATCGGGGTAGACCCAGGACTTGCTGGAGAGATTATATATCTCATCTGGCCTGGGAACACCTTGGAATACCCCAGGAGGAAAATGAAAATGTTGCTGGGGAGAGGGATGTCTGGAATACTCTTCTTAGCCTGTTGCCACCATGACCGACCCCAGATAAGCAGAAGAAAATGAAGATGAAAGCATTGGTATCATTAAGTCAATACTCCACCCATGAGAGAAACACCAGGTCACCAGAACTGGGCACCCTCTTACCCATGTCTAGTCCTAGTTGTGAACTTATTTCATCCAGACCAACACAATGACACATCAAGCCCAAAGTCAGCTTTGCATGTGTTGGGTACATTTTGACGAGACATACAAGTAGGTGTGGGCTGTCGGGGCCAGCAAGGTCTTCTCTGCTGGCCCAAACACTGTCACAATCACTGAATCATATTTTTATATATGTTTTTTTTCCATAAATACTATATAGAATAGTACTTTATTGATCCCTCTGTAAATACCTATTTTAAAGAGTATGGTCTAAGACCTGCTCTATATGATAAGAGCCTTGAGATGACTTTTCTTGTGATTCGGCGCTATATAAATAAAATTGAATTGAAAAATTGAATTGAATCCTTGACATTGATATTGAAATTTCTTAGTTACAGCAGCAGCACACTGACCAACACTAATTAAATTTAAAGGGAAGAAACCAAAAAGAAAGAAAAACAAGAGCCATAAAAGGCACAAGATATTGCATGTGTGGCAAGAGCCATACAAGATATTGCACATGTGAACAAATACTGCACCTTAATAAAAAGGATAACTTCTGAGTGCAGTCAGTTTCAGAAACAGACTATACAGTGGATATAAAAAGTCTACACACCCCTGTTCAAATGCCAGGTTTTCGTGATGTAAAAAAATGACAGCAAGACAAATAATTTCACAACTTTTTCCACCTTTAATGTGACCTATAACCTGTACAATGCAATTGAAAAACAAACTGAAACCTTTAAAGGGGAAAAATATAAAATAAAAAACTGAAAATAACCTGGTTGCATAAATATGCACACCCATAAACTAATACTTTGTTGCAGCACCTTTGGCTTTTATTACAGCACTCAGTCTTTTTGGGTAGGAGCCTATCAGCGTGGCACATCTTGATGTGGCAATATTTGCCCACTCTTCTTTGCAAAACTGCTCCAAATCTGACAGATTGCGAGGGCATCTCCTGTGCACAGCCCTCTTCAGATCACCCCACAGATGTTCGATGGGATTCAGGTCTGGACTCTGGCTGGGCCATTCTAAAGCCTCAATCTTATTCCGGTGAAGTCATTCCTAGTTCCTCTTCATCTTCAGCTTTCTAACAGAAGGCCGAAGGTTTTGTGCCAACACTGACTGGTATTTGGAACTGTTCATAATTCCCTCCACCCTGACTAAGGCCCCAGTTCCAGCTGAAGAAAAACAGCCCCAAAGCATGATGCTGCCACCACCATGCTTCACTGTAGGTATGGTGTTATTTTGGTGATGTGCAGTGTTGTTTTTGCGCCAAATATACCTTTTGGAATTATGTCCAAAAAGTTCAACCTTGGTTTCATCAGACCATAACACATTTTCCCACATGTGTTTGGGAGATTTCAGATGTCTTTTTGCAAAATTAAGCCGGGCTTGGATGTTTTTCTTTGTGAGATAAGGCTTCCGTCTTGCCACCCTACCCCATAGCCCAGACATATGATGAAGACGGGAGATTGTTGTCACATGTACTACACAGCCAGTACTTGCCAGAAATTCCTGCAGCTCCTTCAGTGTTGCTGTCGGCCTCTTGGCAGCCTCCCTGACTAGTTTTCTTCTCGTCTTATCATCAATTTTGGACGGACGTCCTGTTCTTGGTAATGTCACTGTTGTGCCATATTTTCTCCACTTGATGATGACGGTCTTCACTGTGTTCCATGGTATATTTAATTCCTTGGAAATTCTTTTGTAGCCTTCACCTGACTGATATCTTTGAATAATGAGATCCCTCTGATGCTTTGGAAGCTCTCTGCGGACCATGGCTTGTGCTGGAAGATGTGGCTACAAAAATGTCAGGAAAAGCCTACTAGAACAGCTGAACTTTATTTGGGGTTGATCAGAGGCACTTTAATTGGTGACAGGTGTGTGCTGACTCCAGTTTAACATGAGTTTGAATGTAATTGGTTAAATCTGAACACAGCCACATCCCCAGTTATAAAAGGGTGTGCACACTTATACAACCACATTATCTCAGTTGTTTATTTTTACTTCACCTCCCTGAAAGATTTCTGTTTGTTTTTCAATTGCATTGTACAGATTATAGGTCACATGAAAGGTGGAAAAAGTTGTGAAATTATTTATCTTGATGTAATTTTTTTACATGACAAAAACCTGGCATTTGAACAGGGGTGTGTAGACTTTTTATATCCACTGTATGTATGGTGATTTTTGGATATTAAAAAGCCTGATGGCTGCTGGCAGGATGGACTTCCTGTTGCGTTCAGTCCTGCACTGTGGAGGTATCAGTCTGTGGCTGAAGGCTCTCTCCCGAAACACCTTAAGGTCGTGTAGCAGGTGTGAGATATTGTCCAGGATGCACTTCAGTTTCCTGAGCATCCTTACCTCAGCCACCTTCTGAACTGAATCCAACTCCGCCCTGATGGTGGAGCTCGCTCTCTTTATCATTTTGTTCCGTCTGTTTCTGTCCCTAGAGCGAGCCCTCTCCCCCCAGCACACCACACCAAAGAAGAGTGCACTGGCCACCACGGATTGGTAAAAAGTGCACTGAAGAGGTCTGCAGATATTGAAGGATTTTGACCTTCTCAGAAAGTGTAGCCTACTTTGACCCTTCTTATACACCACCTCCATATGGCTGGACCAGTCCAGCTTGTCGACAAGATTCCTCTGCTTCCCAGAACCAACATTTCACTGTGCTGGTGGTGACAGGGATCCTTTTAACAACAGGAGTATAGATGGGAGAGAGGTGAACAAGATTGTGATCAGATCACAGATCCACTCACGGATTGTAGCGTGTACACAGTAGCAGAGCAGAGCAAGCCCCCCACCTTTCCTCTTACCACTTGCTTTGGTGTCTCTGACCGCTCATGTTGTCTGGAAGCCAGAGACGCTGGTGTTGCTCTCAGGAGTACAGTCCTTAAGCCATGTTTCCTAGAAGCACATAAGGCTGCTCTCCCTGTAGATTCTCTGGCTCCTGACGAGGGTCTCTAGCTCCTCCATCTTGTTATTCATAGATCAAATGTTCCCCATGATAACAAACGAAAGAGCCAGTTTATAAGTTTCTCTCCATGCTCTGGATGTTGTGTCTTGTCCCAACACATTTGGAGAAAGGAATGACGTCCAAGAGCTCCTGTCGAGAGTAAACAATAACCATCCGGTCCCGCTGCTCCGCTAGGATAAACCTTCCAAGTGACAGGCATACTAGCAGAGGTTTAATCCACTCCATTCTGCTTAACTATCCTGTTTTAGAAAGCGCAATAATAAAAACACACTAAAGAAACACACATAAGTTGTAAAAAAGTGATAAAACACACACAAACGTAAAAAACACACTACGGAGCTGCTGTAACAGGCTGCCGCACCACTGGCGCCATCTTGATCTTTGTACTAAACTAAATATGCAGTAAATTGTTCCCTATGGCAATGAAACTGTTGCCTCACTGAACCTTTAACCAATCAGATTTCAAATTGGCGAGACCAGGGGGCGATCTAGCAGGCGCACGACAACGTCAGCATTTCCATGTCATTTGACTGGATGGTCAGAGAGCGTGCTAGTCACAGATAGCTAACTAGCTCTACTAGCTTAAGCTAAAACATGTTAGTACAGTAGTAGTCCCGACTTTGTGGTAGAAGTTATCTGTGTGTCACAGTTCCAACAATAAATCCTTTTCTATTGCCACGGAGGCTAATGCTGAAAGTCGAGTTGGCCCAGTTGTATTTGTCACAGAAGTCTTAATTCGCTTTAGAGCTGAGAATGTCCCCCTGACAGAAGCAGTTTTTAATTTGTCTACAAATAATCAGCAGTTTCAGTGAGTAAAATGCATTTTACCTATATTGTATTGTTTACATTTTTGTCATTTTATTAGTTAATATTGATGCTTCTGCTGGAGATGATGTGTGTGGAGCAGCTGTGGCTGCAGTGTTTGGAGACCTATTGAATTATGTTATTTGGGTTTTTATAGCATTACTTTAGTAATGGGATATATTCTGGTTACATGATATGCCTGTCTGTGATGCAAAGATCTGTTATACTACGTTTCTGTATATTTGTGACGGAGCGGCTCCGTCACTGACTGCGGGGAGCGTACACACATGTAC
Organism: Lates japonicus; assembly: GCA_033238685.1. NCBI lineage: Eukaryota > Metazoa > Chordata > Actinopteri > Centropomidae > Lates > Lates japonicus. The sequence continues at coordinate 8,906,945 of BRZM01000011.1, forward strand.
TGGCGCATACACACACACATACATGCACACACATAAACTTCCAATTCATCCCGTTTCCTCCGGTTAACAAGCTCTTCAGTCATTCAGTCAGGTTCCCATTCCCGTTGAAGTAGAGTGACCAGGGGTGCACACCTGGTAGTTTTATGTCTCTTTAAGCATACATTTAAACATGTTACTCACCGGTGGCATATCAGTCGTTCCGGTTGCGGAGCATGATGCGGCAAAACGGAGGCATAGCATTTGCCACTATTATAAACCATGTTCTCGCGGGGTTTCTGGGTCATGTGACCGATTTGAAATATATATTTTTGGTCTTCTTTTATTTTAATGAGTAGGAGTTACTGAAGAACTCTATTGGGTTTGAATTTTTTTTCTTGTAGTTTTTGCATTGTTTGTTTGTTTGTTTTCCTCTTTTCAAACATAGTTTTCCGCACTGTAAAAATGTATCACTGTCTGCACTTTGGGAGGCCGGCAAATAAAGAAATCAGCACACCAGATTATCTTCTGACTACGTCTGTGAGTTTTTCCTGGGATTTTCCCTTTTACCTCCACCATTTTTGGATTTTTGTGAGGGTTAAGAAAAGAACCCTGTGACAATATTGTTGATGGTCTATATAGCTGTGACATCATAGTGATGGTATTAAGAGATGGGTTAATTCAGCTAGGACACCAGTGAAGGCCTAGGTGTGAAATGCATGGCCCGCCACTCCATATAAGATGAGACACAAGGCAAACAAGACACCAGCCTTCATGCAAGTCTTTTACCAGATGGACATACATTCTTTTTGGAAATCTGATAGTGGTTGGACACTGCAGCTGATTGGACTGATCTGATTCTGCATCACAACATTGCCGCAGGTTTATGCTGAAGTGGATAGACAAACAACAGAGCTATTTTAAGAATATTAATCCCAAGTTTTCAGATTTGTTAACTTCCTAAACATAGTCGATATGTAGTTCTAAAGTAGTAAGTACTGTAGTAAACAGCTTTCTTTATTCATTAGAAAATACTATGAATAATTATGTCTATAATAATCACATGTAATGCTGAAAATCCCTGTGTGTTGGGTAGACATATAGTTAAATGTGAGATATGTTCACCTTTGTCTAAAATATTTAGACTAATAGGTCATTTCTACAAACCATTATAATTGTAATTTTAGCCAAGATTATTGAATAACGAATTTACAAAGAGGATAACAATAAATGCAGTACAATAATTATATTTTAAAAAGATGGTTGATGTGCATTGAGTGTCTGAGCATTGAAGAACATTTGCAAACTCTTTGCAAATATTATTGGTGGATGGTGATGAGTCCTTATTAGTATTTGGATTGTATTTACTGTATGGACAAATCAAAAGTTGCTACAGAGCCATTAAAGCAGACTGACAGCTGAATGAGCTGAAATGGGTATTGAACCAGATGACGGATGAAAGGTCAATTTAACTCCCGCAAAACAGGGTTTCCTGAATTTGTCTGTCCTACATTTGTAGTCCCTCCAACTGAAGATGAACAGAAAGATGCAAGAAAAAGATGCAAGCGAATTTAAGGGAATTGGGATGTACACATTGACCCACATTATTTTATACATTACTGCTGCAACTGTTTTAATTCTGTAATTCTACATTTATTAGGTTGTGATTACAACAGATGATGACATCTTTGGTCTGTTCTGCTGCAGGTCCCCTCAAGTGCCTTTTCCATTTGCAAGGTGCTACAGAAGAAGGTAAGAATGTACTGTAGAATTGTAAAGTTACAGACTATTTATTTGTTATTCAGTGTATGTAGGTAGTACTGTAATAGTCAGTTTGTGGTTATGTTCATGGTTGAACAGTCAGCAGACAGACATGTCCTCTGTTGTTATCCTACAGGTCCTTATCCTGCATAACAATGAGTTGAGGTCACTACTGCCCAAAGGATGTGACATCAGTGCTCTTGCCACTTTAAAGGTAATGTGAACTAAACAAGCATGATGAGAAATAAAAGCATTTTATATCTAAATCAAATGAAATTAAATTAAGTCATATGAATCAAATCATTATTTCTGCCATGCTTAAAAGAGAGAAGATAAGGTATACAATCCATCAAACATTTTGCCAGCTCTGTCGTTACTTCCTGCCCCCCCCCCCCCCAAAAAAAAGACATAATCCCCCTCCTCCAAAACCCCCCGGGTGCAGACACTCACGTTTAATTTTGAAAAGAGTGGTAGGTTTACCATGTTGAACGCTTGTAGAACGCTTACTAGTGAGACAGCTGTTACCATTTTACAAGAATCATGGCGTAACACAGGCGCTCTTGAAAAAAAACGGCGTATCTGTGGCAGGCTCAGACGCCTCCTCCAGAGTCTTTGCACGAAGAAGGTTCTTTGGAACCTTATGGACAACGCTGTAGCTGGGGCTACGTGTTCAAGTACAAGATGGGGGAACTGTGTCTCTATCAGCGGGATGAGGGTGAAACACCTGGACGGATCTAGCCACGCTGTCTTCCAATGACTGGGGGGTGTTAAAGCTGGTCAACCCTAGAAATGTCAGTGAGAATGAAGAAGAACAAACTGATTCTGGTCCTGCAAAAAAACAAAAGCTGAGTCCTTTTCCCAGTGCCAACGAGCTCTGTGAGCAAAAAGAGACATTTGCGAGTATTTGGCTGACAAAAACCAAAAAAGGCACAGGCCGTTGGTTTTATTGCGCCAGTTACAAGATGAAAAAGGAGGAGGTGTCAGAGAAAGCGAAATCCTGTAAGCAGGAACACAGACATTACTTTGTTCTGGATCTTTTCAACTCAGACTGCTGAGTTTTTTGCAATGTGTTGACTGCCGGTCGCAGCTTGGTCCGAAAAGATGGAAGAAGTCAGTGGTACCATACTTTTTCACTGTTGCTGCAACTGGAACGACACTCTAGTGACAAAAAAAAATCTTCTTTCATTTAAGACCACACCCCCTGCCCCTCCTTTGAAAAGACTGTCCTGTCAAATAAAGGTGAAAAAAGCCCCCAAAAATAGCCATCCGGTTTGGTCACGCTGCGGCCTTAATGAAAGGTAACGCACTCTGCCCCCCTCACGGGTCAACGTGAAAACATACTCCATCCTGGAGAACTCTAGGATATGCAACCAGGAGAATCTCTTTCTGGGTGCCATGCCTAAATGCGTGGTTTTGGGTATGGTGCACCCCAAGGCTTTCAAGGGAAGAAGAGACCTGTCACCCTTTAATTTCATTCACAACGACGTTGAATATCTGGCTCTCTGTCAGGACGGCAGACAGGTTCCCGCTAAGGCTTTCCAGCCCCAATTTAACATCGGCCTGTCTGTCAGAGAATTTTACAACACGCACTTCTGGCTACAGGGAGACATCCTAAAGATTTACCCCTGAGTATCAACCATGAGGAATTTAACGATGGTTATTCTCTGTTTGTGTTTAATCTCAACCCGGGTGATGACAATGACGCCCTGTCTCCCGTCTCAAACAAAGAAAGACTGGAGATGAGATTTAGAGTTCCCCTACCGCACACCACTACGCTGATCATCTACATCTGTTACGATTCTATTCTGGAGATCAACTCTAAGAGACAGGTTCTGGTGGATTATTATTAAAAGATGTATAACGTTCAACTAGAGAATCTTTTGCATAGTCTGCTGGGGGATGTGTTCTGCGGTGTGTGGGCGTCTGATCACTGCCCTTACTGAATCCGTCTTTTAGACCCCCGCCTACTTTATTGTCAACACACACCCGGCCCAAATGCCGGGGAGCACTGGTTAGCTTTGACCTTGGCAAAGAACCGCAAAGCCACCTTTTTTGACTCTTATAGATTTCCACCAGACTTTCTTAACTACCCCCCGAGCATCTTACAGTTTTTGGAAGACCGCTCTCAAAACATAAAGTACCACGACAACCAGTTGCAACGCCACCTGTCGACAGTCTGCAGTCAACACTGCCATCGGGCGTGCAGATTATCTTCTGAACAAGTACTGTCTTTGTACGACGATGACGTGATAAAGAATGACCTTATGGTCTACAAGCATGTGATGACATATATGAAATATATAAACAATGTTGTGTTAAAAATAAAATCAATGGCGTCCCGAAGCAGGGGAGCTGTTTTTTTTACAGTTGCTTAAAGATTGCTACAACTACATGTTACTTTTTTTACTCCTTTTTATATTTTTGGATAAATACTTGAATTGTTTTGCCCTTATATTTTATGTTCTTGTGTTTACTTTTATATATACTTTTCTCACTACTATTTACCCATGTGTGTTTTTGAATAAAAAACTGGACACTCAAAAAATATGCTTAATAAACACTTAATTGATGAAAGACAAAAATGTTGTATGTGTATTACAATTATTTAAGATGAAATCTTAATCCAACGCGGGGACAGAGTTATTTGTTTTCTGGTTATCCGCTTGGCGGCTACTTCTTTCTCAGGCGTAATCCAGCAAGGGGATAGCGTATGTGCCATCTTCTTCCTCCTTTTTGTGCGAGGTGTGTCTTGAGGCATTTCAAAATCCGTATCTTGGGAACTGTCCGCTTCCGTCTTGAGGAGACGGTATTGATCGCGAGCTTGTGGGTTATTCATAGAGGATAAAGGGATGTTTAGTTTAAAATTTTTGACCAACCTGTGGATGGCGGGCCTCTGGATTTTTTCTTAAAAGGGAGCGAGAGGTGTTTGAATAGATTGATCATATGAGACCCTTTTACAGCATCGCCCTTATAAACAAATTCCCCCTTTGAATTCCAGCCTCTGCGGCTCTCTGATAATTTCTTTAAGACGTACTCGGCAGTACTTTTCAAATCCTCGACCGTACGGTCAAAATCCGCACCGTCAGACACCTGCATGCCGTGAGAAGATGTCTGAGCATTATCGACGTCCTGGGGGTTGGTCAGGTTGCCAGTCTGTTCCTGTTGAAGAGTCAGCGTCACTCGACGCTCGTCTCTCTGACCCTGCTTCATAAAGGTCGGATATCTTTGCAGTAATGTTTTGTACTTTTTAATTTTTTTATGTGAGCTCACCCCCTGCGTGTTTAATACGGCTCTCATCCTAGCGTCCAAATCATCCTCCGCGGTTTCTTAGATTAGACTTAGATTTAACTGATGGGGGGAGCCGAGAAACATTTTTTGCACCTTCTTTAAAGTCATTTTGGAATCATCCCTCCGATGAGATTCCTGATCAAAGGCACGACGGCTGAGAGCAGAGGTAAAAGAAAACCGCCTGTCTGCTTCTTTAGAGCCTGATGTTTCAGTTTTAGACTGTTTTTTTTATCAGCCAGCAGTCTGATAATTTTTTTTCTGCCTCTTTAGTTTTTTAAATTGAGAAAGTCAAGGGGATGTTTCCCTTCAGAAGATTTAAAGTGATCTCGCACAGCGTCTGGATAAAATTCGGGAAGCTGGGAATGTCTTTATGTTTCTTGGGCGTAGCATGGTACAGAGCCGTCAGCAAGGCAGCGTTCCTTTTTATACGCACCAACATGATGATCTATGTCAATGTTTTGCAAATGTAAATGGTCAACCACGGGTGAGGAAGTACACCAGTCCTCAGTCCGTATTGCTCTGGGCAGATGGGTGTGAGGTCTACTATTAAATAACTGTGAGGGTCTTTGGTGGCATCTTCAAAGCTCTTTAAGAAAAATGCCTTTTGTGAAGGAAAAATCTGACGAGCCAATATGTTAATCTGTAGTTTATCCTGTGGATTTTTAAACATTACCAAATAATTGCTGTTCAAACTTATAGTGCGACTGTGTTTACCCTGGTGAAACACGTTTTGAGTCAATCATGACACTCATGTTTTTGTGATGGCGATACTGAATAAAAATCTTTACCACTTCAGGGTGGTTAGAGGCTTGAAAAATAACATCATCCAGAATAAGCAAATGCTTTTGATCAGGAGGAAATGGGTTTTCATCTTCTAAAGATTCAGGTAGTCCTAGACAAATGTTATCTTTGTATTCATCTTTTTATTCATCTTTTGCAGTTCACTGTACATAAGTTGAAAAGAAGTATAAATCCACACAATATTTTCAGGTACAATATTCATAACTTGATCACAGATTTCCAATACATTTTTTACAAAATAGGTTTTCCCACACCCGCTCTGACCCACAATTAAACGGAAAGGAAAGATAAATCTGGGTTCAGATTCTATTTCCTCCGTAACAGGCAACTGGGACATTTTTTTTCAACAGTCTAGCTTAATAGCCAAAAGGCAGAGTTGTTCTGTCAGCAAACAGCCGTCTTTTGTCATACACCACCCTAAACTTTTTGTGTGATAAAAAATGAAATGAAATGATAGCGCCTGATGCTGCGCTGAGGGCTCTTGATGACCCCCTCACGAGAATTGCGCAGGTAACCCTCCACCAGCTCTCTGACGCTGTCAAAGTTCAACCGCTCGCAGCATTCTTGGGTCTGAGTGATGCCTTTAACTCGCATGATTACTTTTTTTAAATTTCTCGTTTGGTATGCATAACTCTTGGGACCCGCCGCCACAAACTCCCCCAAATAGTTACCCAACTCTAGGGGTGGCTCATCCTTTTTTACAGCATAGATTAAGCTATCTGTGTTGATGTAAAAAACACTCTCTTGCAACTTTTCCAGATAGCTGTACAGCTTCAGACATGCATTACTTTGTTTACCCGGGGGGTTGGACGCACCTGTCGGCATATTTCCACCTGATTAAAGCTCTGTCGCTGTTGAGAATGTCAAAGTACTCAATTTCGTATTTACCTGAAAACAAGTAGCTAAAAAATTCTTCAGGATCTGACACAATGTTGGTTTTAAGCAAATTATCCCTCTGTGCAAATTTTCCTCACAGACTGTTGAGACAGTTTAGCAACCTGCCTCTTCACCGGGTTGGCCTCAATTTTGTCTGCGTCTAAGAGAATACCCTGATGATCCAGATAGTCCCTGATGTATTTTTCCCTGCTCTCTCAATCCGTCGCCTCAGGAGGGTAACCCGACGCTTCCTGCTTGCCTTTCAGAAATGTGTGTATGTAGTCAGTAAACACCGTGTTGCTACTCTTGTCAAACTGCCACACTTCTGCAATTTTACTCACTCTTGATTACCTCCGTAAAGAGCTTTGCGTGGGCAGAGAGGCTCAGGAGTGTTATAACGCCGGAGAAACTCTTTTACCTCTGTGCATGATTTTTTCATCTCATCCCACTTGTGTTCTCTCACAACTACGACGCAGACCCTGTGTTCGGTCTGTAACGCCTCCACTCTCTCCTCACTGTCTGCGTGCAGTTTACAGAAGGTAACGCCCCTCAAAGGGCAAGTCTCTGTGGGGTTAAAACAATGTGCACAACCATGGTAAAAGCAACCGTGAAATTCCCAGACATTTTTTACACTGTTACTTTCAGCATAACGGTCTATGAAAAAGGGCCAGTCTGTTTTTCCCCCATGTTTAGAGCGTGCTGGATAAAGATTTTTTGTTTGTGCATCACCCATTCTAGCCACTGCTGATGTATTGATTGCTCCTAAAATGCAAAAGAAAATTTTTAATGCAGCCAGGGCCGTAAAACACCTTCTCTACACCTTTCAGTGTTTTTGCATGCACTAAAAAGGGGATGTGCTTGCCGTTTTCACCCACAAAAGTTTCAGAATCATAAAAAATCAAATCGGGACAGGAGATGTCTCGAGGAAGAGGTGGAATGTAGCGGCAGTTTTAGAGTCCTGTTACAGTCTGAGCAATCTACGGGACTGATCTCTTGTGTAGGACAGACAGGGTCGCTGCACACCGCACTGTAACCTTTACAGTAGTGGGTATGGGGCAATTAAAAGTCTTGTAACAATAATTGCAGACGAATGACGCACCCAGAAAGGATTTGAGATTTTTTATCCCATAGTAGTGGTTTTGTAGTAAAAATAGAAACAGAGGCCTGGAACGATCTGAGAATTTTGTCTCAAAATGTGAGAGGGGCTTACTGTGAGATGTTCTGTAAAACACCACAATTTAGAATATTTTCAAATTTGTCAATGTTGCTGAAAGTGACGGGAGTCTGATCATTTAAACCGGCCTGGCATAGCAAGTCCCTCTGTCGGCTGTAACTGTTTTGTCCAATTTCAACTAAGGAGGTTTCGCCAGTTTCATTTGGTAAAGATTCGTTTTGTGGGGAAATTTTGTCGAGGCTCTGAAGAATGTTTTCTATGGCATGCAAGGGGTCACAGCTGGAACTGTTTTGTCCGACTTCTGCAAAAGAGGCTTCAGCATTTTCATCTAAGTACAAACTATTTTGTAAATGTAGCGGAATGGGGGCTGGGATAATGCTTAATCAGTTGGGACTTGACCTAAAGGCTCAAAATCTAATTCTTGATCCATATCTAAAAAATCTAAGAAAATAGAAATCACACCCTTCCTACCAGTTTCATAGACTATTGCATTTTTTCACACATGGCCGAAAAGGAGGAAATAAAAGTGTGTACTACATTACAGAGTAACTGGAGGGTCGTCAGGTAATGTTGATGGGTACCGTTGCGGGGCCTTCCGCCTCTCTGCTGTTTGTGGCCAGCTGATGATTGAGGAGCACTCCGTATGGTTCTGTTTAATCTTTGCCCACTTTCTGTAAACAAAGGAGGTGAGAAAAACATCACTTGATAATCCCAAATGTAAAAGTAAACATAAAAATTCAAAAAACACACATACCGTTAAACAATCTCCTGACAATGAGGGAATGAGGGAACTCTCATGGGAAAAACCCAGGGAGCTATCACAGAGGGGGGCGCGGGCGTTTCTGCTCGGGCTCTCGCGGGTGTGGATATCATAGCGGACCACCTGTCAAGCTGGTCCACCGCATCGCCTCCTGGTCTGGGCGGAGTCTGATCCACCGCATTGTCATCTTTTGGCGCAGGCTGTGTCAAATCAGAGGATGATGATGAACGTGAAAGGGGTGGAGACACATCCATCCCGCTGTCATTTTCTGATGAGGATGAACTCGAATCAGAGGAGGATGAACGTGAAAGAGGCGGAGACACATCTGCCATGCTCTCACCTTCTGGTGTAGGCAGTCAACACGGAAGGGGTGAAGACATCTCAGGGCACACCGCTGCCGAACATCTGAGGGGTAGAGTCAAGGACAAGTCAAGTTAAGGACCCCAAAACTTTGAAAGGTCTTTAGGCATCAGATGCCTGCTCCTGGTGTTTCTCTTGATAGAGGGCATGGTTCTTCCAGTGTTTTTTCAGCAGTGGATATTGTATGCTCCAAACGAATGTCTTTTGACAGCGTGAAAAAGTATGGTAATTTTATCACTGATTTCTTCCATTTTTTCGGACCAAGCTGCGACCGGCAGAGTCAACACATTGCAAAAAACTCCGCAATCTGAGTTGAAAAGATCCAGAACATAGTAATGTCTGTGTTCCTGCTTACAGGATTTCCCTTTCTCTGACACCTCCTCCTTTTGCATCTTGTAACTGGCACGATAGAACCAACGGCCTGTGCCTGAAGTTTTTGTCAGCCAAATACTCGCAAATGTCTCTTTTCACTCACAGAGCTCGTTGGTGCTGGGAAAAGGACTCAGCTTTTGTTTTTTTGCAGGACCAGAATCAGTTTGTTGTTGTTCTTCATTCTCACTGACATTTCTAGGGTTGACCAGCTTTAACACCCCCGAGTCACTGGAAGACAGCATGGCTAGATCCGTCCAGGCCCCTAGTGTTTCACCATCATCGCGCTGATAGAGACACAGTTCCCCCGTCTTGTACTTGAACACGTAGCCCCAGCTACCGCGTTGTCCATAAGGTTCCAAAGACCATTCTTCGTGCATAGACTCTGGGGGAGGCGTCTAAGCCTGCTGCAGGTACGCCGTGATTCTTGTAAAATGGTAACAGCCGTCTCACTAGGTTGTTTTAGGGGGACCACCAGCACTTGCTTGGGTCTGGGACTTTAAAGTCTTGCATTGAGCATGTTATAAAGGATGGCATTGCTTCAGATAATATAAAAGATTAGTGGCAGTGTTTCCCCTACTGTTGTCTTGGCAGGGCGGCCCGCTCCGCCAACGTGACCCCCTGCCCTCCCAAGAACGGCAAAGAAAAAAATTTGAACATTAAAAGATCATTCACCTTTGTGTTTCTCTCCCCGCTTCCTCTTTCAAGTGCATCTCCGCGTATGCGTCTGCACACAGGAGCGGAGGAACCACAGAGGAGACAGGTTGACAGCTCGTGCTTAAGAGTAAGAAAAGCTCTGACAAATTTTGTCTCTGAAAATCATACAGTCATGGAAAAAATTATTAGACCACCCTTGTTTTCTTCAATTTCTTGTTCATTTTAATGCCTGGTACCACTAAAGGTACATTTGTTTGGACAAATATAATGATAACAACAAAAATAGCTCATAAGAGTTTAATTTAAGAGCTGATATCTAGCCATTTTCCATGGTTTTTTTGATAATAACCAAAATCACTTAAGTTCAATAGCTATGGGATTGTACTGCCAAAAACAGTGCTTTTAGGCATTCCATGTTTTCTTTTCTGTCTCTTTTAGTCACATGATACACACAGGAGTTAGTACTTGATTGCATAACCATTGTTTTTGATGACTGCAGCCATGCGTCTTGGCATGCTCTCCACCAGCTTCTGACATTGTTCCCATTCCTGTTGCACAAATTCAAACAAATTTGCTTTGTTTTTGGGCTTGTGGTTCTCCATTTTGAGTTTGATGATTTTCCACAGGTTTTCCATTGGATTTAGATCTGGTGATTGAGCAGGCCAAGGCATGGTTTGAATGTTCTGGTTCTCCATCCAGGCTTTAACTGACCTTGCCATGTGGCAAGGGGCATTGTCTTGTTGGAAAATCCAGTCATTCGAGGCAGGAAAGAGTTTTCCAGCTGATGGAAGAAGACTGTTTTCAAGAGTAGCCCTGGTGACCTGGTTCATTCGCCCTTCACACAATTGCATTTGCCCTGTTCCACCTATACTGAAACAACCCCAGATCATCACTGATCCACCCCCATGTTTTACTGTAGGGGCAAGACAGTCTGGTTTGTAGGCTTCTCCAGGCTTCCTCCTAACCAGTAAGTTGGCTGGAGTGGGCTTCAACTCAAAATTGGATTCATCACTGAAGAGAACCTTAGCCCAATCATCAACAGTCCAATCCTTGTGATCCCTAGCAAAGAGTAACTGGGCCTTCTACTGCCTTTCGTTGATGAAGGGCTTCTTCCATGCCCTGTGTGACTTCAGACCAGCTTCAAGAAGTCGGTTTCGAACTGTCCTTGCCGAACAAGTCACATTTCTCGACAGTGCCCACTCATTTTTAAGGTCCCTGGAGGTCTGACGACGATTCCTGACACAGAAAGGGATGAGTGCACGGTCATCTCGTGGGGTAGAAAGACGTTTCCTGCCTCGACCAGCTAGCAATTTGATAGTACCATGTTCGGCTTGTTTTTTCTTGGTGTAATGAACGGCTGTCTTGGAGATCTTCAGTTTTTTGGCTACCTGTCTTTCACTCATGCCACTTTCCAGCAGTGCCAAGATGGCTGCCTTTGTGGCTTCACATAATTCTTTTGTTTTAGGCATTATGTGAGAGCTGACAACTTTTGAGTTGTGCTACAGCTTGAATGTAAGCAGGAAACCACTCTAGGCCTTTGCATGTGCAGTGCTGCTTATGACATGAAATGGCCTCTTATATACCCTGGGAATACAATTCAGCTTAAGCATGTCAAATAGGACATAAAGTATCATGTAATCATCTGCATTTTTTGTCGTGTTCATTGTATTCTTCAGGTAATATACCTTTAGTGGTACCAGGCATTAAAATGAACAAGAAATTGAAGAAAACAAGGGTGGTCTAATAATTTTTTCCATGACTGTAGATGGACAGACGCCGACCCTAAACGTCCAAAGGTCAGTCAAAATTATTAGCCTTTTATTAATCCGGGCCCTAGTCCTCTCCTCCGGTATCCCTATATAACTATTATAACTATTACTATAGTTTTCGTTAACATTTTCCTTTGTCATTTTCTCTTTTATCTCACTCCCACTCCTCATGCACTGGTGTGCACAGCTGCAACAGGCCAAACATTAGGTGTATTAGACTTTATGCAGTGTTGCGCAACGCTAACTTGATGTGATGCATGCTGTGCTTAAAACAATTCCTGCTGGTTAAAAATTTTGTCCGACTTTCACAGCTGCTGTGGAACACCACCATGTCACATGCAATTAAAACCTTGCAGGAGTAATGATGCGTTCCATTTACATCAGAGGTCGGAGGTTGGAATTGGGAGTGACATCAACTCCAAGTTGACGGCATTTCAGTTGAGAAGTCGGAAAAATATGGACGCTGAGCCTTTATAGTTGTATTTCGGAGTATAGGCAACTTCAAAACTAATACGCACTCCACCTGAAGAACACCTCAGTTGTCAACATTTGATTTTAATGTAAACACTTTAGAACATTCTTGAAATGCTTCTCAAATTTAACAGTTTGAGAAAATGAAATGAAATGAAATGTTAAGCCATGAACGTGAACCGTTTCAAACATATCTGGGATTGAGGCTGACATTTTTTTGGAAATCCTGTAGGTCACGTGATTCCTGTGGGATTCCCATGGGATGGGAATCAATTTCACCACTCATCATGTGATTGGGATGGGATGGGAACATAGACTGTATATAAAGATGGATGTTGTTTCCGGGTCTGAAAAATGAAGCCAATGCGGAAGTGCCTTAAACCTGCATTCTATCGAATGGCCAGCATGGGGCAACACATGTGGTTGTGGTATGCTTTAGGGCACATGTGTCAAACTCAAGGCCCGCGGGCCACATCTGGCCTGTGAGTTAATTATCTTTGGCCCGCATGACAAAATCTATTTACTATTAGAGCTGGCCCGCCGGTATATCGCACGCACCACCATAATACTACAAATCCCACAATGCACTGCCTGTGCGGCGGCACGTTAATCACGGGCCGGGAAAGCGCGCCCCACTCGTTCATCAGCAGTCTTATGGTATTACACACCGCTTGTATCAACTTTCAACTATCCTTCTCCCCATAAAATGGCTAAACGAAAAGTGAACTTTGAAAACAAGACAGGTGGGAGGCATGGTATATGGTCGTGGATGTAAAGGGCAAAGCTCTGTGTCTTCTGTGCGGAGACAGTGTAGCTGTAATGAAAGAATACAACATAAGAAGACACTATGAAACGAAGCACCACGACAGATACAAGCATCTGGACACAACACGAAGGCTACAGAAGGTAGAAGAGTTAAAAAGAAGTCTGGTTTCACAGCAGGCTATGTTCACTGTAGAAAATATCTTCACTTGAAATTACTCTGGAAAAACTGCAGATAGAGCCATAAGGAATTAATGAAACTGGTTTTATTTCTTTTATTTATTATTTATTGTTTTTATTTCATTTATTTTAATAATTAATGTTGTTTTATAGGTAATAATCTATAGGCCTTCTTAGTTCCAGGTTCAATATGTGCAAAAAGGTTGTTTCAATAAGTTTTCAATAAACGTTGAACCTGTCTGGCCCTTGACTTGTAGCAATTTTTTAATTTCGGCCCACTGTTTTAGGGCAGGGGTGTCAAACATATTGAACCTGGAACCAGATGAACCTGTATTTTGGTTGGTTATCTATTGTGTTGATAGGCATGGTTTTTCAAAAGACCAGATTAGAAAAAAAATTGCTGCTCTCTGACCCATTTTTCATCCCTGAACAAAGCACGACTGAATCCAACTGTCTGCCCCCAAAGGTTTTGGATCTGCATGAGAATAAGCTCACTTCACTTCCAGAAGACATTGGGAAGCTGGCGTTACTGCAGGTAAAGCTATTCTGAACCCGACTCAAGATACAAAGGGGGATGAGTGTGAATGTGAATGTGTCTATCTTGTCCTGTCAGATTCTGAATGTGGAAAAAAACCGTTTAAAGGCCCTACCAGACTCGATCGGGGACCTGCGGCTTCTGCAGACGCTCAGTTTGAAGGGTATGATGCTAATGTCTTGCCTACAAGCGAGAGGACATGCACAATTGAAATGACATTGGTTATGTTATGTCCTCATCATTGTGTATGTAATAGGTAACTATCTCAGTGAGCTGCCATCATCAGTTGGCTCTTTGCACAGCCTGCGCACCCTGGATGTGAGTGATAACAACATCGTCCAGCTCCCCAAAGCTCTGGCTTACATCCGCACCCTAGAGGTGTGTGTCCTTTGATGCACATTTATAGGAAATCTAAAAACAGATATGGTTTTATTGCAAACCCTGTGTATTTATGTGTGCTGTGACAGAGCTTTACACTTGATGCTGTCGTGATGTCCTACCCACCTGCATCTGTGTGTACAGAGGGCACAGAAAGTATCCAACGCTTCCTATGCACAGGTGAGCATTTACTTTGTGGTACATGCTGTAACCCTAACTTTAACCACTGACACAAAAATCCGCTTTTTCTCAACTGGATGTGACTGGTCTTGAGTCTGAAATTTGTCTCCAACATAGCTGTTAAAATGGGTTTGAAAAAATTGTCTGTATGTGCATGTCTGTAACATATTCAGATATGCCCTGGAAGTTGTCAGTTTTATGTCATGTTGCTAGTCATTATGGGCAGCACGGTCTGCAGTGGTTAGCACTGTCACCTCACAGCAAGAAAGTTCTGGGTTGTGGAGTTTGTGTGCATGGGTTCTCTCCGGGTACTCCGGCTTCTTCCCACAGTCCAAAGACATGCATTTTAGGTTAATTGGTAACTCTAAATTGCCTGTAGGTGTGAGTGTGATTGGTTGCCCTGTGATGGACTGGCGATTCGTACAGGGTGTACCCCACCTCTCTCGCCCAATGTCAGCTGGGATTGGCTTCAGCCCCCCGTGTTGAGCCCTGACATAGGTGCAGGCACAGATAAAACTTTTAGATAGAGAGGTCAGTGAAACACTACTTATAACCCTGCTGGTTTGCTGCCATCTAAAGATATTGAAACAATATGGAGTGGAAGTGATAAAACTTAAACTGTAGTGTAGAGCCATATTAAATCTACCTGCATGGGTTTCATATTGTTCATCCACACACGGGATTTTCAGGAAATGAGGCATGCTACTCAAACTGTTTCTGGTTCCCCGCTGGGAGATGTAGGTGTCATACTGAATGCATCTCTGGAATTTATTATTAAAACACACTTGCCATTAAGACCATTTATTACAGGTGTTGCCAAATCAAGACTAAAATCATATAGATAACAACTTAAATCCAAGTTTACAAAGCTGGGCAACAGGTATAATAATTAAACCTTGATGGAATTTGATTTAAGCCATAATTCTTGCAACACAGCCTTGTGGGAATTCTTCCAAACTGAAAGTGACATGTAATTATTCAGCAGAAGTGAGAACATGAAAATCACCAAAGAAAAGCTTCTGAGATATTCCCATAACATTATATCAGACTTTATAAGAGACATATGGTGGATTTTTTCTTTGATGTGCATTTCAGAGCTAGGAGAAGAGTACTGCCCCCCATCCCAGTATCTCTTGCCAGTGCTGGAGAATGACAGTGGCAAACAAAACTGTGACCATTGGGATGGCTTAGAGGAGACTTGGCAGGTAAAGTGGGTGACACGCTAACACACAAAACTCTGTAAGCTGTAGACATGCATAGAATGTGTATGGCTGACGTTGTTTATGACTGTGTACTGTGCACAGATGTTTGCTTGGACCTTGTTAATTGCTCTTTACACTGTATTAGCCGGCTTCTGTTGTCAGATCATTTAACCTTTCCTCACTTTCTGTTGCAGAACAAATTCAGTGACTACGAGAAAAGAAAGGTATGTGACTCCAGCCAACACAATGGCTGTCAGATTTCACTCCAGATATCCATAGCTTTTAATTTAACTCCTACACATCAGTAACTTTACTCAGGCCTACCCTGTCAACATAAGACAAGTCTTAACAAGTCCTTAACAAGTCGTCTTTCTCTACCATGGTGTCTTGGGAGATAGATTTTTGAAATCTTTTTTTTAATCACTGATAAGAGAAGATCCATACTTGAATTTAAAGCTGCACTTATCAGTATCTTGGAATTAATAACGGATCAATTGACTATGTAAAATGTGTGTGGTGTCAGGGGCATAGATAAAGGCTCAGAGAATTACCATTAACTCTACAGGTTCCCCCAGCTCTCTGGAGCTTTTTGGCATCTTTCAGCTCATTGTTTTAATTCAATTTTACTGTGCTTGTTTCCAGCAGCAGTAGCTTACAGTAACACATTAAAACATACTTATTTTCACTGTTAAAGGAGAGTTGGTAATTTGCAAATCTGCAGATGATATGTGAAATGTAAAAGTATTTTTCTTGGAAAGACATCGTGTTATTTAGCTTGTCATTGGCTACTCTTTATTCATACAGTCCAGACTAGATGTATTTAGAAAGTTACATATTTTTGGTTCTTCAGGCTCTAATGGATACTACATTTAACATTCCAAATCTTAGCTTTAATTTGAGTAAATTTCAACATTGAAAAAACTGTGTGAGATATAGCCCTTTCAACACATAGCGCCCCAATTGCAGAAGTTCAAAAGTAATTGGACACTAGTAAAAGATTCTCGTGTAGCTGTGTGTTGTTTCGATGTTAGTCAATGACCAGCTCTATTCAGGACTTGTAGAAAACCATAAAAGTTAAAGGTTTTTGTGACGGAGCAGCTCCGTCACTGACGGCGGGGAGCGCACACACATGTACCGGCGCGCACACACATACACGCACACACATAAACTTCCGATTCATCCCATTTCCCCCGGTTAACAAACTTTTCAGTCATTCAGTCATGTTCCCATTCCCCGTTGAAGTAGAGCGACCAGGGGTGCACACCTGGTAGTTTTATG
The DNA here is from genome assembly GCA_033238685.1 of Lates japonicus. Classification (NCBI taxonomy): domain Eukaryota; kingdom Metazoa; phylum Chordata; class Actinopteri; family Centropomidae; genus Lates; species Lates japonicus. The sequence continues at coordinate 8,923,722 of BRZM01000011.1, forward strand.
TCTCTTTAAGCATACATTTAAACATGTTACTCACCGGTGGCATATCAGTCGTTCCGGTTGCGGAGCATGATGCATAGCATTTACCGCTATTATATACCATGTTCTTGCGGGGTTTCTGGGTCATGTGACCAATTTGAAATATATATTTTTGGTCTTGGTTTATTTTATGTGTGATTTTCCTGTCAATGCATTGTGGATGCAAAGAACGGTACTTATGAAAATACAGTTAATTTTTGTTTAATTTATATTTGTGTTGCCTTTAGAGGCGTTCTTGGTGAAAAAATGTATTTTTTCTATTTATTCTTGAGCCTGGAAGGAGGGGCTATGGGTTTATAAAGGGCTGCTGTGGCCCAGGGAAGGCAGTCTTGGTTTTGTTGCAGAGAGGGTAGCAAGTACTGACACATGTTTAATGAGTAGGAGTTACTGAAAAACTCTATTGGATTTTAAATTTTTTTCTTGTAGTTTTTGCATTGTTTGTTTGTTTTCCTCTTTTCAAACATAGTTTTCCGCACTGTAAAAATGTATCACTGTTTGCACTTTGGGAGGCCGGCAAATAAAGAAATCAGCACACCAGATTGTCTTCTGACTACGCCTGTGAGTTTTTCCTCCACCATTTTTGGATTTTTGTGAGGGTTAAGAAAAAGAACCCTGTGACAGATTGTGTCCGAAGTGGCATGGCTAGTCGCAAGAAGATAAATTGCCTCCCTAGGCGGACAGGGCTGCGTTCCCAGCAGCGGGCACAGCTGAAGCAGGCAGGAGCGGCAGCAGATGGGGGCGATCCAGCGTGGGAAAGTTTACTTTCTTCGACGGAGGAGGAAGAGGATCCTAGGCCTGGCCCCTCATCTTTAGGTGCAGCAGGGGGAGAGCTACTGACCCTTTTTGACGGGGCAACAGAGGAGGGAGGAGGGCCTGCTGGAGGAGCTTCGCAGTCTGAGGTGTCTCTCCAGCCAGCAGTCCAGCGACCACAGGTAACTCGAGCAGCTGCAGCTACAACTCCCACTACAATGACTGCAAGTAGTCCCAGACTGGACCTGCCGACCCCAGCACCTCGCCGCCAAATCAATGTGCCACAGTCATCATTACTTAATTCAGGACCTGGGTGAAGGAGCATGAGCCAGCTGAGGGACTTTCGGCTGCCAAGCTGGCTCTACAATACCTCAATGCTCATAGAGGAGGACCAACTACCAGATCCACTGGCGCAAACCATCGATCACCACTCCAGATACCACAGTCTAGGCCAATGAGAAAAGAGAACAACCAGGACCTTCCAGGTATTCCCAACACTGCACCAGGCCTTGTTTGTTTCTATTGCCAGCAGCCAGGCCATAAAGCGTCTGTGTGTCCCATACGCAGAGCTAAGGTCACGGGGGCTTGCTATGCATCCCGGCTGGAGGTGGGGTCTGCAGGAGGCAAAGAAATGGGGGTGCAGCGTTATAAAACTGTGACTGTCAATGGCCACCAAATTACTGCTCTGTTGGACACTGGCAGTCTCATGTCACTGGTAAAACGCTGTCTGGTGCCAGTGGGCAGTGTGGATTACAGCAGACAGGAAGACATTTTGTGTGTCCATGGGGATAAGCATCCCTATCCCAAAGCTGACCTAACTGTGACCATTGATGAACAGCCTTACCTGTTGACTGTTGGGGTGGTAGAGAACTTGCCTGTTGATGCCATCCTGGGATGGGATTTACCTGTACTTGTGCATTTACTGTATGTGAAAGAAAACAGAAAAGAAATGCAAGTAGAAACAGACTCAGAGAAGGAGGGGGAAGCTAATACAAATGTTTCTTGTCCTGTGATCACTCGAGCCCTAGCAAAAGCTGGTGTCCAACCACTCCCCGACTTGGACAGTAGTCTGTGTGAGGGGGGGACCAAGGGGCCAAGAAAATCTCGCCGCCAACGCCGCTTTGAAAAGCAGCTAAGGTCAACAGAACCTAAAAGAGAGGGTTTGCTGTGGGAAGTACCTGAAAATATGCCTGTGCTACAGATGGAGGATGAAACTCTGAAACTATTGTTTGCTAAGGTGGTAGCCGAGACAGATGGAAAATGTGTGGGAAAAGCCAAGTTTATTATTAATAAAGATGTGTTGTGCATAGTTGAGGAAGGCCACAAACGTCTGGTAATCCCTGTAAGCTGTCGACCACTTATTATGCATTTAGCCCATACACTCCCATGGGCTGGGCACCTGGGTCGTAACAAGACACATCTACGCACAAGTTCACGCTTTTATTGGCCCTCCATGTACACAGACATTCAGAAATATTGCACTACATGTCCCACTTGTCAGAAAACCGCCATTCCCCGCAAGTCAGATCGAGCCTTCCTGCAACCACTCCCAGTAATCTCCACTCCTTTTCGCCGGATTGCTATGGACATTGTCAGCCCTCTGGTGAAGAGTGACAACCACAGAGAAAGGTATTGTACCTTTTGTCCTGGAAATGAGAGAACGGCTAGCAGAATATCTGGAAGAGGCAGAGGTCAATCTGCGAGAAGCACAGAAAAGCCAGAAGACCTGGTATGATCAACAGGCAAGGCATCGCAAATTCCAGCCTGGCCAGAAAGTGCTGTTACTTCTTCCTTCCTCCAGCAACAAACTCTTGGCAAAGTGGCAGGGGCCGTACACCATCAACCGCAAAATGGGGCCAGTGACTTATGATGTCCTGCACCCAGAAAAGAAGAAACCAAAGCAGATCTACCATGTCAATTTGCTGAAAGAATGGAAGAAGGACCCCATCCTGGCTCCAGCACAGGCATTGATGGTGAGGAAGGTGGACCCTGAGGAAGAAGTGGAAACGGAACTGGAGGCTCTGATCAGAACTGCTCCCCCTATGTTGGCCCATCTTACACCAGAGCAAGCTGCACAGGTCCTCCATGTCTTTCAGGAGACCTCTCCCCTTTTTGCGGCCAGTCCAGGGAAGACGACACTGATTGAGCATGTTATCCGCTTAAAAGATGGCCGACCAATTCGCCAGCGTCCCTACCGTGTCCCACAGCAGCTGGTGGAGAAACTTCGTCAGGAGGTGGAGAAGATGTTGAGACTTGGAGTGATTGAACCTTCCACCTCTGAATGGTGTAGCCCAGTGGTCATTGTTTTTAAGAAGGATGGCTCACTCCGGATATGTATTGATTTGCGGAAACTCAACTCCATCTCAGAGTTTGATGCCTACCCCATGCCCAGGATTGATGACCTGCTCGAGAAGACCGGAGCTGCCAAATACATCACCACCCTCGATCTGTGTAAGGGGTACTGGCAGGTCCCACTGGAGGAGACGTGCTGGCCCTACACAGCCTTCAGAACACCAGCTGGGCTCTTCCAGTTTACTGTGATGCCATTTGGCCTACGTGGTGCTCCAGCCACCTTCCAGAGGCTAATGGACAGGGTCCTTCAGGGCTGCGACCACTGCTGCGCAGCTTACCTGGATGATGTGGTGATTTTCAGCCACACCTGGGAGGAGCACATTCATCACTTGTCCCTGGTCCTGGAAAAGATTCAGAAAGCTGGACTGACCCTCAACCCCTCCAAGTGTGAGTGGGCACGGCAGGAGACACGCCACCTGGGCTATCAGCTTGGTCGAGGGGAGGTGCGGTCGCAAGTGGATAAATGGAGGCTATCCTAAACTGCCCTCGACCTCGCACCAAGAAGGAGGTACTGTCCTTCCTGGGGTTGGCTAGTTGGTACAGAAGGTTTGTGCCCCAGTTTGCCACTATCGCAGCACCACTCACCGTGCTGACCAGCAAGGACCAGAGAAACCCAGTTATCTGGTCAGATGACTGTGAAAAGGCCTTCTGCTCTCTTAAATCATGCCTGTGTCATTCACCGGTCCTCAAAAGCCCAGACTTCAGCAGGAGATTCCTGGTGCAGGTAGATGCATCGGCTGCCGGCCTTGGAGCGGTCCTGGCCCAAGGGGATCCTGGAGAGGAACACCCCATCCTTTACCTGAGCCGCAAGTTGCAGCCACGTGAAACCACGTATTCCACAGTGGAAAAAGAAGGCCTGGCCATCAAATGGGCACTGGAGAGCCCACGATATTACCTGCTTGGACGGGAGTTTGATCTGGAGACTGACCACAGAGCTCTCACCTGGATCAACTCCATGAAGGACCACAACAGCCGCCTCACCCGATGGTACCTCTCTCTTCAGCCATTCAGGTTTAGAGTCCGCCATAGATCAGACAAGGCCAACGTGGTGGCAGATTATCTCTCCAGGTTGCCGCACATCGTCAAACCCTCGGGAGGAGGGGGATGATGTGACGGAGCGGCTCCATCAATGACGGCGGGGAGTGCACACACATGTAATGGCGCACACACACATACACGCACACACATAAACTTCCGATTCATTTCCCCAGGTTAACAAACTTTTCAGTCATTCAGTCATGTTCCCATTCCCGTTGAAGTAGGGTGACCAGGGGTGCACACCTGGTAGTTTTATGTCTCTTTAAGCATACATTTAAACATGTTACTCACCGGTGGCATATCAGTCGTTCCGGTTGCGGAGCATGATGCGTAGCATTTGCCGCTATTATATACCATGTTCTTGCGGGGTTTCTGGGTCATGTGACCAATTTGAAATATATATTTTTGGTCTTGGTTTATTTTATGTGTGATTTTCCTGTCAATGCATTGTGGATGCAAAGAACTGTACTACGTTTTTGTTTAATTTATATTTGTGTTGTGGAGCCTTTAGAGGCGTTCTTGGTGAAAAATGTATTTTTTCTATTTATTCTTGAGCCTGGAAGGAGGGGCTATGGGTTTATAAGGGGCTGCTGTGTTCCAGGGAAGGCAGTCTTGGTTTTGTTGCAGAGAGGGTAGCAAGTACTGACACATGTTTAATGAGTAGGAGTTACTGAAGAACTCTATTGGATTTTGAATTTTTTTCTTGTAGTTTTTGCATTGTTTGTTTGTTTGTTTTCCTCTTTTCAAACATAGTTTTCCGCACTGTAAAAATGTATCACTGTTTGCGCTTTGGGAGGCCGGCAAATAAAATCAGCACACCAGATTATCTTCTGACTACGCCTGTGAGTTTTTCCTGGGATTTTTCCCCTTACCTCCACCATTTTTGGATTTTTGTGAGGGTTAAGAAAAGAACCCTGTCACAGTTTTTCAAAACAGACACGTGCACACAGTATACACACTGTTACGCTGACTTGTCCTTTCATTCTACAGCAGCAGAAGCAGCAGGAGAAACTGGCCTTTGAGCGGCACCTGGAGGAGAGGCAAAAAGAGCACACCCAGCTTCTACTCATGAACACATCCCGCAAGGAAAACATCCTCAACTCAGTCCGACAGGTACATTACATGCTTCCTCACTCTTGGTCCTGCATTTTAAAAGAAGTATTTGCTGGATAAGCATTCTATTTTATTTTTTTTTCCATCCATCCACTATCTATACCACTTATCCTTAACCCTCTATAGTACCATGTTGCCTCTAGGCAACATAGCCCGTTTTAGCTTTTTTAGATAAAATGAGACACCCATTTAATTGGTTATTTCAATACTAAGTGGCCAGATGACCCACAGGGGTCCATTTTGCTTCCTTTTTCAGCACATGTGCACATGTCACACAGCCCCATATTTATTCATTTTCATCCAGATAATCACCTACAAAAAATATGAGTCAACTTCATTGGATAGTAAAGAAGTATTTTTAAAACGTTTACATGACATAAAATATATCAAAAGAAATTACAAAAAATTGCATGTTGTACTGTAATGGAATCACATAAAGCCATACCAGGCATAGGTTAGAATACAGATAAGTATATTTTATTTGTAAGGAAAAGAGTTATCTGAGAATTATCTAAATGTATTTGCCATGAATAAGATTTTGTAATGCAGTGAAGTGGTATAAATCACAGGTGGCACTGCCAGCTGATGAGAGTCAGGATGTCATATAGTGATGAGAAAAGAGAGATCATTTTGACAATCCAGCAGGGAGAGAGTAAGAATTAGGATGGAGATGAGGACGAAGATGAGTTGCTTCCTCAACTTTCATAAGCAGTGAGGTGCGTTAGTGAGGAAGGAGATTTTGTGTACAGGCAAGTACTTGTGAGTCTATGTTCATGCTTGTGAGGACAAGGTGGTGCATATTAGGATAGAAATTATGATGATTTTTAATGTTTTACCTTGAAACAACATTAATTCTTAATACAATAATCTGATATGATGATGTGGTTATATTTGTTTTCCACGATAGTACAATGTTGCCTGAGAGCAACAGCTGGATATGAAATACTGCTTTTCATTAAAAACAAGATAATGATCTGTTTGTTCAAATGTTTGGTTAAAGAAATTTATGTTTTCAATAAATATATTATCTGCATAAAAATAGCAAATATTTCAATTTGTCCATTATGGTACAATGTTGCCTCCAGGCAACAAACTTTTAAAAAATAAATAAAAATAAAAATAATGAAAATGTTTATTGATATTGTTAAAGTGTCCAATATTAACCAGGAAAAACACCACAATTTTTTTTTTTCCTCGCTGATATCATAATGTGTACCATAGAAGTTTTCTTTTTTTTTTTAGCTGCCTCACAGTTCACACACAGAGCACTGCAGGAGCAACAGAGTGATAGGCTGTAAATTCTACAACCGCATCTTATCTTAAAATTACCAAAACGGAGGGCAGAGTAACAGTATGATGCAGGCAGTGAGTCGCTCTGATTCTCTTTGCCCCGGTGTCAGGTGAGAGCTAAATGCTGGTCACAGACAATGGACACTGGTGTTATGACGGTGATATGATGAGTTAAAAATGGCTGAGAGAACTGAGCTATGACCAAGACACCAACTTTATGTCTGCAGTGTCTCTAGTATATATATATTATAGTGGCGGCCCGAATTATTGCAGCTGTTGCAGTATTATAAATTTGTCCTCTGTCATTCAGGGCTGTCTTTTGGGGCGTCTTCTTCAGTAATGCTGTCGTTCAAATTTTCATTAACATTTTCTGTCATTTTCCCCTTTATCTCGCTCCTACTGTACACTTCAGAAATTGGAATATGTTGTGATTTATGACAAAGTCCAATCTCTGGTGATCAGCATATTCTTTTTCTGTTACTTTTCTTCATAAGAAACAGTCAAATATCAGTTAGAAATTAATGTTATCGTGTAAAATGAACTAATTTCTGGAGAGTTTGATTGTTTATTCCTCCATTTGCCTTGTGTCCATTTGAATTAATCTTCTACCTTTGAGCTGATCACGCATCTCCTTGATGTGCTAATAGCTAGACTTAGAGAAGACTCCCCTTGTCTCTGTTTCTTGTCCATTTTTATGGGTTAATTATGGGAAATCAAGGAAGAAATATGTCCTGGTCACCATCCTGAGCGTCCTTACTGTAAAACTTTTAATGTCAAGGGTCCAATGTCCAGGCAACCCTCGAGGCACCTTGGGGGACCAAACGTGTACATTCTGCTTATTTGATTTTTTTGATTCTCAATATTTCGGTCAGTTTTAAGGCTAATTGTATGAAACTTGGCCAGGATTTGTTTTTTTATTATTATTTTTAAAATTCCATGATTGCAAGGTGTATAGAATGGGAGATTTGCACATGCCTACACTCTTTATCCTCGGGACTGATTTGGTCCCATGACTCCCATTATAACCACATATTTTTGATATACTGTAATCCTGACATATTATAATGCTTTTCCCATGAATACCTAATAAATCTAAGCCTCTACCTTCAAAATACTGGGAAAACAGATTTTAGGTGTGATGACCCCCCCCTAAACCACCAGGGGCAGCAGAGCTTCATCAGGCCTGGTTTTCTTACCTTGCAAAATGCATGGCAATAAAAAAGCTGAACACACACACAAAAGTAGTCTTGGTGTGTTGGGAAGAGTGAAGAGCGGTGTGAATGTGGTTGAGAATATATTTTTGTTATCAATTATTGACCTAGTCAAGGCTGTAACAACCTCATCCCAAATATTCCACTTCGCACCTCATTTTTGGAAAATATTGCAAATTTTGTGTTTTTCCCACTGAAAAAAACAGGTTCTTTTGACAAAAAGGGCATAAAAACATTTTTAAAAATAATAAAAAACTTTATATCTATGGTTAGGTCTGAAGTTATTGAAAAGATTTGATGCAGTGAAAGGGAAAGATTTATATAACATTTTTATCACACTTTTATGAGAGGGACCATTTTGGGACCTAAGGGTAAAAAGTGTAACTTCGTTTTTAAGGAGCCTCAAGGGTTACTAGCCTGTGACCAATGACAGGATTGGTGTCTGCTACATTTTTATGACAGTTCATTATACCGTTTTCATCATCCAATTAATTGCTTTGTCTGTTAAACATAAAAATGCTCTATAAAGTTCAACATAGTACAAAGCTATGCCTTCACATTACTGAAAAGTAATTATAAAATCAATTTTACTTATATAGTCCAAAATCACAAATCTGCCTCAAAGGGCTTTACAGTCTGTACAACATATGACAGCGTCTGTCTTTAAACCATGGAGCCAGTCAGTAGATCACATGAGAAGATCAAAGCCATAGTTTCCTATCATGTCTGTTGCACTAAGCCCCAAGCCCATTTATTCCTGTTGAAGACAAAAAATTTTAAAACAGCTCACAAGTTTGTACTTTGATTTATTTAAGTTAAAAATACCTGTGTGTTTTTTTTTTTACTGCCTATTGTGGAATGGTTGTTTTCATTTGTTTGGCCCTCTCTGCCACACACTGTTTTATATCTGCTCTGAGTATGAATGAGTCTGAATGGCTAAGTTCTGGCCATTTAATGGCTGACTGGCATGCTCATGAGAAATGAAATTCATCTCAGTGTGCACTGTGCACACTGATTCTACACCAACTATAGATAATGGGAAATGAAATGAAATGAAAAAAGTCACCTAATCTCCAACAACCCAGTGAGGTTAGCACCAGTTATGGAGTTTTTGTTATCTGTTTATTTGTCTGTTTGCTTTGTGTTGATTTTATCTACATTAGTGTGTATAATCTGTCTAATACGTAGGAGCAGGAACGTCTAGAGCAGGGAGTCAGTCAGCAGCAGAGGGCTCAGGAGGCAGAGAGGCTGCTGGTACTGGAGAAAGTGCGACAAGCTGAAGACAGCATCAGCAGCCGCATTAGTAACATGCTGATGGACAACCACCGGTAGGACCTGACAGAACGTATTTTTTTGTTAAGAGAGGGTGTGTGGATTTGTGCCAAGTTGCTTTGATCAATTGACCACAGATGCATCTCTGCTAACTGCAGCATATTTATGTCTATTTTTCCAGCCAGAAAAAGAGCACAGAGTTTCTTCAAGCCATGGAGGAAGATCGGTGAGTGGAGAGATAACTGATTCATAACACCCAGTTACAGCAAAGAGATGTGAGGCATTCCAATACATGGCAGCATTCATGCAGTTGTTTTCCACTTACCAGACTGACTGCTAATAGACATTTTCCACGTAAAATGGACAAAGGGCTTTCCAGAGGAGGGAAAATAAAAACACAATAACAGGACACTGGAGACTTTAAAATCTTCACCTCAAAGAAGAAAAACCTTGGTACAGCATACTGTAGTGGAAAATATGTTTAAAATATTTTTATGTGATGAGAAAATCCAGGAGGTTTAATAAAGTAATGAAAATAAACAATAAGTGATTTAGATTATGGATGGATGAACAAACAAGGTGTGGGCTCATTTTGTACAGGGGCACAGTCTCATAAAGCAATGTATAGGAAACACTGGACCCCACTGGAGAATTGGGGGCATATTTGCATAACATAAGTCGCACTGACTAGTTGTAAATTTAGTCCTACTGTCTCCAAAAAAGGTCACAAAATGTGACTAAATGGTCGTAGTCTGGAGCCCAGTAGTCTTCTTCTGGAGATGCTTTTCTCTTTAGCCTGAAGCTGTCATTGTTGTCAGATGGTTTTTACTTATTGACAAAGTTTTAAAAGTACTTTGTGTTTGTCTCATATTTGTATTTGTATGAGCCATGAAGCTTATGGCTTTTGGGAAACAAAAGACGAGACACTTGTTCCTTGAATTTTTTGTTAAACCAGCAGTTCTCCCCAGACTTGGTGCAGTTTCTCTCTATGTTACTTGAGACTCTGCCTTAAGGCCAATTTATACTTCTGCGTAGAGCCGACACCGTAGTTATGGCATACTGACATACCCTCTTGCTGTTTGCCACAGCTTCTTTTCTAATAGTTATCTCTGAGTTTGACACACACAAGTTTATGTTCAAATCCTGCACTTTGTGGTATTTAGTTGGTTTTTGTAATCTGTCTATACTCCAGTTTCTAGCAAGAATAAAATAATTGTAATTGGTACAAAATCAGAACATCCTTTTTACATTTCACCATGATTTTCAACTGTCTGGCACCTAGGTTAATGTTAAAGTCAGCAAACCATTACTATAATAATGCTGTTGTTGACTTCCCCCACAGGATCCGTATGGAGCATCTGACTGCCATCACACAGGAAGAATCCAATTCATTGAGGAGAAGGGAGGTGGCAGGTAAGCAGCTGAGCAGTTGTAAAATTAGTTTGTCCATCTGCTTACACTAAAACATCTTTACTGTAACAGATCTTTTCTCAGAGTTAATCTCTTAAAATACTTTATTCATTCAGTTTGCAGTTTATTAGATACACCTAACTAATGCAGTCTAATCCAACAGTCCTGCAATAAATTTTACCTTCCTGGAATTTCTAATGTTCATTTGTTTATGAAATTGTTTTAGAGAGACGCTGAATCAACCATATGATAATTTTCGAGGATGTAGTTTGTAGTGCTGTTGAAGTGTATTGCGTTACAGAGGGGAAGGTTTTTCTGTTATGTAGCCTACCCTTGTTGATATAAAGGGGTGGACAAAAAATATTAACAGCTGTCTGTATAATGCAGTAGAAGCTAACAGCACCACAAACTGTAGCCACCAGAATGTTGAACAAAGTTGAATCAAAACCTCTCTGAAACAACAAACTGAAACATTTGAACCTTCATAAATTTAGGATCTATTGCTGGACTGTGGTATTAGACCGTGCCAGACGTTCTCTATTTTCTGAAGTCCATCACCTTAAGGCATTAAATCAACTCCACAAGCTTCTACGATATGCATGTCTTCAGTCAATAGATTGTAGTGAAAACAAGTATTAACTGCAAAGATAAAGATACTAGACTCCAATAATTGTGTAGACAAACAATGTTACAGAGGTCCAAAATTTACCCTAACTTATATCTGCTGTTTTTTTGTTTTGTTTTTGTTTTTTTAGTAACATTGGTTTGATGTCAAAGGCTAGAATGTGCAGACATTCAGGGAGGTGTTTTCAACAGGATAGCTTGTGTACAAACAGGCGGCAAATTAAGGAAAAAACAACATAATGTGTCTTAGTAAGGTGGTATTGATTATACAGGTCTCTGGAACCCCACTGGAGGGATGGAATACCATTTTTCCCCAAAATATTCCCTCATTTGTTTTTGTTTTAAATGATGGTGGTGAGAGTGCTGTCCAATGCGAAGGTCTGGTGACTGGGAAGGCCATAGCATATGATTGGCACAATGTTCACAGTGACCCCATGTGCCCTATGGATGGGAGCATTGTGATCCTGGAATAGACCACCCGCATCCAGATAGAAATGTTTCATCATAGGATAAAGGAGATCACTCAACTCAACACAACTTTGTGTTGATGTGCAGTGACGCTTCCCTCTAAGGCAGGGGTGTCAAACTCAAATTCACAGTGGGCCAAAATTAAAAACTGGGACAAAGTTGCGGGCTAAACTCAATATTTATTGAAATATTGACTGCAATTGTGCATGTTTTCCCTTCTTTCCAGATATGTAATGTTAAACCTTTTCATATGGAAATAAACTTTAGTTTTGCTTAAACATTAAATCCAGAACAAGCAAAGCTTAATATTATAAACATATGAGAAATTAAATTTGAAATAAAAGACACATCAGTGGTATTCGTTTCTTATTTAAATAAATAAAATAAATTATTATGTCTCTCTATCTGTAGCCTTTCGAGTTCCTTTTAAATGTAAATCATTTTTCACAGGCCAACAACAAAACAACCAAAAATAATAATAATTTCCTTCAATGAAAATCCAATCTTTCAACTATTAACAGTCATAGTGTCGTCTTATGTTATATTCTTTCGTTACAGCCACATTGGCTCTGCACACAAGACAAACAGGTCTGTCCTTTACAGTGGTGAACATATAATCTGCCTCCCACCTGTCTTTTGTTTGGCCATTTTTCGGGAGGGGTGGACTAAATTTGCCTGAGGTGACTGGTAGCACGATTGCTAATGATTGTCAACAGAAAAGGCGGGGGCGCTTACTGGTCTCAACTGACGCGCCAACGCACTAGCAAAGCGTTCTGGGATTTGTAGTATTAGCAGTGCATGCGCTATATACTGGCGGGCCAGCTCTAATACATATTTGATATGATCTTGCGGGCCAAATATAATAACACCTGGCCTGCGGGCCTGAGTTTGACACATATGCTCTAAGGCAATTAGTGGACCCAAACCATGCCAGCAAAATCCCTCCCACAGCATAACAGTTTAGGGGTCAAGCATTGAGGCCTGTACCATTCATTTGGTGTATGTGACACAAGGATGACTTATCTGACTCACTTTTTTTCATATCCCTCTTTGTAATGAGGGATTTATGCACTGCAACCCTCCAACAATATCCCTCTCTGTGTAACTGTAAATGGTCTGTTCTTGCTGTCACATTCTGATCATGTTCCTCAGTGACATTCTCAGTCACCTGAGGAAGAATTGGTCTTCTGTTTCTCCTTACATATTGCACTAATGCACGAACATCACGGTCATCAAATGTGCGCTGTTGGCCACAATTTCCAACCCTATTAACTGATGTCCTTCCCATAGATCTAAATGCAAATGTCACTTAAGTCAGTGCTTCTGTTCAAACACTAGCTGAAACACTAGCCAGCAGTCTTTGTTGCTTTCCGTCATCCATTTCCGAACAATGAACCCTCTTTCAAAATCACTTAGATTTTCTCCTCTACCATCTTGTTAAGGGCACTTGTCTCTACTGAACCCAAGTGCAGATTCAGAAGCAGAGTGCTGAATGAAAAAGTAATTTATTGTGAAGTTGAATCTGTCAAAAGGGGGAGCTGGGCTGGGCTGAGCAGACACATTGGCAGGAGGGAGTGGGGCAGGGAAACAGGTCTCTGCAATTCCAGGGGGAGGTCAGATGAATGTGGTATCGGTTTGGGGAGCACAGGAGGGGGTCAGAGGCAGCCAGGCAGATTCTGGAGGCAGAGGAGAATCAAAAAGGTTTAAGTTTAAAATATGCTTAGCTGGAATAAGACTGACTGTGTTCACTGAGTCTGTGATTTGTTGGCATGGTGTAACTCAAGTCTGGTAACTGAGGATGGAAGGCAGCTCCAAACCAGTGACTGCAAATATGAACACCTTCCTGTAATCAACCACACACACACACACATGAAGAGAGAGAGAGAGGCTCCTATCTAGGAAGCCAATAGAGAGGGACTGACACATCTTGATATAAAATCAGAGTCATGAATCAAGCAGGAGCATGATTGGATGTTAATTGCTCAAGTGTTCCATGCAGTGCACCTGTGTAGAAAGCATCTGCATTTGTTATGTTTCTCCACTCATTTATTCAGGTTTTTCCTTTTAATTTGTCACCTGTCTGTGGGTTTGTGGCTGGCTATGTTGCCATAATTTTTCACAAACCCAAAAATGGACTTTAGCAAAACTATCAAAATTCTCTTTCTCTACAGGAAGTGTCTTTCTTTCTGTCTAACACTGGTCTAGAGCGAGATATCTTATTTTCAAGACTGTCTTGAAATAAACAGACTTTTCACAATCATCAGAGGAGGATTCCCAAAATTGTACTTGTATACATAAGGATTGATCACATTTAGATTCGTTACATTTTGGACACTCCATGTTTGACTCTCTAGCAAAACAGAAATAAAGTACAGAAATGTAAACGATGTGTTTGAGGTAATTTAGAAACAGTGTCTCCATTAGTAAGTTAGTTTGTCTACCAGAGAGCACTGACAAAATTATTTTTACACTGTATTTCCCAATCAGTACATATCTTAGTCACAACTGTTTAATTCTATGTTTGATGAAATGCGCTTATGTAAAAAATGAGTATCAGCTAATATATCATAATAAGATATCATAATCTCAAATATTGATATTGGTATCTGCGCCACAAGTCAAGTACTGGTCAAACTACATTCTTCTTCTCCCTGCAGAGGGACTGTTTTTATATTTTCTCCCCATTGTTCCCTCACACATTTTCTTTTCCTCCAAAATCTTAATCCACCCATCCCCTCTCCTCCATTTCTGTGTGTTCAAGGGGCCATGCAAAAGATGTTGTCAGACAGCTGTGCTATGAGTCTCCTCCAGGAAGCCAGTGACTGTCGCAGACAGAGTCTTGTCTCTGAGGCCTGCAGGAGGTTAAATATGCACACTAATACAGACACCAGATCTGAGAAGATGGATGGTAACATAGTTTTGAGAAACATGCTATAAACCTGGTATGTGTTTTTTCTTCCCTTGTTCTGTAACAGTATGGAGAATTTGGATAGGAAGTTTGATAAGATGCTCTCCCTCCAAGCTTTGGACAAATCAAAAGCCATTGCTCACATCTTGCAGGAGGTATTTGGTGCCGAAATATGCCATCTATAGCTGTCTAGCATTTTCATCCTTGGTTTAACTGTTATTATTAGAACTTGGTGGATAATTCTAGCTCAGTGTATGTCATGTCATGTCATGTTCACTGAATGTTCTCTGCAGGAGGAGATGCAGAAAGCAGCATTCCAGGCTTTGCAGCTGCAGAAAGATGCTGTACACGGCTACATCCGCAACCAGGTATGTGTGGAGGGGTGGAGATGGGTTTACAGTGCTCCTTGAAATTATGTGAATACCTTGAGCAGTGTCGATTTTTCTGTTCTCATACCGTGATTTTCAAATTTTATCATGGCCAGCTTTTATGTATGAAATGCAAAAGTGAATTTCCAGCTGCATTGGTAAAGTCAAGTAGGCAATAGTATCAGGTGAAACACAGTTGGGTGTTCAATTAATCAATTAAGCAGACCAATCAAAAGGGACATACTTAGGAAAGGGTTGGGGCAACACTAATTAAAAGAGAGAGGAAACCAACCAAAGCACTGTAGTGCCAAGGTGTACCCACACAGATCAACAATGCTGAAGAAGAAGGTAGTATCAGAATCAGACTTTATTGCCAAGTAAGTTTGCACATACAAGGAATAGTGACAACATCAGTCAGGGCAGATGGTCTTATAGCTTTATAAGACCATCTCCAAAAGATTTCAGCTCCATCCATCCACTGTATTACAAATCATAAACAAATGGAAGGCATTCAACATGACTGCAACTTTGCCTAGAAATGGACACCCATCAAGACAAACACCAAGAAGCACCAGGAAAATAATAAATCACAATAATAATAATGCCACAAGACAATGACCCAAAAGATTCCAGCAAAACTACCAAGAAATGGTTAAAGAGAAAGAGGAATCATACTCTGGAATGGCCCAGTCAAAGTCTGGACCTCAATCCAATAGAAATGTTGTGGCTAGACCTGAAGCAGGTGGTACATGCCAGATGTCCCTCCAATCTCTCTCAACTGGCTGAGCTTTGCATGGAAGAGTGAGCAAAAAGCAGACTGGGTAGTGGTTACAGAAGACATTTAGTTGAAGTAATAGCTGCAAAAGGAGGTGCCTCAGGCTACTAACTAAGGGTTCACATACTTTTGCACATGACAATTTTTCAGTTTTTGTGAAATAAACCACATTTGTTGAATAATTAACAAAAACTCTACAAAAAAATGACCATGTCTGGAGGGCTCACAAACTTTCAAGCAGCACTGTATGGAATACACACTAGAACCATACCATAAAATGCATTTAATTCTTCAGTTTACAGTTCTGTATGGCTCACGTTATGTTGTTTTTCAAGTTGTGACAGACCTCAAATATACACTGAAAGTGGAAAGCTAGTTAGCATAGCTTGCTAATCTTAGCACCAATTCCCTGTAGATGTTATGTTTTGTACATGTTATTTTAACACCTGCTGAGTCATCAGCAGCTCCTGCACACTCATTGCTGTGGTTGTCCAGCATTAAGGGTCCTTTAAACCAATGATTTTGGGCAATCATGAGAGAAGCGTGGTTAAAAAGTTTTGGTCATCAATCCAAAACAGTGATCAGAGATCCCACTCTGAGACTACCAGTGGTGGATTTAGAGCTTTGCATTCACTGCACGATCTGGAAGCCTCAAATTGATATCATACAAATAAGATTTTATCAGATCCTTCTCGCACATGATTATGACACGATGATGGGAAATAATTAAACTGTCAGCTCCACGCATTGGGTAGTCCTGTAACTTCAGCACCCTTAGTCACTCACAGATGGGACTAAGCAACAGTCAACAACTTTGAAGTGATATAAGAAACTACTTATATTGCTTGATCACACTGTTATGACACCAATCCATTTACAGACAGACTCCTTTGAGAGAGATTAAATTATTTTTTACCTGAAAATGCAGAGTGGGTTGCAGAATGTTTTTCTGCCCATGGTAATGTCTAGAGTCTGTCTCACAGACAGCATACACACCCAAAACATTCCACCAAGAGAGGCAAAAGGCAAAAAAAACCTTAAATTACTTGCTACTGCTATGAAGCGTTTTCCTGCCTGCAACATTTTTGTTTTGTTTTTGTTTACGCTCACCACTCTAATCACCATCGTTTCCCACCAGAGCAGGCAGCTGTTTTCAGTTAAATAACTGAATATTAATTTTGTCACGAATATCCATCACCTGCCCAGTAACAAACAGTAGACATTTCCTCCAGAAGTTGGTAGAAACCAAAACAGAGCTAAAAGTGTGTATCGTCGTAAGTGACTATTGGACTCAAATTTGTCAGGTGGACATAACGATGACTCTAGATGAATGCTTATGTTGCTCCATGCTGCCTGTTAGATGTGTAAATAAGCAACTGCTAGCAAACACATTAGCCATTGCAAGTTTTAAAAAGTGATAAACAGTGGCTGTTGTGTTTCCACTGCCCCCAAATGGCAAAAAAAATAAATTAATGTAGGTTTATGACTCAACCTCAATTTGAGATGTAAGCAGTCAGAAAGTTGTGCTTGTTACAATGAATATATACTGCATATAGGGGGAATTATTGTAGTTTTTTTCTCTCTGATTTTAATTTTTCCTCTCTCTAAATTCACCAGCAGCCTGCTCATATGTAATTCATCTTTACTCACATTCATAAATTATAACGTACAAATTTGTACCCACAAAACCCTGTGTAATATTACTTACAGATTGAACATCATTTCATCAGTGTTTTCATCTTGACTTTGTGTTAAGTAGCATGTCCTTTTTTCCAGCTAGCTTCATGTTTGCTTCTCCACTATCCTCAGATCAAGCTTATTGAGGGCGAATTAATGCAGCTGACTAAACTGGAGATTAAAAAACGCAATCTGGATTCTGAGAACCTGCAGGTGGGTGTCACTGCCTTCTTTCATTGTCTTCCCTCATTTTCTTGATTTTTTTTCGTTCTTATTCTTATTCTTATTCTTCGTTCTTATTTCCATGTCATTGCTCCATGGCAACAATTAACATTATACATGCTGATGTTCAAGAAAATAATTAGATATTACATACATAATTTAAATTGAGTAATAATAATAATAGTCATTATTATATTATTCATATCAACAGCAGGCTAGTGCTTTATTTTTAGCCTCTCAGCAACAGCATTTTCTAATGAATGTGTGTCATCACTCTCACATCATGGTGTGTGTGAATGTGCAGGAGGTTCTGGTGGAGCAACGCACAGCTCTCAGTGATTTGTTGCAGCAGCTACTGAAGCAGAGGGACCAGAGAGAGCAGGAGCTGCGTCAGATTCTGGTGAGGAAATGGCTGCTTTGTGACCAGGCTGTGGACTAGTCAAGTCTGTTTTATTTATATAGTGCCAAATCGTAGCAGAAGTTATTCATAGAGTGCAGATCTAGTCTGAGTGTGTAATGCAAGTTCAACAGATGAGATGTACTGTGGTGGTGGTGATGATGACGATGGTAATAATAATAATAATAATAATAATAATAATAATAATAATAGGGCAGCATTGTGGTGCAGTGGTTAGCACTGTTGCCTCACAGCAAGAAGGTTCTGGCTTCAACCCCCTCTTTGTTTCCATCACGTCTCCACTACCATCATAGTTAGTTTTGTGGAATGGCCATTTTAAAACAAGAGTTAACAGCCTACCTCAGTGTTGCTCCTGCATTGCTGTGGGTGTATGCTGTGAGGCAGCTCAAAAAAATGCAATAAGTCATTGAATCTCATTTCGTAAGTCAAATCAGGGTCTTCCCAATGGATGCATCAAATCATTAACCTTAAGGGAGGGGCAGCCTTAAGACATTACATATTGTGTATTTAAACATGGAGTGGGTGCCTCCCAGATCCAAACCTCAAGATCGTTCCGTGGGAGGGGAGCCTGAAAGCTGAAGGCTTTGCCCCCTATTCTACTCTCAGGGACTCTAGGCACCACAGGTGTGCCTGCATTCTGGGAGTGCAGTGTTCTAGTGGCGTAATAGAGTAGTATGTGTCACGGCTTAGCAGCTGGACCCCAGAGCAGACACAGAATTGGGGGATCCAAGACCTCTCCTCTGCCCCGTAGCCCTCCCAGTCAACCAGAAACTGCAGACCATGGCCATGGCGCTTGACATCCAGGACCTGGCTAACCGAGAAGGCCGGGTGACCATCCACAATCTGGGGGGTGGAGGGGGCTCAGCCGGAGGGTTCAGGTGGCAGGTGGACACTGGCTTGAGCAGGGAGGCCTGAAAGGCGGGGTGGATCCTGAGGGAGTCTGGTAGCTTTAAGCAGACCACTGAAGGATCACTAAGCTTCTTCAATCACAAAGGAACCAATGAAACGCGGAACCAACTTCCGTAAGGAAACTTGTAAAGGTAAGTCCTTAGACGAGAGCCAAACCCTCTGACCTGGTTGATACTCGGGAGCTGGGGCACGGCAGCAATCCGCTAACCGACAGTTCCTGGCCACAGATCTCAAAAGAGCCGCTTGAGCCTCCCTCTACACTCTCAGAGAGCAGCAGAGATGAGCTTGGACAGACTGCACAGCAACCTCCTCCTCCTGAGATGGGAAGAGAGGTGGCTGAAAACCATACATAGCCATAAAAGGGGACATACCGGTGGCTGAACTGGTGAGCGAGTTATGGACGTATTCAATCCAGGGTAAATGGACACTCCAGGAAGCTGGCTGGTGGACACACATGCATCGGGGGGCGGCCTCCAGGTCCTGGTTTGCCTCCCCCGTCTGGCCGTTTGACTGGGGGTGATGCTTGTAGATGCCCCCAGTGCTTTACAGAATTTCCTCCAGAAACAATATCCTTGGGGATACCATGGAGACGGAAAACATGTGGCACTATAAGGTCTACGGTCTCCAAGGCAGAGAGGAGTTTAGAGAGTGGAATAAAATGAACTGCCTTGGAAAATCGATCAACAACTGATAATATAGTTGTGAGGGAGGCAACCCGGTAACAAAGTCCACTGCAATATGAGACCAGGGGCGGCTGGGCACAGGGAGTGGGTGAAGCAGACCAGCAGGAGGCTGGTTGGATGTTTTCCCCCGGGTGCAGACGGCGCAGGCGGCAACAAATTGAGGGACTGCAATTTTTCTGACAGACATTGTGATTTGATTTGCAATTTAATTTTGAAAGTCAAGCCTCAGTCCAGGATTCACTATATACATATAAAACATATGATGGAGCATTACCATTTAAGATATAATTGAAATATTAACTGCTCTGTGTACTAATCCAAGGATGAGAATGAAAATGTATGAATCCAAAATGTATTTATTCTAACAATAAATGGTATAGAACATACATATAGTGAACCATAGAACAATCCTCACAAAACAAACAGTATCACTACATTTGCGTGCCTTCTTTGCAGTAACTTTACATCAGTCATACTGCTGCCTGTGGTGATACACTGAGGGGGAGTGACAGGAGACTGACAGGCACACAGAGTAGTGACAAACACAGCCGATTAAAACTTTACAGGATTTGTCCCGGTAGAAATACAAAATAGAAATACAAACCTAACTTAATGTTAGCTAGTTCATTCTACTATTTTCTTTTATTTTTTCTTCTTTCTCTCTCTCCTTCTCGGCTCAACTGCGTATTTTGCAACTTTATAACATCAGCGGCGATAATTTCACTGTTCGTTCAGCCCTACTCTGTGCTATGATGCACTAAATCATGACTGAAAATTCTCAAATACACTTTTATTATGTAGAAAGTCACTGATTGGTGAATGCTTTATCAAGGATCTTAGTGAGAAAGGGAAGGTTAGATGTACTCTGGGTGTGTAGTTGGCTAAAACACCTGGATCAATAATACGATTTATAAGAATAACTGAACTTTTCTAGAAGTAGTATGTGTGAACACAAAGGGCACACACACACGTAGAGAGAGATAAATGCCATATACAGTACCAGGCAAAAGTTTTGACAGACCTTCTCATTCAGTGTTTTTTCTTTGTTTTTATTACTTTCTACATTGTAGATTAATATTTAAGACATTAAAACTTATATTATTATATTATCAAAGTGTCCTACTTTTGCTTTGGTGACAGCTTTGCTTACTTCTGGCATTCTCTCAGTCACATTCATGATGTAGTTACCTGGAATGGTTTTCAGTTAACATCAGGTGTGCCTTGTCAAGAGTTAATTTGTGGAATTTCTTGCCTTCTTTGTGTGTTTGAGATCATCGTTGTGATGTGCAGAGGTAGGGTTGGTACACAGTTCTAAATAGTGAATAGCCCTATTCGACTACCGTTCTAATCCATATTATGAACCACTCCACTAAATAAAGAGAAACAACAGTCTATCATTACTTTAAGACTTGAAGGTCAGTCAGTCTGGACAATTTCAAGAACTTTGAATGTATCCTCAAGTGTAGTCACAAAAACCATCAAATGCTATGATGAAACTGGCTCTCATGAGGACTGCCCCAGGCAAGGGAGACCAAGAGTTACCTCTGCTGCAGAGGATAAGTTCATTAGAGTTACCAGCATCAGAAACTGCAAATTAACTTCACCTCAGATTAGAGCCCACAGAGTTCAAGCAGCAGACACATCTCAACATCAACTGTTCAGAGGAGACTGTGTGAATCAGGCCTTCATGGTTGAATAGCTGTTAAGAAGCCACTACTGAGGAAGAACAACAACAACAACAAGAGAATTGCTTGGGCCAAGAAACACAACAATTGCAACACGCAATACACATCAGACATAATCTGACCTAAACCTAACTGAGATGGTTAGAGATGAGTTGGACCACAGAGTGAAGTCAAAGCAGCCAACAAGTGCTAAGCACCTCTCGGAACTCCTTCAAGACTGTTGGAAAACCATTCCTAGGTGACTACCTCATGAATCTGACTAAGGGAATGCCAGAAGCCAGCAAAGCTGTCATCAAAGCAAAATCTGGCTTCTTTGAAGAATCTAAAATGTAAAAGATATTCTGTTTTGTTCAACACTTTTTCTTTATGACATAATTCCATATGTGTTCCTTCATAGTTTTGATGTCTTCAATATTAATCTACAATGCAGAAAATATTAAGACTAAAATAAAAAAAAGAGAAGGTCCAAACTTTTGGCTAGTACTGTACATACGATACACAGCATACCATGTTGGTTTAGTGTTAACTTCCATCGTTGGACAAGAAATGGACTGATCAAAAACCAAAGTTTATATACAACCAAGAAACAACAGAGACAGATTGCAGTCCAAGACATGCTCTACCCAGATGTTGACAAACCATATATACAGTTGCAAGAAAAAGTATGTGAACCCTTTGGAATTTCATGGTTTTCTGAATTAATTTGTCATAAAATGTGATCTGATCTTCATCTAAGTCAAAGGTATTGACAAATATAATGTGCCTAAAATAATAACACATTTTTTTTTATCTTTCATGTCTTTATTGAACACACTCATTCAACATTCAAAATGGTAGTGGAAAAAGTAAGTGAACCCTTGGAATTAATAGCTGGTTGACCCCCCCTTGGCAGCAATAACCTCAACCAGGCGCTTCCTGTAGCTGTAGACCATACCTGCACATCGTTCAGGAGGAATATTAGCCCATTTTTCCTGGCAGAACTGTCATATTCTTTGGACGTCTCATGTGTATGGCTCTCTTCAAGTCATTCCATAGCATCTCTATTGGATTGAGGTCTGGGCTCTTTACGGTTGGGATGATGTTTTCATGATGATATGCAGTGCCCTTTTTACGCCAGATGTAGTGCTGTGTGTTCTTCCCAAATAGTTCAATCTTAGTTTCATCAGTCCACAAAACATTTTGCCAATACCGCTGTGGAGTGTCAACGTGCTCTTTCGCAAACTTCAGGCATGCAGCAATGTTCTTTTTAGCAGCTTCCTTTGTGGTGTCCTGCCATAGACACCCTGCTTGTTCAATGTTTTACGTACTGTATACTCATGAACACAGATGTTAGCTAGCTCCAGTGATGCCTTCAAATCTTTGGCTGTCACTCGGGGTTGTTTCTTTACCTCATTGATGAGTCTTCTTGTGCTCTTGGGGTCATTTTGACTGGGCGCCCACTTCTCGGTAGAGTAGCCACAGTCCCAAAGTGTCTCCATTTGTAGATTGTTTGCCTAACTGTAGACTGGTGAATTTCTAAAGTCTTTGAAATTACTTTATAACCCTTTCCAGCTTTATGTAAATCAACAATTCTTGATCGTAGATCCTGCATGGCTCACATAAGCATATTCTTCTTGTGATGAGTAAAGTCAAAGTGAGTGGTTTTTATCAGTCAAAGTAGCTCTAGTCCACACCTCCAAAGTCATTTTCTTAACAAGACTCCGGGTATGCTAACACCTGACTCCAATTAGCTTTTTTGAGGTCATTAATTCAAGGGTTCACACAGTTTTTCCACTAGCACTATGAGGTTTTTATGGTTGCTCTCAATAAAAACATGAAAGGTCAGAAATTCTTTTGTGTTATTATTTTTAGGCACATTATATTTGTCAATACCCTTGACTTAGATGAAGATCAGATCACATTTTATGACAAATTAATGCAGAAAACCATGAAATTCCAAAGGGTTCACATACTTTTTCCTGCAACTGTCTATAGGCAAGCCCTTTCTCCTGTAATAATGGTAGCTGAAGTGACAATGAAATTAGCTATCTCTCTGTCACTTTAAAGCAACAGGAAGAAAGCATCTCAAGAGATTTTGGTGCTTGGATTCACACAGAAGGAGTTACATGCTTTATTCTTAATTCTTTATTCAGATTCCAATAAGCCTCACTGTAGCTGTTGCTAGTCCTCCTGGGGTCCACATTAAATCATACATAGACTGACAGCATCATCAGCAACATGGAAACAGACATTCAAACATCAACTGACACCTTGTCGGTCTAGACACAAATTACATAATTGGGGTCACAGTAATCAACAAATCAGACGGATTAAACAACAAATGTACAGAGGTTGTCAAACAATGCATAATTTTCAAATAGTGTAATTCAATTCAATCATTGGTATCATCATTGGTATATAGTGTGGTCTCTCTCATTAGTTTCTGTTTGAGCAATTTTTTTAATAGGTATTTGCTTCTGATGTGTTTAACGTGTATATAATGAGTTCTACTGGCTGGAGTCTCTATAAATGATGATTTTGGCTTTGTAAGTTCAAGATGACCCATGCTGACCTGTATAGTTAGTTGTCCTCTATGATTGCATTTTGGGGAAATATTAGAAGACCGGATAATAATTTAGCCTTAATGGTGAGGGGTGTGACAAGCTCACGACATGAGATGATACACGATTTTGGGTTCACAAGAGATGAGACAAGATTTTAACACTATTCACTGCTTCAATGACAAAATACATGATTGGAAAGATTCTTTTATTTGAAAGTCACAAAATGCATAACAATGCAGGCGCATTTTGAAATGTCTGAGTTTCTAACTTATAACTGAAGCTGTGTGTAACCTTCTAACTGAACTCTTTTCCACAAATGAAACAAAAATAAAAAAATTAAAACTTTTCTAAGTGCCAACAATAATCAAAGTACTACTCAATACTGTGCAAACAGAGACTGACCAAATTTTTCTTCAAGCATGATACAGAGCTAACAGATGGTTATAACTACACAGCCCAGCCAAAGATATGGTCATGTTCTTTTTCAAAAATGTCTCAAATGTCTTTGCATACTGCTCGTGTTAGCCACCATGTACAGCACTTCACGAAGAACACCATAGTTGTTAACATTAGATTTTAATGCAGACACTTCAGAAAGTTCTTGAACAGCCATTTAAATTTAACTGTTCGTAAAAAAAGGTAATATTAAGCTATGACCACAAACCAATTCAAATGTATCCCGGACTAGCCTTTGCCATTGCTAGCCATTGTTAGCAATACCAGTTGCAACAATCATCTACATGCTATTGTGCACATACAAACAGTGTAGCAACATATCCACAGATAAAAATTTAACAATATTATGTTCCTGACTGACCTAATGTGAAACTAATAAGGCAGAGCTGCTAAAAACATTAGCAGGGTGTTTACTACTATTGATGTGAGTAGTGTTGTGGCAGACACAGAAAACAAAGAAGACTGAAACGGACTTGTGGATTCAAGGGTTTATTTGCAAAGGAACCTCCTGACACACAGAACATTTCAGTATTTATACCACAGTCGACATCTGTCTCCCTACTGCAGTCTTTGCTGCGTCATTAGTGATATGCCTGTCTGATAGTTATGTCTTTCTTCTGGCCAAGTACACATCATTCTCACACACTGCTCATATTGGCCTACAAACATCACTGTACCAGACCATACCATATAAACCCCCCTTTGGGGGTCACCAGACCCACAAACTTTGGTCAATGCAGGTGAGGGCGAAAAACCCGGCATTCACTTACTGGGAAAATTCCCTCACTACCCCCAACAGATTTCTCAAGTCAAATTTGGGCAATCACAGTCTCCACCTGCACTGTTCATACGCAAATATTTTAACAACCATTATTTATAACAAATAATAAATGTGCTGTAAATGTAACATAATCAAAATCAGAGATGTGTCAAACAAAATCATGAACTAATGTAATCAAAGTCAAAAAAGTATCAGACTCAAAGACCTAAATCAAAATACCATCTCCTTAACTACTAAACATGTGGTAATAGTGCATCTACTAATAGTGTATCTACTAATTTCTCTACTAATGTATGTGATGATGATGCAACAAACTATCAGAGAAAATATGATTATCACTATCAGTACAGTCAGTCCTATCTTTGCCAAACTGGCTCTGCAGTGTCTGAGTTTTAAACCCAACCAATGCCATGACCAGCTGTCTTTGCCAGCCTTGTTACTTACCCCCTGTCTTAACCCTCTAAGTTTTGACATAGCTCTGGAAAATGTTCCATCAGGTGTAGTGTTGGTGGGTATACACTCCCCTCCAAAAGTATTGTAACAGTGTGGCCAATTCCTTTATTTTTACTGTAGACTGAAAACATTTGGGTTTGACGTCAAAACATGAATATGAGAGATCAACATTTCAGCTTTTATTTCCAGATATTTACATCTGGATCTGATACACAACTTAGAAGATAGCACATTTTGTGTGAACACACCCCAATTTTTAATGTGAGCAACATTATTGGAACATGTGACTGACAGGCATTTTTTGTTGCCCAGATGTGTCCTATTACATTGATTATTCAAACAATAAATAGTGCTGAATGACTACTCTCAGTTTCAGATTTGGGTTTTGCCCGTGCAGACTGCAATTACAGTTAGAGGTGTAACAAACATGAAAACCAGAGAGCTGCCTATGGGTGAAAAACAAGCATTGGCCATAACCAGTACAACCATTTGGAATGTCCTGAAGAAGAAAGAAACCACTGGTGTACTAAGTAACAGGACGTCGAACGGGTAGACCTAGGAAAACATCAGCAGTCGACGACAGAAACATTGTGAGAGCTTTAAAGAAAAACCCTAAAACAACTGTTGACATCAGCAACAACCTCCAGAGGGCAGGAGTGAGGGTATCACAATTTACTGTTTGCAGAAGACTTCATGAACAAAAGTACAGAGACTACAGCAGAAGATGCAAACCACTCATTAGCAAGAAAAATATGATGGCCAGACTGGAATTTGCCCAAAAAGTACAGAGACGAGCCTCAAAAATTCTGGGACAAAGTTTTATGGACTGATGAGACAAAGATTAACCTTTACCAAAGTGATGGAAAGGCTGAAGTTTGGAGAAAGAAAGGACCTGCTCATGATCCCAAATATACAAGCTCGGGACCTCTGGTTTTGCTGATGGAGTAGTTAGACGCATAGTAGAGACACGCTCCCAGGCCTAGCATAACTTACCCATCTAACAACTCGAAAATGTAATATTTATTTGAGCAAGAGATTGATGAGTGGGAGAAGAATCACTAAGGGCCAGGGAAGAGAAGAAAAAATGCCAAAAGCGCAAGAAAAAAATAACTCGATGGCTAAAGCTAACACTTGTGATGAAGTGTGTGCAAACCAGAGCAACCCCGGAATGAGCATGGACTTCGAAGATCTCATCAGGGCAATTAATGAGCTATATGAAGGGGGACAATGACTGTTTGAAACAGGAAATTATTCACCTGAGGCAAGAAATCAACGGGAAACTGGATAATCTTGCAACAGCAGTGCAGAAGCTGTCTGACCGTGTTGATGAGGCAGAGTCCCGGGTGGAGCAGATGGAGGGATGGACGGAGAAGGCAACCGAGGCGCTCTGTATGTATCTCAAACAACAAAGACTCCTGGAGCAAAAATTAACAGACTTGGAGTCTTGGTCGAGAAGAAACAATATACGCATCTTTGGAGTTGCAAATCATATTTCTCCAAGAGACTCATATGTCGAAAAAAGAACATGAAGTTGAAGTTGAAGTTGAAAAAGTTTGGGAACTTAAACTCCTTTTTTAGTTCATGTAAAAGCAGCGGAAACAGTCTTTAGTTAATTATGGAAAAGAGTGACAAAGAGGGCAGATATATAATTATCAAAGGAAGGATTGATAACGTTCTTGTCACATTTGCTAATATATACGCCCCTCGGGAAAGTGATAGAAAATTCTTCAAGTCTCTATTTGATACAATAATCTCTGAAAGTGAAGGAATATTAATCTGTGCAGGGGACTGGAACACAATTCTGAATTACTCTATAGCTACAAGAAGTACAAAAAGGCATGAATGTCATAAATCAAAAGACCTCAACTTGCTAATTCGAGAGACGGGTTTGCTTTAAGTTGTGTATCAGGTCCAGATGTAAATACCTGAATTTGCAAATGAACCTCCTGTCACACAGATATCAACTGTGGTATAAATACTGAAATGTTCTGTCTCCCTACTGCAGTCTTCGCTGCATCATTAGTGATATGATTGTTTGATAGTTATGTCTATCTACATCTGTCCAAGTACACATCATTCTTTCACACTGCTTGTACAAGTACATATTGGCCTACACACATCACTGTACTAGACAATTCATTACACCATAGTAGTAGCCATCTTGAATTCTTAAGTTGGAGTTGGTGGGGTTTCTCCAACTTTCTGAGTTGGAAATCCAACTTCAGGGGACGTTCCAATTGAAACTTCTGACTAGGAACTCAGAAATTCCTACCTCCAAGCGGAACATACCTTAATTTTGTCGGTCATGCTAGTTGCATCTGGATACTGTCTTGTGACAAGAAATATTGTCACGTTTTAATATCACAGTTAATATCTCATAGCACAAGCTCTCATCACACCCCTAGTGGTGAGCCATGACAGACTGCAGTTGTGGACAGTTGCTATTGTGTCATTAGTTTTAAATGAGCAGTGAAGAGCCAGTCTTGCGGCTCTATTTTGTGTGCCTGAATAAGTGCCTGTGTTACTTGATTCCAATTGATGGTGTTAGAGAGCATTTTCACGTAATAGCAATACTCTGCCTCATTTTTACAATGATTGGATTAATATGGTCTGACCATCCTAAATGATCGCAAACTATGACGCCAAGTAAATTAGTTTTCCAAACTGTACTTTGCCTTGGAAACATTGAAGATCATTTAATTTCCCTCTACCCAATCAGACACAGATTTTAATTCAATTTTAATTTAATGCTGCACAAAACATGGTTGAGTCACCTGCGTACATTACTATTTTTGCCAGCTTCAGTGCATAGGGCACTTCATTGATGAAAATACAAAACTGAAGTGGCCCCAGGCAGCTACCTTGTGGGAATCCACAGAATACATCTTAGCTTTGCTAAAAGCTTCCTTTAAAAACACCTTTTGCTTTCTCCAGTCCATGTGCCAAAGTATCCTTGGGCAAGATACTAAACCCCAAAACACTCTTAGACCGTGGGTCTAAGAGCAACTAGATTTCAATCCTCTGTATGTGCGTACATATGGCAGAATTGACAATAAAGCTGACTTTGACTTTTGACTTGATGAAAACAGAGTCAATCTCCTGTCGTGCCCGCTCAATGTATAGCTTTTGAAAAATCACCACAGGCAGCAGTATGACCAATGTAAAGTACAAAGAAGGCAAGTTTCTTTTGAGAATGGTTCTATGGTTCATTTTGTGTATGTCCTATACCATTTATTGTTAAAATAAATAAATACATTTTACTTTTGTATATTTTCATTGTTATCCTTGGATTAGTACATGGAGCAGTTAATATTTCAATGATAGATGGTAATGCTCCATCAAATTTTGCATGTATATATTAAATCCTGGACTGAAGCTTGACTTTCAAAAATTATATCACTAATAAAATCACAATTGCAATATCTGTCAGAAAAATTGCAATTAAATATTTTCCCAAAATCGTTCAGCCCTGTGACCTGCAGTGTGAAGCGCTTTGGTCAACATGACTAGAAAAGAACTGTACAAGTGCAGTTCATTTACCATTTACATGCATTTCATATTCACATTTACACACATCTATAAGTGGCCGTTTGACCTGAAATGTTTATGATCCTGTCTCCCCTGTTGTCTTTGTCATTCCTGGATCAAGTGTGTAAATGAGAGCAGTAATCCTTCTGTGTTTTCCAGGCGGAGATGGAGCTGAAGTCAGAGTCCAACCAGCAGAACTACTGGATGATCCAGTATCAGAGACTGCTGGATGCCAAGCCGGTGTCACTGCGCATGCAGGTACAGTACAGAGCAAAGCACATGGGACTCTCAGAAACATCTGAAAATTGAGTGTGCTGTTCTAATGTAATGTTATTGTAGGAAGCGGACATTGATAAAGAGTTGGTCAATCTGTTGTGTAAACTGTCGGGTCAGCATTACCTGCCCATCCTGGCTCATCATCGGGTAACAATTGAGGCCCTTCGCCACATGAACTCCTCTGACCTCAAGAAGGTTTGTTTGCACCATCATTACTTTAACATTGGAGCATGAGCTGTTATGTTTTCTGTTTGAAGGGAAGGGGAGGTTATTCTGCCACAATCAGTAGCAAGTAATGTGTCTGTCATGTCAACACAGAGACTGTGGTAGTATTTTCTGGAACCAGTTAACTTAAAGTGGCTATAATTAATATGTATATATTAATACTGGATCACATTACTACTTTTATGTGAAAGGTATTACTTGTAGTGAGAAATTATCACTTAACTGCAGTGTAGTGGCGAAAACTGCCTTACTCCCAGGAACTCAACGAAACACACAAAAAAACGGAGGTTGTTGTTCAGGATTATATATTGTACAATATGGAGATCATATTAATAGACAACTAATAGTTTCAAAGAAGGATCTCAAAGAGAAAAGATGGCACTTCTGCCATAGTACTTATTCTCAACCTGTAGGATTCTTAAGAGTACATATGAGTTTGGATACTTTCCAAAACCTTTTTACCTAAGTGCAACATCTGGAAAACCTCTTGTAATGTATAGTAAAAAAAAATTGTAGGGGTGTCTTGTCTCGTTTTGGTGGGGGAAAGGACACAGGTCGACAGAACCCAAATGCAGACCGTTCAAGAGATTTATTACCAACAAAAAGAACAACAAAGGCTTACTGGCACAGGTGAGAGTCCAAAAACGTGAAAGTCCATAAGATCCAAACCAAAAATCCAAATGAGCAGGAGCTCACATAGGAGATAAACAGGAGAAGACACTGGAGAACAATGAAGCACATAGGCACATGCACAGAACACAGTAACCTGACAGCCGAACTGGGGAGAGACAAGACTAAGTACACACGGGATAATTACTAACGGCACAGGGGAGGGCTGACAACAGGAGGGAAATGGGGCAAAGACAGGATGTGAAAACAACAGCGACAAACCAGGACACAGGTAATTACAAAATAAAACAGGAAGTAACAAAAAAATCACAGGGAACACAAAGGGGGGTGAATTTTCAAAATAGAAGAACACAAGAAAAACAAGGGAAATAATCATTTTCAACTAAAACCAAGAAACTGAAAGTCACTGGGGAGGGGTCGACACATGTCCCTTGCAATTACATGCTGGACTGCACACAATGTCATAGACTCCTTGGTTTAAGGCTGAACCTTCAGAATACTCCAAATAATATAAAACATGTTATATGCATACAAAATATATATATGCAAAGAATATCTAAAGTGATATTCAATATCAAAATGAATATTCAAAATGATTATCCATAAGCATGCAGTTAAGTTTTTGTGCACAGTTGCCTTCAAACCCATAGAATTTTATGGCAACTTTGAGCTCATTGTTTTGTTTTTCTGGCTTGAAATTTTACTGTTTTGTTTTTTTTTTTTTTTTTTTTTGTTCACTCTCAATACTCCACAGTTTCTCTTTGAGCTGTAGCAGTCATCTGTTTTAAGTAAACAGACAGTTAGAGACGAGCTGGTGGACACAATGGAGCATTTATCAACTAAAGAGCAGGATAGTTTTCTCAGAATTTGGTAAAGAGTAAAACAGAGCTAAGAGAAAAGTGAATATTGGACTCACACTCACCAAGTGGACAGAAGTATGACTCCAAATGGATGATAATGTTGCACTGTGTTTACTGATGGGTGAACAAATAGCTGTTTGCAAGCAAGCTTTCCATATAAAGTCAAAAGGTGATTCAGTCAATGTTGTGGTTACCGCCCCCGTGTTTAGCAGGTTTAGCTGTAAATGGATATGTGCAGAATAATCAACACTATTCATCATTCTGTTTTCAGCTTGGCATTAACGAATTAGGAATACAGAAAGCCCTTCTGAACTGGACTCGGGAACATCAACCTGAAGGTACGTTATACACATCCTACATTACTATATATTAGACCAGTGTACTCTTCATATGGCAACAAAGTGGTAATTTAGCAATGCGTATTCTGATGTGATTTTTCAAAGCAAAGAAATCATCAGTGCCCACACTGATCACAAAAAGCAAAAACATGATATTTAAATGGTAACATACAGCACAAACTGCATCAGCAAAGAAAACTAAAAGAAAGGAGAAAAAAAAATCACCTGACTTTGCAGTTATTCTCAGCTTCATAAGGCATAAATCGTCTTTCAACTGGTTTTATGGTCTGAAACTTACTGGGAGCTAATAACAATAATATAATAAAATATTATGTTTACAGCCTTTGCTGCTGCCCCCAAGTGATAATTAATTGAGCTTGAAAGAACTGTGACAAAAATATGTTCTGAGCAGGACATTCTACAGCCTTCAGCTGTATATATATAGCTATTATTTAATTATGACCTGAGTATCCCCAGTATGCGGGGAAAAGGTGACCTTGTAAGATGATTTTGCATGTTCAGATGTTTAGGGCATTGCAACCCATTCATAGTCAAAGAAAGCCCATTTACTTTGTAACATCCATTTGCTCTCCACTGACTATGTTCTCCTTTGCCAGGAGTTTGTAACGCTGTCCAGCAGGATCAGTTTGCAGAAGTCACCCCCACAGCTCCATCCCCCTCCTCCCCTCCATCTTTTCCCAATGCATCGACTACCTGGATCCCAAGCCCACCACTCACCCCAGGGACCCCTGTCACCACCTCAGCCCCTAGCCCTGTGGAGGGACCAGGGAGCTCTGAATGTGTAGTCTGCATGGAGACTGGGGTAAGAAAAAACCTCATCAAAACCAGGAAGTAATACCTTCAGTGTCAATAATAATCAGTACTAGATTCAGCTAGGGGTGTTGAAAATAGTCGCTCTAAGATGGTAGATGCAGAATCGCCCACATATTGTTGTGTCAGTGCATCAATGCAGTGACACAACATAATCGATTATAGCCTCCTGACATTGCTTGTTGATTTCTAAAGTTCAAAGTTACCTCCCATTAGCGACACACGAGACTGCAAACAAGAGTCTCATACAGTGCTCATCTGGCAGAAGTACTGTCTCGTCATGTACGTCGTGTCTATGATGTTTTCTACATTCAAGAAGTGTCCTTTCTTAGAGCAGAAGACTTGACTAGTTGCAAGAAGCTGAAGCTAGACTGTAGGGAGTTGTTATTTATCTGACTGCTTTTATTCATTAATGAAAAAGTAGCTATATGCAGTAATATAGAGAATTGGGGATGCAACACATTGCCATGCATCGTGATATCGAATCAAATCAAATCATTGACAGGATAATTGGAGTCAAATCAAATCGTGAGATCAATAAAGATGCACAGCCCTACATTCAGCAATGTTTATCAGTGATGACACGTCTAGTACAGGAATGCTGGGTAATTTGGAGGGTTGTGATAATTGGAAGATTGTGGGTTGTAACCATAACATAAATGAAGTTTCAGATGGGTAGTGGACATAATTCTGACTTGCTACACATTATCATTAACTCCTGTTTACAAACTACAGCTAGTTATTGCTGTAAACGGTGAGCTAGTTAGTCAACAAATGTTAATGATCACAGCTCAGGCTAGATCAGAGGGTTTCAAACTCTAGGTGGGTGCAGGAGAGTTGGAGCAAAGGGCAGAGGGAGAGATCTGAGCCAAAGCCACTGTGTGAGGTGAAAGCAACAGGTGTAACTAACTTAGTTATTTGCCTTGCTTATCAACACAGTGGTGTGCCATTAGTAGCAACACCTGTAACACACAGCTCTTGGAGGCAGCTTCTTTAAAACCTGTGGCAGCTAATTGTGATTTGTGTCAGATATCGTTCTCACCCTCTGAGCTATTACTCAGTCAAAATATGAACATGTGGACATGATAAACACATTTTGATATTCATAGAAAAATGTTTCTTATAACTCATTGAAAACAGCTAATAGCCTGTTCATACTTTGAGTGGTGCCAACTTGCCAAAATATAAAGAATATATGGGCAAAAAAAAACAACTCAATTGCAGCCCATAGCTAACTAATTGACTGCATGGTAACATTATATGATTTTGTCTGATGGAGGGCTCACAGTCTTGAACTTTGAAAACCTGTTTAATCCATTCTTTACTCTTCTGGTCTTGTGTTTAAAAGAAACCACTCACAAAACTCTTAAAATGTATCACTTTCTGGTTACTAGAGAAAAAGGTATTCCTGAACACACTTGAAAATCTTTGTAATAAATAATGTGGTAATTTGGTGCAAATATTAAATGCTAGGGTCAGGCACTCTTTTCCAGATGACTGACTGTGTCCTTCCCTGTCTTCAGTCTCAGGTCATCTTCCTGCCCTGTGGTCATGTATGCTGTTGTCAGGTCTGCAGCGATGCGCTGCAAAACTGCCCTTTGTGTCGCAGCAACATATCTCAGCGTGTACGCTTCTACCACAGCTAGAGCCAACAATACTACTGTCCTTCACTGACCGTCACACTCTTTACTTGTGCATGGACATAAAGCTGCTATGAGCTAAACTTGTCATGTATAGAAAAGCTTTTAGCTGGATTTTTAAGAGCCAAACAACTTTCCTGTATTAACCTGTATTAACAGTACTTTAGGCATGTATATTAAGAAATTTGAATAGAATTATTTTAATGGTGTTATGTCTCTGGTTGTCAGTGGCATCCAAGCCTGTTGTATTTTGTTGTTTTTTCTTTCTTTCTCCATAATTTTTGTGTGCATTATATATTAAGAGCCAAGATTACACCACTCAGTAGCTCAAGACCTTCTATAGCCCCTTTTACACAGCCTCTTCAAGGTGGGAATATTGTGGTGTTATTCCACCTTGTCGTTCTGCGTAAAAATGGGAGAGCCTTATTGCCTCACCTTTAGGCCACCAGCAGAGATAGTCACAGAGCTAATTGGATGTCTGTATATATGGGGGAGCTGGCACAGTAGAACAGACACTGACCGATGCAGAGGCTGCTGTGTTACACATTAAACCTCTGATTCTGTGATACTGGCATGCTGTATAAAATGGCACACCACATTCACTGTAAACAAACAAAGCCGGCATATTCAAGGGTCTCCTTAATGCCAGTATTGGATGACCTCTGTGTAAAAGGGGCCTCAACTGATGTGTGCCTGATAATTTCATTTCAAACAATACTGCTTGTGTCTGTTATCAGCCAAAGTAACACCTGCCCAACATTTATATACAGTAAGTCAACTAAAACATCTATTGATTGTTGTTGGTTTTTGTTATCTTTGTTTCCAGGTCCCTCTGTACTTGATGGAATAATTTATCTATTGTTGTTATCTTATTGGTGGGAATTATCAAAGCATATCAAGACAACTTCAGTGAAAATTTATTTTTCAGTGCATTTATACTCTCTTTGCTCTATTCTTGACATCCACCATACCAACAACCTGCCAGAGGGGCCCAGTGCAAAACTGAGCTACTAAGGCCCTATTAACACCCACATTTACTCTAACTCTCAATATTATATTACAATAATTCTAATAGCATGTTATGCTGCATGACATTGCCTCAGGTTTACTGTGTGGTAATATGAAACAA
This sequence comes from Lates japonicus, assembly GCA_033238685.1. NCBI lineage: Eukaryota > Metazoa > Chordata > Actinopteri > Centropomidae > Lates > Lates japonicus. The sequence goes on from BRZM01000011.1 coordinate 8,958,621, forward strand.
GGAAATGTATAAATATGCATTATGTATGTACAATGTCAGCTGAAATAATAATTCCAATAGAGGAACTGTAATATCACTGTTAAAGAGGCAAATTTTCTATGTCACTCTTTTATGTATTGCATATCTTTTTTCTTTTCTTTTTTCACACAGTGCTTTTAATAGATCTGTGGGGTCTGGCTAGCTAATATACAATAAGTTATGACATATATTTCAGTGAGAAACAAGGCACATTATACATAGGTATAGAGAAGTAAAAATGAGTGTGTAAAAATAAAGGCAAAGCAAAGTTTAAAAGGACAGAAACCCCTAACAAATTTAAACATAAAAATTCTAATTGGCGATCTGCCCAAGGTGTAACCCACCTCTCAACCAATGTCAGCTACAATAGGCTCCAGTCCCCCCACAACCCATACGTATAAGCAGTAGAGATAATGGATGGATGGATAAATAAAAATACTAACATCGGCATGTTGTATGCCTGTTGCAGAAGTTAAGTGTATTTGTGTGCTCATTGTAGTTACTGTCACATTACAGTGTATGCAAATCCTGTAAATCCTCTGTAAAAATATATGCGTAACAATGTGATACATTTTCCATTCCAAACAGTCTGCTCATCTATGAGCTGTCAGTGATTCCCAAACTGAAACTCTAAATACATGTCAAACCCAGAGACTGACAAATGTTAGCAATATTTATTAAATAGCCGTGAACACATAATATGAGTGTGAGTTGTCTTACCTTTGCAGTGATGAAATTTCAGCACAAAACCATTCTGAAATTCTGCACTCTGAACTAACAGGCAGGCATACCTCTAGAGAAACTGAATATTTACAGTCACTGGTGGGATTGCTTGGCAGTGGTCCAACTATATGTTCTTCTCAAGTTAAAAACAAAATGCTTATTGTCATTCTGCCTCATATCTGCTATATTTTCTGAATCATCATTATATGTTTTGTCACAAATTTTTTTCCTATTCAAATTAATTAATGGAAGGTTCAGAGGTTATGAAAGCATTTGCCTATTACCAGTTGTTCACACAATTCATCAAATATATCCAACTCACTGTGGAAAACCTGCACAGCTGTTGCTTTTTGTATGTACAATATGAGCGTTCCCCTTAATATGTCAGACTGTTATGTAAATGTATACACACCGTATACTCAGCCAAAGATACATCAGGGAAAAGTTACACATGGAACACCTGCTGAAGCAACACTTATGGAGAGATCACATTTTTATTCATTTCTGTTGAGAACCATAGACTTGAATAAGCAAGTTCCACCACGTTTCCAGGAGAGAGGTGAAATATGAAGGATAAAAAATATGACATGTAAGGGCATTACTTCTTCCACATGAACAAACTCCTAAACTGATTAACAGCTTTCTTGCTGGAAATTAAAACTATAGTGTTGGTGCACATAAATCATGAGCTGCCAGAAGGAGATCAAATAAATTAGAGGCAAACCACAGGAGATAATGGATCTGAAGTTCTTAGAATAAAATCGTTCAAGACGTCATGCCTCTCAGTGAGGGCTTGAGCCAGCCAAAGTGCTGTTGTCACAGAGGTGGCTCCAAGTCGATGCAGCTGGAGGAAAGCAACTAAAGAAAACTGAGCAGAAAACTGCAGGTGCCTGGCACACACTAAAAGATTTTTAAAATCTTACCTAATTTAGAAAATTTGAGAGACCACACATGACAACAAATAATGTCAGATTTCAGAGTTTTGTTCTTATAGTGCATGGTGTGCAATGAGATGACCAACACAGCACACCTCACACAAACAGATTCTGTCCACTGACAGCTGGAGTCTTGACTCTCAAACACTGAATATAAAAAATATAAAAAATATTTTTTTTAAATGTTTCTGGGTCTGAAAAATGAAGCCAGTGCGGAAATGCCTTAAACCTTCATTCTATCTAAAGGCCAGCAGGGGACGACTCCTGTGGTTGCAGAAGCCCGTTTGTATTGAAGTCTGTGAGAAAATGGCCCTCCTTCTCACTTGATTTATTACCTCAGTGAACATTTTCCTGAAGGGTTTAGGGTCTCAATCACTAAATGTAACTCTTCTTCAATACAAATGATGTTGATTTTCTAAATTGTGGTTGCATTTAGAGGAAAATAGATGATAAAGCTGGGTATGCTTTGGGGCATGGCTACCGTCTGATTGACAGCTTCTACCACATACATCAACCTGTCAATCATGATAGAGAACAGAGCGATGTGTCTCGGAGCTGTTATCTGACATTGTGTGTCTTCAGTTCATCAAAGTAAATTTTAGCATTTTTAACATTTTAACATATCTCATTTGGCGTTCGGCTGTACTGACAGATAATGATGGCCAAATGAAACCTCCTGACGCTGTGAGGATTTAAGGCCCAATGGTTTGCCAAAAATATGATGGCCCTGATGGTCAACACACAACAACATTTCACAAAACACTACAACATTTCACAAAACACTACAACATTTCACAAAACAAAACAACATTTCACAAAACACTACAACATGATGATACAATTAGGAGGTCGTTTGTAACTTTTACAAGTGCCGTCTCAGTGCTATGATGCATTCTAAATCCCAACTGAAAATCCTCATATAAACTATTATCCTGTAGAATGTCACATAGCTGTTTCGCAACTGTTTTCTCCAGGATCTTAGAAAGAAAAGGTAGGTTAGATATTGGTCTATAGTAGGGATGCACCGATACCAGCATCAGGTATCTGTCCGATACCCTGTTCCTGTACTCGTACTCGTATTCATAAAAGTGTCCCAATACCACAGCACCCGATACCACTTTACGGCAGCGTGACATTCAGTTGGGTGGTCAGGTGCTAATTGAGAGCAAGGAGGTGCAATGTCGGCGGTAGACGAAAGCGAGTACTTTCAACACAAGCAATTTGATAAAATATATAAAAAACCAACACGACACCGAGTTCAAAGAGGGTTAGGGTTAGGGTCAGTCAAAGCAATTTCTTACAGCCAGAGAATGAAACAATATCTGATGAAAATAAAACACGTTTTCAAGTAAATGTACGAAGTGTAATGGCATTAATAAGTACTCATATTGGTACTCGGTATCAGCAAGTACTCAAATGTAAGTACTTGTACTTGTAATTGGATTGAAAAAATGTGGTATCGGTGCATCCCTAGTCTATAGTTGGCCAATACATCTGGATCAAGAGTAGGCTTTTTCAAAAGAGGTTTGATTACAGCTACTTTATAGTTTTAAATTGTTTGTCCATTCCTACTGTATATTATCCCCATTAATATTAGGACAAAATAGGCAACATGAGTTCTAACTACTTCTGATAAATGGCATTTGATGAAGACTCACAGTCTTCATAATACAGCATTATCATGGTCTGACTATATTTGAGGTGGATCTGGTCCACCTCCACCTCCAAGTGTGGTCTGAGAGATTGGATCTCAGTGCATCCTGGATACATTCACACCTGTTTCTAGAGCTGTCCACTTGTGCTTAGATCACATACAGATATGTGTTAATTCCAGGTATGAAGAGGACCTATGAAAAGTTGTTTCTGAAATTTCATCTACTTCACAATAAAGAGTTATAAAATGAATCACAGAATCTGACACAGTGTAAATAACTGTGCAAATAATAATGTGATATGGTCTGCATGTGTGGTGGTGTGTCTCCAAGTAGATTGTGATGTATTGGTCTGACGCACAAGTACCAGGCTGATTTTTATTACTACTTCATCTTCTTTAAATAGACCATATGATGACATCTGTAATAATACAAAGATAAAAACTCAGCAACACAACTCAACTGATTTTCATATCTATAATCTTTTAATTAACTCATTCATATTTAAGATGTGAGTAGATTATAATCATAATCATATCATAATCACTACTTACAGTGAAAAGTTCCATTTAAGTTAATTTTATGTATCGATGGGTCTACAGAGTGTAGTCATGTTATGTGTAGTGTAGTTTATTCTCAGAAACTGAGGTTACAGGGTGAGGGGATGTGGCTCAACCATCTGTGAAGCTGATGACCTAACTGCTTAACTGGACAGATCACCATGACAACATTAAGACCCAAAATGTTTTTTTAATACAGTGACAACATGTTCACCATTACACGTACATACAATGACTGTATGTATTGTCAGATAATACAAACTTTAAAAATGGCTGACTGGTGTATAATTCCAGTGTAAAACAGATTACACTAAATTTGATTGTCAGTTACATGAGTTTACCTGACATTAACACTAGTGTTAGAATATTTACACACCTTTAACAAAGAAATGAGTAGGCAATGTGTATGACACACATTGTCAAATACTGACAAAATGAAAGTAGAAACCGTGCAAAATGGTTTTCATTAAAAAAAAAGATGATGAAAGGTAATAGTCAAGTGTTTCACATAGATATGTAAAAAACAAAAAAACTCATAACCCCATGTAGTCCATGTAGCACTTTTTGGTGGCTATTAATCTGCAGTATTTGTATAAATGTAATAACCACTGTACATTGTACCACTGCAGTCCATCCAGGTTGTATCAGTGATCACTGAAGCACGCACACACACAGTTCCAGTTCTGTCACCTCACATTGTGGTGTTCATAAAGGTAACCTCTGCAATTCATGTAAACACCTTTGGCTTCAAGTAAGACTAAAGACATGAGCTCCACACGTTTATGCGCTCATGTGTAAGGCTCTGTGTGAAGCTGGGGCTGTTTTGAGGCCTGGAGCTGCCTTGGTCCACACTAGCTGACTCTTAGCATCAACTACTGTAGAGAACCTATCAAGACAACAACACCGGGGTGCAGCTAATCCATTCACCAACAGTCACTGTCCAAAAAGCTAGTACTACAAAACCTAGTCTATACAGATAGAAATTATCTTTCTTCCATGAAGGTAAATTCATATAAGCAGAGCACCCATTTATTCTCTGTCTGAATTCTCTTATTTCACATGATTCCAATTACTTGGAGGAAGCTGGGTCAAGGTGTTTGAGTACTCCTCCCACCAGGTGGAGGCTCCCGGTGATGAGGATGTGGATCTCGGCTGTGTTGCAGAGCAGAGCAGCTTTGGCCATGATGCTGGGTTTAATTGCCAAGACTCTCTTAGCTGGGTCTGTCAGCACTGAATCCCTGCCCTGGGTAATCCACTGGAGGGCACTGAGGATGCAGGGGAAGACCAAGGTGTCTGTTTTCTTTTCAGGAACCAAGGGTAGGCTGTCCTCAATAAGCAGCTGTGATCCTTTGTTATCCCTGTTGCTGTGATGGAGACGCCAACTCCTCTCGTTGTCCAAGCAGCGGGTCAACATGTTCTCCACCGAGACATTAAAGTTTTGCTCGTCTAAAAGGAGAGGGAATGACAAGATGAATGATTTAGGTCCACAGCATTTCTGAGGTGTTTAAAAACAAAAACAACTTCATATTTTACACAGTGAGTATCATAGAGTATGGAGTATTTTCAAATTTCTCCTTGAAGTTAGTTAGTTAACATTTTGGGAAATACGTTTATTAATTTCCCCCCATTCACTTTACTGGAGTCTTGTCACAGTGAGGTTACCAGGTTTGCCACCATTGTGCCAAAACCTGTGCTCACTAACTGTATTTGAGTACCCACACTATGGCTAGTGCTAGCCAAAAATCAGCAAACTAATCTTTTCTATTGGTTTGACACAAATCAAGTTTACACTGGCGCATACTGCCTCCAGGAAATAGCCATGTCCATACTCCAAGTCTGACAATGACAAAAGCTTTCACCTTTGCCTGCCTACTTACCTTTATACTGTCAGCCATATTCATGAGAGCATTACAACCTTAAACAAGTGTTACAAAGTTTAGCTTGCTTTAGGCAGAGCAGGGTATGACTGACTGACTCAAGTTTTCACCTCTGGTCTTACTGTAGCTGTATGAGCTCACTGCTAAAACCGTTCAGGACTACAAACCTGTACAAACCTGTATCCTCAACTCAACTCAGCTGTTGCGGATACCAGCTCTTGTATGTATGTGCTGCCCTCCACACTTTCTGTGCTAAAGTTAAGTTTGACACTTGATTATCATCTAGTTTTGTTTTTAGCCTTTTGATGAAAATTGTAAGTTTTAATCAAAATTTAGTCATTTGATTGTTGTTAGTTTTAGTCACTGACAACAATCCATTTCCCCTCAGCTGTACAGTCTACTAAGAGAAAAAGATGTTGCTTGGGGTGGGGTCAGAAACCCCAAATTTAAGGCTGACTTGTAGACAGCTCTGAAATCCTTTTACTTCACTCATCAAAAAGGCTAAATTGGAGTTCTACCTTTCTAAAACGTTCCTAATATTGTTTTAGGAAACAATATTTGAGAATGTAACCATGGCTAAATTCCCAGCCTGCAACTCATGTATTCTAACTGATAAATCATCCATTCTTAAAGGTATTAATGAACATTTTGTTTTAGCATGCTTTGTTCCATCTGGATGCAGGTGATGCACTTCCCTGTTCTTGCAGTTTGATGTTGTTGAGATCTCAACTGAGAAAGAGGTTGAACCTGAAATGGTCCTATTCAAGTATTTAGTTATTATTATTGATCAGAACTTGTCAATCAAACCACACATTGAAAGCCTTCTTTTAGGAATAAATCTTGTACACCTCTCCTCCAAACAAGGAAACACCTGACTTCAGCAGGGTTTTTTTTTTTTTTTTTTAACTTTTATTGGATTATGGTGATTAGCTCTTTCTGAATGTATCTGACCAGTGCTTAAAGATGTTGGATACTGTATACCACTGTGCTTTATGTTTTACTGGCTGTGGAAATCTTGTACACCACCGTACTCTATATGAGGCTATGGCCATCTTTGTATGTCTGCAGACTTTTGCATTTGTTGGCTTTTATATAGGAATCTCTCCTTGGACAAGTTCTACTACCAAAATCAATAAGGCCTGCACTCAGAAAAGAGTACTCTTGGTCAATGTGATTGCTCTTAAATTTTCACTGAAATCATTAAAAAAAATTGTAGTATTGTGTGTGACAGTTGTATCTGTCTATTTGTATTGTGTAAACTGTTGTGATAATGTTTATGCTGCCCTCTTTGCTAGGTCACTCTTGAAAAAGAGATTTTACTTGGTTAAATACAAGATATAATAACTAAATAATAAATATACAACAAAATAAATACTTGCTTTCTGAAACCAATGTAAATAATGAAAAATCACGGGTTGTCTACAGGTAGGAATTCAATCTAAAAACTATGGTGTGCTTTGATAATAAGAAATCATGAATAGTTTGTGTCATTTGTAGTGGTTGTGCTGAAAAATTTAAAACCACTGTTGAAGTCCTTTAATTAGTTTAGATAGAGTTCACTGTAAACTGAAAACAGCTAAAAACATCAGGCTGAATTATCTCACCTGCATTACGAGAAGCTATGGCTTCAGTGATGTTTGGGCAGAAAACAGCAAAGTCAAAATGACATGGCTGAAAAGAAACACATGATGGAACAGAAGGCACTAGAATTAACACAGACACATTAATCAAATAACTTACTCCTACTTAAAGCAAAGAGTAAGAATAACCCATTTTTCATTTAAAAATCTTACATTTTACTCACTCTGCAAAAAGTTATGCAATAATTTTTTTATAGATAATTTTATTTGTTAAATACCTAAACTCTCCGGTAGCAATTAACATGGGAAATGAACAACAATTTGTTATGAAAACATAGGAAATTAGCTGACACAGTAAGAAAAACATACCAACCATAATACCCACAAAATCCTGCTTAAGAGCTGTAAAGACAATGGCATCATTCTCTGTACTGCTGAAAACAGTTGTACTTACCACCAGTAGTTTAAGCATGGCTGCTGAATCCCTCTCTCCTGTAGCATTGAACAGTAAAACTCTGGCCACAGGTCCACTATAATACAAGTCATGATTTTATAGTGTAAGTGTTTGAAAAAGACCAAGTATGAGATCAAGCATTACTGAAGTCATCTTCATCCTGGCATATGGACCAATTAAAAATAAATGCTGTGGTGATATTTTAGTGTTAATGTTCATGTCTAACTTGTATTAATCCCTGATAAGAAGGCAACCAAAATACAAGTGCTAAACAAAATTTATTTGGGAAATTAAGTATAATAAATGTTCAACAGACATGATACATGTCTGTATGAAACATTAAAGCCAATTCTATTTGTTGTAGTGTACCGTCCTCCTGGTCCATACTCTGACTTCTTATCTGAATTTTCAGAGTTCCTGTCGAGTTTGGTACTTAAAACAGATAAAGTTATTATTGTAGGCGACTTCAATATTCATGTTGATGTCAATAATGACAGCCTTATCTCTGCTTTTTACTCATTACTAGACTGTATTGGCTTCTCTCAGTGTGTTAATAAACCTACTCACTGTTTCAGTCACACTCTCGATCTTGTTTTAGCTTATGGTATTGACATTGAACATGTAACAGTCTTCCCACAGAATCCTGTTCTATCAGACCACTTTTTAATCACTTTTGAATTCATATTGCTGGATTATGTATTATCAGCAAAAAACATCCTGACTAGAAATATTTCTGATAATACAGTAGCTAAATTCAAGGAAATGATTCCCACTAACTTAAGTCCAGTGCCTCATCTTAATTTAGCAGAAGCTACTCCCTCCCAGCTTGATCATCTTGTAGACAGTGTTGCGGACTCACTACGTACAACTTTAGACTCCATCGCCCCCATAAAAATGAAAACAATAAAGAGAAAGAGGCAAGCTCCATGGTTCAACTCCCAAACCCGTTCACTGAAACAAACAGCACGTAGGCTTGAAAGAGTGTGGCGTTCCACCAAACTGGAAGAATCCCACTTAGCCTGGCAAGATAGTGTCAAAAGATATAAAAAGGCCCTCTGTAATGCAAGAGGCGCCTATTACCCGTCATTAATAGAGGATAATAAGAACAACCCCAGGTTTCTTTTCAGCACTGTAGCCAGGCTGACAGAGAGTCACAGCTCTATAGATCCACACATCCCTATAACCCTCAGCAGCAATGATTTTATGAACTTTTTTAATGATAAAATCTCTACCATTAGAGATAAAATTAATCACATCCTGCCTTCAACCAGCACTGATTTATGTCAAAACACAGGATCCATAGACTCAACTGCAAAACCTAAACTTGACTCTTTTTCTCCCATCGACGTCCCCCAGCTCACATCAATTATTTCAGCATCTAAACCTTAAAAATGTCTCTTAGACCCCATCCCAACTAGGCTGCTTAAGGAAGCTCTGCCCTTAATTTGTAGTCCTGTATTAGACATGTTAAATCTGTCCTTGTTAACAGGTTATGTGCCGCAGTCGTATAAAACAGCTGTAATCAAACCTCTTCTAAAAAAGCCCACTCTAGATCCAGACATATTAGCTACTATAGACCTATATCTAACCTCCCCTTTCTTTCCAAAATCCTAGAGAAAGCAGTTGCAAAACAGTTGTGCGGCTTTCTACAGGATAATAGTTTATTTGAGGATTTTCAGTCAGGATTTAGGTTGTATCACAGCACAGAGACAGCACTTGTAAAAGTTACGAACAACCTCCTGATCGCATCAGACAACAGACTTGTTTCTGTACTTGTCTTGTTAGATCTCAGTGCTGCTTTTGATACGATTGACCATCACATCCTTTTACAGAGACTGGAGCACTTTATTAGCATTAAAGGAACTGCACTAAACTGCTTTAAGTCCTATCTATCTGATAGGCTTCAGTTTGTACATGTTAACAACTACTCCTCCATGTACACAAAAGTTAGACATGGAGTTCCACAAGGGTCAGTGCTTGGACCAATCCTCTTCATTCTGTATATGCTTCCCTTGGGCAATATTATCAGGAAAAACACTCCAAAAATGTCCATTGTTATGCAGATGATACACAGCTTTATCTGTCAATGAAGCCTAATGAAACCAATCATCTAGCCAAACTCCAGGCTTGTCTTAGGGACATTAAAACTTGGATGACAAGCAATTTTTTACTACTGAACTCAGATAAAACTGAAGTCATTATAATTGGTCCTGAACACATCAGAAATACATTTTCTAATGATGTAGTTCCATTAGACAGCATTTCACTGGCTCCCAGCTCCACCGTAAAGAATCTGGGAGTTATCTTTGATCAGGATATGTCCTTTAACTCACATATAAAACAAACTTCTAGGACTGCCTTCTTTCACCTTCTCACCAACATTAGACATTTTCTGTCTCAGCATGCCAACAAACTAGATCATGAATTTGTTACTTCTAGGCTGGACTACTGTAATTCATTATTATCAGGCTGCCTCAACAAGTCTCTAAAGACTCTGCAGTTGATCCAAAATGCTACAGCACGATTACTGACAGGAACTAGGAAAAGAGACCATATTTCTCCTGTGTTAGCCTCTCTACATTGGCTCCCAGTCAAATCCAGAATAGAATTCAAAATCCTCCTCCTCACTTACAAAGCCCTTAATGGTCAGGCTCCATCTTAAAGATCTCATAGTCCCCTACAATCCCACTAGGACTCTGCGCTCCCAGAATGCTGGTTTACTGGTGGTTCCCAGAGTTTCCAAGAGTCAAATGGGAGACAGAGCCTTCAGTTATCAGGCTCCTCTACTATGGAACCTTCTCCCAGTTTTGGTCCGGGAGGCAGACACCCTCTGTACCTTTAAGAGTCGGGTTATAGTTAAGGTTGGCTCAGGCTTGAACCATCCCTTAGTTATGCTGCTATAGGCCTAGACTGCCGGGAGATCTCCCATGACGCAATGAGCTTCTCTCTCTCTCTCTCTCTCTCTCTCTCTCTCTACTCAATATGGATTCATATCCCATGTTACATGTTACTAACTCAGTATCTTCCCTTTCCTGTAGTATTGTGCTCTTCCGTCTCTCTCTCCTCTTCTGTCTCTTTCTGCAGGTATTTCTGCCTCTGGAGCTGTAGAGTCTGATCTGTGATGACAAGTCTCCTGCTGCTCCTACAACTCCACTCAACACCTGCTGCTATAATTAGAAATTACTTATACTGCTATTAGTTTTATTGCTATGTTAGCAGTTAATACTTTAATTATCACTACTATCATTACTACTACTGTATTATTGGCATCACCTTACGTTTTATATGGAACCTGTGTTATGCTATGCTCTTCTCCCACTATTCTCTACCCCCTCTCCCCCTCTCTCCCCTCTCTCTCTCTCCTTCTTAACCCAACCGGTCGAGGCAGATGGCCGCCCACCCTGAGTCTGGCTCTGCTCGAGGTTTCTGACTCTTAAAGGAAGTTTTTCCTTGCCACTGTCGCCTAGTGCTGCTCATGGTGGGATTTGTTGGGTCTCTCTCTGTAAATACCTATTTTAAAGAGTATGGTCTTGACCTGCTCTATATGAAAAGTGCCTTGAGATGACTTTTGTCATGATATGGCGCTATATAAATAAAATTGAATTGAACTCAATTGATAAAACTCCACTTTCTACAGTGCGACATGTAAGCCCTTACATAACAAAAACACAAAGAAATACTGTAATTAATTACTGTATGAATAAAAAGAAGAAGCTGATGTCACTGCACCTTTACAGCCAAGCTCAACACTATGACCACCTCCCATAAAAACTGTGTGTAAAGTGGCTCCCATCCTATTTGCACAGAATAGTACTCATTCTACTGAACTTATATTAAGCTGCCTTATGGGCGCAGGTATAATAGCCCACACTGAGTGACATGTCATTGGGGAGTGACATTCACCTTGCATTCCTTTCATGATGGGCCGCAGTCTCTCTGAACCAGTGTACACAGGCCTGCATACTGCGCATGGTGTGAGCTCCATCCAAGAAGTAGGTGACTGCTCCATGTTTCAGAGTCTGATTCCTCCCAGGCCACTCGGTGTCTGCCAGCCCTGAGACCAAACACACATGCAAACACTCATACTGAATGATGTCACTTTTAGCCCAGAAACTGTGTATTCGTCTAATCAGTTCGGTGAAACAGAATGAAGACATGGCATTTCTCCAGCGACAAGAAAAGGTCAGTGAAGTCTCTGAATGACCTGGTTTGCTGCATTATTTGGTCAGACAAACACAAATTATTCCACACAAATAATTGTAATCTTACATGTCATTCAGAGAAAACACCACATTAAACATTCACAGACCTGGTGGAAAAAGTAAATGAAACCTTGTATTTAATAACTGGTCAAACCAACATTCTTCCCTAGAGAACTGCCTCAGCTCAGGGGTATCCTCTTGGTCTATAGCAGTGTTTATGTGGGTGGTATGTGTAAAAGTAACATTCAGAAGGATGCCAGGGCCCAAGGTTTCCCAGCAGGACACTGAATTGTAACAAGATGATCAATGTTATTCATTTCTTCTGTCAGTGATTCAAAGGAGCAGGGTGTAGGATTTAGTGGCATCTAGTGGTGAGATTACAAGAGAAGATTGCAAGATTGCAACCAATTGAATACCTGTCCCCCCAACCTTCCCTTTCCATGTGTGTCAAGAGTCTACAGTGGCTGTCATGTGACAAATTGGTGTCGACTACCCCAGACTAGTCTGTCAACTGAAGAGCTATATTTAGATACTGTATTTAGTTGTTAGTCTGTAAAACTACAGCTAATAGCTGACATGTTTCTTCCTCTTCGTCCTCTGAATACATGCAGACGCATCAATGTAAAAAACCAAAAGCATTTGGTTTGTCCATTCTGGCAACATATTCCTGTAAATGGTACACACTGGTCCTCTAATGTTGTGGCTGATTGGTATATATAGCTGCATGTTCTTCCCAAACAATTCAACCTCAGCTTCATCAGTCCATTTTTCCCAGTAGTGTTTTTGACAAACTTCAGGTGCAGCAGCTTCCTCTGTGGTGTCCTGGACTCCATGCTCCATGATGTGTGTATGGTCGACTGATGAACATAGATGTTAACCAGCTCCAGTGATTCCTTAAAGCATTTAGCTGTGACTCTGAGCTGCTTCTTTACCTCACTGATCATTCTGTGTTTGTGCATGGTGCATCTGAAGTCATCTTAGCTGAGCACCCACCAGACAGAGTAGTAACAGTATGGTCTATTTGAACTAATAACTAATATTAGATAAAGCTGATTGTGTTTGTTCATAATTTGAATTTTGATTTCATAACTCACCTTTCACCATGATGGGGCTGGGCTTGAAGGAAGTCGCCTGAAGTACACCTGTATTCTCGACACTGGTGGAAAAAAAGCTTTTATCTGTTGAGAGAGGACAGGTTATTGTGAAAATTGAGACAGCCTTAAAGCATTTTCAGACACAAAATACCTAACATCTTTTATACCTTCCGTCTGTTAATGGCGATGTCTTTTTGTCATCTGTGTCTACTAGAACTTTATTCAAGTTGTTTTTTGATCTGATGAAAAGACTCAATTTAAACTAGACTTTTATTTCCTCTACACAAAGAAGATATCTGTTACATTCATCATGAGTGCTTTTATAACAGAGGAAGAGGATGTGCATTTAATCTCTTTGTCTGTGTATTTAATCTTGGGCTGCCATTGTCATCATGAGGACAGCACTCAGTTCATGCTTGTGCTGTGTTGGAAGTGTTGGTACCTGGTAAGATTACTCTCCAAACTTTTGCTTTAGTTACTAATGCAATTATTTGAACCGACACGTACATTTGTGGTCACATTTATGCACCATGGTGGATGTATGAAAGGTGCTTAGTCGGTTTTAAACCCAAAATTAGCACCCTATCTAAAGAAATAAAAAAGAGAAAAAACATGCTTATTAATTTCTAGGAGACCACTGTGTTGGTTTTATTACACTTATTTATTTGGCTGTTTTGACATAGATTTAACAAAACATCCTATATACTCCTATATACAACTGTTGCAATGTTGGTACAGGGGTCCACTGTTGCCTCACAGCAAGAAGGTTCCGGGTTCAAGTCCCAGTTTCCTTGAGGCTTTTCTGTGTGGAGTTTACATGTTCTCCCTGTGTCTGTGTGGGCTCTCTCCAGGTTCTTCAGCTTCCTCCCACAGACCAAACACATGCAGGTTAACTGGGGACTCTAAATTGTCTGTAGGTGTGAATGTCAGTATGAAGGGTTATTTGTCTCTGTATGTCAGCCCTGTGATAGACTGGTGATCTGTCCAAGGTGTATCCTGCCTCTCACCCAATGTCAGCTGGGACTGGCTCCAGTCCCCCGGGACTCTTAAAGGATAAGCTAGGTAAATACACAAATTCAAATGCAGACATCCAGTAGATTATAAACAGAACCATGTGGTGTAAGCTGTCTGCATCGGTTAGAACTTAATAAAAACACACTGCGGGTATTGTCTCCCACATACAGCCGCCATAATAAAATTATTTGTCTTGTTCCTTGTGTGAATAAACATAGCTTTTCTCTCGTGATGCCAATTTTTGGATTTATCATTTACTTCTTGTCATTGACATACAGTTCAATTGTTAGTGACACCCTGTCCTACCTGATAGACATCTTTTCTGCAGCCATGCGTGACTCAACTGGAGGGCCAGGGAGGCGTTGGAGTGCTGGTGCGAGCCTGCCAGGCCCAGATGCAAAGGTCCACAGTCTGCCTGATAGTCCTTCAGCTCTGGACACACCCACAGAGGACACTACAATGGCAACAACAACTCGTTAGACTGTTGTTGTTGTATTACAGACAACTGAGCAGCTAGAGGCAAGATTTCAACAAACTGAAAACAATGCATTAGTCTGAGTGGTCACTTACTCCTATCTCTTTGGCCCTGTCCTTGAGGACAGCCATTGCATCTTCTGGTTGTTTGACTGTAAAGGCAGGAACTCCTGGCTGAAAACACATGCACATGATTAACAGCCAGTGAGATGATTAACAGCCATATTACTTTTAATATTTAGTCCAAAAACAACAATGCCTTTCTGATGTGAACCACTACCACACCTTGAAGATGCCTCCTTTTTGCCAGGCGATCTTTTCAATGGTGTCTCCAAGAATCTGAGTGTGGTCTATACCCAGAGAGGAGATGCCACACACCCATGGCTGCCTGTTGACACAAAACCACAGAGGAAAACATTTATTACAACACCGATAAAGTTGTAATAAAAGTATAAATGTTATGGTGCAACTGGAGAAAAAAAACATCTTGCTAACCAACAGTACATCACAATGTGACTTTAAGACTAGTAGTAATAAGTATTTCTATTACTCAGGGTCATAATTTGATGCTTGGTACACAATACTGTGCTGTCGTGGCTTTGTTTCCCATAAACCACCTGTCAAGCAAACATATATAGCACTGTGATGTCATTTTTATGGCATGGGTGACAGTGAGTTTCCTTCCTTACACTGTTCAGTCATGGTGACTATCTCTGCTTAAACTTATCACCCTGTATTTCTTCCTTTTCAAAAACAAGAGGAAAACATGTAAGAGTAACTTAACAGCAACCTGAAAAGCAGTGTTTTACTGCCCTCTCTGGTGGATTGTTTTTTGCAAACATAACCTCACCTTTTCCTAATTAATCATCTAAAATATTACCCTGCAAATCACAAAGTTCATTGTTTGAAAGTTAAAGGATGAGACTGGTGATAGTAGATATTTTTTCTTATTGAAAAGAAGGCCAATGTAAAGACCCAAACTGAACTGTTCTCGACTGTCCAGAAACTATTAAATTCCCTTTTTTCCCTTGTTGTGGCTGTGACACTAGAAATATTTACAAGACAACTAAATGTGGACTAACCCACCCTTAAAAATACAATATTAACTTATCCTGTAGCCATATTAATGCAGGCTCTGTCTCTAGGGTCAACCTTTAAATTGAGAATCTTACCTTGTAATATTGGTGCAGTCATATGCTCCACCAATTCCAACTTCAATTACAGCTAAATCCACCTGAACAAAGAACAGCAGTGTTTTAATTCAAGGTGGGTTAGTAATTTAAGTAATAAACATTCTGCCCTGTTGTTGGGCATGAGGACAGTGATATGGGTTTGATCAGTCCATTATTCTAACACACTGATCCAGAGCAAGAAATCTGCACCACTACAGCAGAGACAGACATTTCTGAGGACATCTGTGCACCCTTTACCTTTATGAGCAATCTATTCAATTTCTTGACTTTGCACAGTGTAACGTTGAGTTTAAACCTTCCGTTATGTATTATCAGGTATAGATGGACATGCTGAGTCATACCCCCCCATCCCCTACTTCCAGTCCCATTATACTACAGGCCTGGGGCGGCTGTGACTCAGGAGGTAGAGCAGTCGCCCCCCAATCAGAAGGTCGGTGGTTCGATTCCCGGCTCCTCCAGTCTGCATACCGAAGTATCCTTGGGCAAGATACTGAACCCCAATGTGTGTGAATGTGTTTAGAAAGCACATTTTTTATATATATATATATATATATATAGAACATGTGCTGTATGAATGGGGTGAACGTGATCTGTAGTGTAAAGCGCTTTGAGTGGTCGAAAAGACTAGAAAAGCGCTATATAAGTACAGTCCATTTATGTACATCTTCCTTCAGTGCTATTTCAGCTGGTATAAGAAATATTTGTCACCTGCTAATGAAGGCAGCACAGGCTTACTAGAAATCTAAATTCAAGGAAGTGATTCCTTCTGACATTCTTCTCACAACTTTATGTTACTGCACAAGAAGACAAACTTTTAAAGTAGTTTAGCATCTGCTTTATTCTTGGACACCGCCATCTTCACCGCCAGTCACATACACGTGAAAAAAAACTTCTGGCTCCTTCACAATAAAAGTACCCTCTTCCTCTCAATACATAGTACAATATATTCTGTTAAACCGAATATTTCAATGAAACAGGAATACTAGTACCTGTAAGTTAACAAACTCACTCTCTTCCCCCCCCCCAAAAAATTCATTCATTCATTAAAAAAAACAATAGTAGAACTACACTTTCTCATAGTATTGAACTGGAGCCGTGTTACCTTTAATACATGAATACACCATAACAATAATAACATAAATTTTAACACGTGACTCAAAAGAGATCTGCATACCAATCTGGTAGAAATGCACTTCTGTCCCTGGTCATCAACTTCCTCAAACACACTGTTATCACGCCAGCTCTGTATCTCGTTATATTTTGCTGAGTCAAATGATACATCTTAAGGCACAAATATATCCTCACATGCATCTGTGGTAGTGGTGTTAGTAGCACAGGTTTCTACCTGAAGACTTTATACTCTTGACATGTCCTGCAACATTAGAGGTTTCAATATACTGCAGGTTGTACCAATGTTTGTATTTACCTGTGGCTTTGCCTGCACGCCCTAATACTTTAGCTGTGTGTGAAATACCACTGTCTTTATCTTTGTATTTCACAATCTGTCCTGGTCTCAGACTGACATCTTTCCCACTATGTGTTGTCATTGGTGTGACTTTCTGCTTCATTCTGCACCCTTGTAGTAATTTCTGTGGGCTCCATTTGCCTCAACTCTTGTTGCTCGGTTACTTGGTTGTCTGTGCTCTCTGTGTTATTTTTGGGATCATTCTCTGTTACATGTTGGTCCACATTTTCTGTATTCACTTTTGTCAGTCTGAGGTAATGCACCCGAATGCAGGTTCCGACAAATATCATGGCATCGTCCTGACCAATGACAACTCCAGGCCCTTTCCACTCAGCCTTTCTCGATGCATGTAAAGCAGAGATGTGTTTTGCCACCCATTCACTTTTCGTTGTACCGTCTAGGGCTGGGGGTTTGTCAGTTAACACTGAAGGCAAGTTGGGACTTTGTCCAAATACCAACTGATGGGGACTGTAGCCATGGACATTTTGCATGGTGTTCTTTGCCATTAAAGCCCAGTCCATTTCAGTGCTGCAGTCACAACAGTCACTCGACTTCACCTTCATTATGATCTCAGTAAGTGTTTGGTTCTGTCGCTCTAGAAGTACATTACTCCAAGGGCTGTAGGCAGCAGTTGTCTTTATTTCGATGTTTATTTCCATGTCTCTCATCTCATCATTGTTAAATTCTCCTCCATTGTCGCTGAACAGTTTCTGAGGTGGGCCATGCACACTTTCAGTCATGAATAAAGTGTTTCACTATTTCAGAAGATTTCTTTGTGGTCAGAATGCTGCCTGCTCTTAGTGCTCTTTCGTCTCTCTCTCTTCTCTTCTGTCACCTTCTGCAGGTCTGAGTCTGATCTGTGGTGACAAGCCTCCTGCTGCTCCTACAACCCCACTCAACACCTGCTGTTTTGTTTAGAAATTATTAGTACTGCTTCTTGTATTACTGCTACTATTGCATTTACGACTTTAATTATCATTACTATTATTACTTCTTCTGTATTATTGATACCACTTTACTTTTCTACCCCCCTCTCTCCCCCTTCCCCTCTCTCCCTCGTCCCCCTTCTCCCTTTCTCTCTCTCTCTCTCTCTCTCAACCCAACCGATCGAGGCAAATGGCCACCCACCCAGAGTCTGGTTCTGCTCAAGGTTTCTACCTCTTAAAAGGAAGTTTTCCCTTGCCACTGCCACCTAGTGCTTGCTCATGGTGGGAACTGTTATCTCTGAATCTCTGTAATTATAATAATCTAAAGAGTACAGTCTAGACCTGTTCTATATCAAAAGTGCCTTGAGATAACTTCTGTTGTGATTCAGCGCTATATAAAAAAAATTGAAATGAATTGAAAAGCTACCAGCCTCACCCAGTGTCAGCTGGGATTGAATCCAGCCCCCTGGCAACCCTGAAAGGATGAGCGGTATAGATAATGGATGGATGAATGGACAAGCTGCTAGCATACCTTCTCCTGAAGAAACACATGGAAGGCCAAGATGGTGAGGAAACGGAAGTATGCTGGCATTGTCCCTCCATGGGCATCCTGAGGAGGTCAAAGAAGGAAGAAAAGTGACTGCATCACGTTGTCTGCAAAGTTTTTCACTGCCTGTAAGTACTTGTGCAACACCAACACACTGACATTTCAGTAAAGTCCCTATGTGTAGAGTATTTTTGACCACAGCATCTTTCAAATTATTTAGATGGTATACATTTTTAATTGCTAGGAAAAAAGTGACAATCCAGGTGAAAATTGGTGCAGTCTACTGTATGTGTTACCTTGAGGCTATTCATCTACCAGTGTTTTTTTTTTAAAATAACTGTTTGAGGTGCCACAATCAGAAAGTTTCAAATTAGACACCCAGCAGCTTTAAAGCTACACTAATTGATATTTCTGTAGTAAGGATAATTAATTAATTGTTTGCTACATCAGAACTTACTAAGAAATGGTGTTTTTAAGCACATTAACTCGTTTTTGAAAAAGGCAAAAACCACCTCAAGTCAGCATAAAAACTTTTCCGTGGAACTGAGCAACTCCATTCAAACAAAAAGCGTTAAGAGTCCAAATACTCTCGGGCTGAACTGTATTTCCCTCAGCAGTTGATGAGACCAAATCAGAGCTAAAAGAGAGCTAGACTCCCAACACATTTTTTTTTAAATTCCATTTGGGATGGAAATTAGTTGAATTTTCGACTCAGAAAAATAGATGCAATTCTTTAAACATGCTCTGTCAACTGGATTCAAAGAGTTAACTCAAAACCTCAGTACTATCCGTCACAGTCATTCCTTGTAAAACACCATATGTTTAGGTGAGATCATGTTACAGTTGTATGTGTACTAAAAAATTATATCAACATTCTTTGATTTAGTCTCTTGAAAACTCTCTTAAGTTTTTCCTTGCCACTGTCGCCTAGTGCTTGCTCATGGTGGGATTTGTTGGGTCTCTCTCTGTAAATACCTATTTTAAAGAGTATGGTCTAGACCTGCTCTATATGAAAAGTGCCTTGAGATGACTGTTGTTGTGATATGGCGCTATATAAATAAATTGAATTGAAATTGAATTGAAATCTTGAGTATCATGACTTCTCTACAGGACACAGTTGAAAAAAAAAGAGAGAATATCATCAATCTGTCCAAAATATTTAAAGCACACAGAGTACTAACAGTGTGACCTGTCACATGAGCGTCATGCTTATCCTGACATGAAGGGTCTCACTTTGCACTGGACTCAATTACAACTTGTGACACTGATAACACACAGTTCTTCTCAGGCTGAGAATACAGAGCAGGAAGTACAATCAGGTCAAATGCCACAGAAATCACTGCTTGGAATGCCTACTGTCACTCTTAGATAATTAAAGGTTGCTCCATTGAATGTGTGGCCAGGGTTAGTTTCATTCCAGTCAGACAAGTTTGAGTTAAAATAATAACTTACATTCAAACTGAGAGGGGCATGTGATTTAAAATGATACATGTCTGCCTTATTTCATAACCTACCTTAGTTTCATCTAGCCGTCCATAAACCTGCCAGAAGTATTTAGTGAAGAGCTCTTTTCCAATGGGCTGTCCATTGATTCGAATCCTCTCCCTAACTTGTACCAAGTGTGGGGAACTACAACCAAGAAGAAAACTTAATCTTAATCAAATCATAATTACAATGCTGAAGTACATAAATATAAATGTTAACTTTGTCATCTTCCCTATTTAACATTTATACATTTACTTGCATCCATATAATAGATCTGTATCAAGCCATCAAGGAAGTCATATCTCAAAACTACTTTTTGTCAGATGACTGCAGAACATGATTTTCAAGGAAATACATTCAGATCTTTTCTTCCTGCTTGCTGTGCTGCTATTCAAAATATTATTCTAATTTTACATGCAGTTAGTCTCTTCAATCGCTGTTTGATTTTAAAACTAATAAAGCACAAAATAGCACAAAAGCAAGATGACCCTCTTGCAGAATCTGTTAAGCTGAACAGAAGATGTTGATGTTGATGTTTATCACACTGAATTGAAGTCAAGTCAAACTCTGTTGTCATTTGCAGCTGATATTGTTAAATACTGTAGTTAAAAATCATTAAAATAACTACGCCTCAGGGTTGGGGATTTGGATTATTATTGTTGATTTGTAAAATTGATCTTGTAAAATACAACAGCATCAAAATACTGATAATGTCAAGAGAGAGGCCCTGTTCATACCTGGCATTAACATGTGTCTTGTGTGATCTGATCACATGTGGACAGCTCCAGATAAAGCTAGTCTCCACATGCATCTTGAGTGACAACTTGGGATCAGATCTCACTTCTCCTCTCTATATGCAGCTTAGGCATTTTACTGCTGCAGAGGACAAGCTGAGTAGGCCACCTTCAGTGTGGCCCAGGACACATTCACATACACACTCAAAGAATGTGGCCATATGTGGCCCAGATCACCTGTAAGTGTGGTTTGGGCAATCAGATCTCAATTTAGTCCTCAATACATCTTGGGTGCATTCACACCTGTACTTAGAGCTGTCAACTTGTGATCGGATCACCCAAGATGCATGTTAATGCCAGGTCTTAACAGGGCCTGGGATACTTTTTGATTTCTTATGAATGTTAATCAGGATGGCTTCCTAAGCCCAGATATTCCACAACTGATCCCAATCAAATCCTATCTGAAATCAAATTAACCAACCCTGTGGCATTCTGGTGGCTCAGTGATTTGGGACACAAATCATTCCTGATTCAGTTGAGAAGGGATGATGACCTTTGTTGCATGTCATCAACCCCCTTCTCTCCATGTGCCATAAAACCTAGTATTACCGACTTGCGGTTGTGTCCCCACCAACCAATCCAGTTGCAGTTCATACATGTGTGAATTCTTGAGTTATGGCCAAAAACGTGTTTTGAGAGGTGAGTGACCTCGACCTTTTACCTTTAACCACCAAAATCTGCTCAGTTCCTCTTTGCATCCAGGTGAACATTTGTGCCAAATTTGAGGGGATTCCCTCGAGGTCTTACTGAGATGTCACATGAATGGGACAGATGGCTGGATAGACATAGTAACTGTTGTTATGTTGGACAACTTTGTGTCAACAACATGGAATGAGGCTTCAAACACCATGACTGCTTTGGGGGCACTTACTTGAATTAAAGAGTTTGAAAGTAGATGGATGTTAGACTTAGTATCAAATTTAGCTCCCAGAACAATGGTGGACAACAGTCAAAACAAAGGCAGAGCCCAAAGACAAAGGCAGAACCCAAACCCAGTTGCAACATCTGGTCTTTACTAAGCCTGGTCCTGATTGTTAAGTCAGTCTTACTTAAGACCAGTCTTTAGAATGGACTTCAGGTCAATTACAACCAAACTCAGGCCTCATCTTAACTATGTCATCTCAATCATGTTCATGTGAGCAGCTTATGTTGCTAGGCAGTAACAACAGTGATTTGGGCAATAATTACTTCTCATTTGGTGTTATTATGAAGGATCAGAGAAAAAAGAAAGGCTATTTCACGGACCTTGAGATCTGACTGCCTGGATTTGTGGATACAGATCATGTCTCCAACTGTGTTTTGAAATGCTAATTTGCATAAAAATTAATTGCAATTAACAGCTGCAGTGCAGGTGACAAGGCTGCGTTGTGATGCGAAAAGTCTATAAATGAGACATACCATTGTGCTACCAGCTGCAATTTCTATCTTTAACAACAAAAATCACCTAGTTTTGACTTTACACCTGCTCCTGACCAGTCTTAGCAGGACAAAGGCTTAGGTTGGACTTAAAAAGCCAAGTTATGACCAACTTAGCTTGAAGACCAGGTGTAAGACCAGTTGGTGCAACTGGCCCAAACTGACAACTGCGCAGCAAATAGATAAAACAACACATGTACTAGAAGCATTGTAAACCTACACTTCATTTAACTGGGTTTCCCTGCACTTTCCATGACATAACAAGAGGAGTTCAGCCAGTGACACATAAAGTAAAATTAGTTGAGTTTGTCCAAGTTCTTCCTCAACTGTAACTGAACAGAGAAGGGGCTTATGATTGGTCAGTTATTATTCGCTTACTATTGTTTTACCTGTAAAATCCTGTGCGGAACCCATAACTTCTTAAAATCTGCTCAGTGAATGCACATGTTGACCCCTGAAAGACAAACACTGACATTTAAGAGCCCAACATCATACAGCTGTCTTGGTATAGCATATTTGAAAACATGTTTGCATGTCCCTCTGTCGAGCTTACATAATGGGAGCCCAGAGCTCAATATTTAAAAAGAGGCAGCCTATGATCTAAATGTAATCACACCCTCCACCTTGTTTTGGCCTATGGTATTGATATTGAACATGTAACAGTCTTCCCACAGAATCCCCTTTTATCAGACCACTATGTAATTACTTTTCAATTCCTATTGCTTTACTACGTATCAACAGGCAAAAATGTCCTTGCTAGAAATCTTTCCAATGGTGCGGTAGCTAAATTCAAGGAAGTAATTCCTTCTGCTTTAAATTCAATGCCATATCTTAATTTAACGGAAGACTCCTATACTAGCTTTATGCCCTCCCAACTTGATCATCTTGTAGACTGCATTGCAGGTTCACTTTGTACAACTCTAGACTCTATTGCCCCCCTAAAAAAGAAAGCAATAAAGCAAAACAGGTTAGCTCCATGGTTTAATTCTCGAACCCGTACACTAAAACAAACACACATAGACTTCAAAGAATATGGAGTACCACCACTGGAAGAATCCCGCTTAGCCTGGCAAGATAGTTTTAATGTATAAGAAGGCCCTCTGTAATGCCAGAGCTGCCTATTACTCTTCATTAAGAGAGGAAAATAAAAACAGCAGGTTTCTTTTCAGCACTGTAGCCAGGCTGACAGAGAGTCACAGCTCTATTGATCCATGTATTCCTATAACACTCAGCAGTGATGATCTCATGAGCTTCTTTAATAATAAAATTTTAACTATTAGAGACAAAATTCGCCACCTCCTGCTCTCAACCAGCACTGATTTATTTCAAAACACAGGATCCCTAGAAATCGCTGTAAAACCTAATAAAAGAAATTTCCCATCAACCTCCACCAACTAACCTATTTCTTAATCTAAACCTTCAACCTGTCTTTTACACCCCATCCCAACTAGGTTCCTTAAGGAAGCTTTGCCCTTAATTTGCAACTCTGTACTGGATATGTTAAATCTGTCCTTATTAACAGGCTATGTGCCACAGTCTTATAAAGTAGCTGTAATCAAACCTCTTCTGAAAAAGCCTACTCTCGATCCAGACGTATTAGCTACTATAGACCTATATCTAACCTCCCCTTTCTTTCCAAGGTCTTGGAGAAAGCAGTTGCAAAACAGTTGTGTGATTTTCTACAGGACAATAGTTAAGATTTAGATTGAATCATGGCACAGAGACAGCACTTGTGAAAGTTACAAATTACCACAACAAGTTACCTCCTAATTGCATTAGACAATGGACTTGTCTCTGAACTTGTCATTGTTAGCTAAACTTCAGGCATGCCTTAGGGACATTAAGACTTAGATGACCAGCAATTTTCTACAACTGAACTCAGACAAAACTACAAATAATTACGTTACTAACTCGATATCTTCCCTTTCCCGTAGTTTTGTGCTCTTCTTGTCTTTCTCTCCTCTTCTCTCACTCTCTGCAGGTACCTCTGCCTCTGGAGCTGTAGAGTCTGATCTGTGATGACAAGCCTCCTGCTGCTCCTACAACCCCACTAAACACCTGCTGCCATATTTAGAAATGATCAATACTGCTTCTAGTATTACTGCTCCTTTTGTAGTTACTACTTTGTCACTACTATTATTACCACTACTGTATTACTGATACCACTTTACATTTTTATATGTAATCTATGTTATGCTATGTTCTCCTGTCCCTATTCTCCACCCCCCATCTCTCCCCCTTCCCCTCTCTCTCTCTCACTTTCTCAACCCAACCAGTCGAGGCAGATGGCCGCCACCCTGAGTCTGGTTCTGCTCGAGGTTTCTGCCTCTAAAAAGGAAGTTTGTCCTTGCCACCATCGCCTAGTGCTTGATCATGGTGGGAATTGTTGGGTTTCTCTCTAAGTATTATAATATAAAGAGTTTGGTCTAGACCTGCTCTATATGAAAAGTGCCTTGAGATAACTTCTGTTGTGATTCGGTGCTATATAAATAAAACTGAACTGAATCTAACAAAAAACTTGCATTTTCTATTGCACCTATGAACCAAACACTTCAGTTCTAAATGTGCATGCACCTGTGTGTGACTTACACTCAAAATTTACTAACTGAGCCAAAAAATTTACATGCAACACACACAAGCAGCTGTGTGCTCACCTTGCCCTTTGTTCCCGTCACATGAATAATATTGAGATGGTCTAGTTCCTCCACCTTTGAAACAAAACACAGAGTCAAATAAAACCAAAGGAAAGAAGTATGCTATCACGTCAGACAACAATAGCAAACAGTAACTTCATCACTGCTGCATGACAAACATGCCCTGTGTACTATGTCAGCTGATACAATAGACTTACTGTGAGACCGGCTCGCTCCAAGAAGCCTTTCATGGCCTGGAGCTGCAACTGAGGGTGGCTTCGCTCTCGTCGTACCTGCTCCAGAGCACTGGCATTGGTCTGCAGGGTGTTCAGAGTGCAAATGGCATCCTGTGGCCAAAGTAAAGAATGACATGTTAATAACCACAACATGCTTCTAAAGCAAACCACTATAAACAAACCAGGGCACAGGAAATAAGCTTGGACTTGATTGACTTTGACATATTGTTTTATACAAAACATGAGTCATGCATGGATCGTACAGGCAGCTTTTTAAAAATTTTACATGCTCAGTGAGAACAACAAATTAGGAAAAGCCACAGTCCCATGACCGGCTGTCATTTGTGTGTAAGTCCAGGTCTTATCCATCAGTTGATGAGATGGCTGTACTGACTTGGTCAGCTAACAGTAGAGCTGTAGATAAGAGGAAAACCTTTCCTCAGCCTGGAAATATTTAGTGCTGAAATAATCAGTTTATTAATCATTTACTCTATCAACAAAAAATGAATTTCTCAAGGAAGCATTCACCGTTTTCAGCTTCTCAAATGAGAATACTTTCTTCTTTTCTGTTTTATAGCACTCTAAATTCACTGGGTTTTGGAATAAAAGAAAAAAACAAGCAATCTGAAGATACTTTCAGAAATTACAGTGGCCATTTTCACAATTTTCTGAAATGTTATAAAAACAAGATAGACGACATAAGTTATTATATATGTGGTCCTGCTGCCCCAAACACTGACTTAGCACCAAATGTGGATAAATATGCTGCTGAAACTAGTCTCTAATAAATGTACTATTTCCTCCTGTTGAAACAAGGTTTGCTAAAAGCTGCAGTGACAAGATGGTTTTGTAAATTTGTCTTTTGTAAAAATAAAACTTTGACACTATGACAGAAGCCATGATGGCTTTACTCAAAAACATTTTCATTCAAACAATAAATCATTTACACAGAGAATCCCTAACAGATGTTGGGCCCGCTGGAAAAAAAAGGTCTCACATCTTACCATTTCTGTCAGGCCTCCTATGTCACTATCCATTGCAAGATCATTTGCTGTCAAGTCTGACAGTGCTGCATCTCCTTTTATGACATTACAGACACACCCCCTGACCCTGGTCATCTGCAGTGAGGACTGTCCTTGAGGTGGAATCTAGTTTCATATAATACAGTTGTTCTTCACTTTCTTCCAATTTTCATTCCTCTGGTGACAATGCAGTAACAGCATTGGGAAACTACAACATTACCAGCTTTTAGTACCCCCCTCAATTCCACCACTGAAACTGCTCTCATCTAATTATCAGACAGAACTTGAACCTCTGAGGTTATTAAGTTCTAAATGGGACAGAAAGACAAATGTGTATGACACTTTTGAGAAGCCAGCTGTGCTAATACTAATTTCCAAAAGTGCAGACATCCATATTTTTGTAAGGTTCATCATTTGTTCTGGATGTGGGCACCAAGCTAATACCAGCTCACTTTAAAATGAGAAATTTAAAAGGAATAGTCCAACATTTGTTGAAATATGCTTATTCACTTTCTTACCAAGAATTATGTGACAGGACTGATACCACTGGTCCTTGTTTGGTACACACACCCCTGTAATGTAATTTTTGCACTCTGGTTTGATACAGAATAAACAGATACAATATGAGTTTTCTTAATAATAAGCAAGCTTTAGAGGTGCTAATGGGTGGATTTAACATTTCCATTGGACACAGCCAGGATACTGATTTCCCCGTTTTTAGTTTCTGTCTTCTCATCCAACTCTTGCAAATAAGCATGGAAAAGAATAGGCTTATTTCCCAAAATGTCAAAGTGTTTCTTTTAGAGGAATTCTTTTGCAATATCTTGCAAAACCATTGATTTTCCTGGTATTACTTAATCTATAGTCTGCTTTGCAGGATTTTTTCTTTAAGACACAATCCAAACAGCTATTTCATGAGGGTTAGACCAATTTCTATTTTTATTTATGTATTCAATGCATTGATGAATGAATAAAAATTATTGTCAGTGTCAGTTTCTGTTCAAATCTTATGTTTTCATATATTTTGAGCCCTTGATATTATTTCATTTTTATTGCCAGAAAAACACCTTATCTTGGAAGCCATGTTTAGGGATTAAAGCCTTTAAAAGTATTGTTCCTAGCCTCACCAAAAGACAAATATGTTCTCAGTATGACTGAACTTTTAAAAGTTTGTACTGCATGTCTACTGATTTCCTATCTTTAGAATATAGAATATATCTTTGTCTTTGCACATTTACACTGAACAATGAAATTGTTGAAACCTATCAGTGCAACATCATACTATAAAAATAAGACTATATAATACAACTCTAAAAACTCTAAAACATGCACTTACATTCAAGACATTTCACAATTCCTTAAAAACAAGCAGCATTAAGCACAGTTATGGCTCTTAGGTAGAAGCTGTTTTTGTCTATCTGTCCAAACCTTAATCGACCTGAAAGGTCTGCCTGAGGGTAGCCGTTCAGGATGGGATGGCTCTGTAAATATATCTTGGCCTTTTTTTGAGGTGGTGTGAACTACAGATGTGCACGAATAATTGATTAGTTGATTATTTGAAACGGTAAGTGTAGTCAACACCTTTTTTTAAAGAACTGACAAATTTCTATTTGACTGACTTTTATTTGTTAGGGGGTGGGAGAAGATTTATGTTTTACTTCATAGAGACGCGGAACTAATGTTTATGATTCTGTTTCTGCCTGAGTGCGCATCTTCTCTCCGCGTGGTGCAAATAAAACACTGGAACAGACGTCGGCAATAAGAAGCAGCGAAGCGGCTGTTAAACAAGTTGCCGATAACGTTAGCTCAGGTTGTAGCTAGATGCTTAGCTTATTTTTAAGTTAGGATTCCTTCAGTGTTCATCATTCAGGAAGTTTTTACTGGAAGCCAAATCATCTACAGGGGTCTCATTAACTCCAAAACAAACAGACCAAGTAATTTAAATCGGTAGAAACACTGAATAAAGCAGTTTCATATAAAAAAAATCAATGTTTCTCCACAACACGGACATAGGACGTTGAGAAGAATTGTTTGCTCCGCTTGTTTCTCTGTTTAGACGTCTGATGACAAAAATCCTTCATCTGGTTTAAGATTATAGTTATAACATTATAAAAAGTGACGGTAACGTGACTTGAAACATTAAGAAAGTAGGCTGCTGAAAATGTTTTAATGTCCGGCCATGTGGATTTGTCGTACCTAAATGCTGTTATGACAGCAAACGACAGAAACAAATAACAAATAGCTTTGGTGACTTCAGATGATATGTTTCCTCTTAGCATTGTCGGAGGAGTGGAGCTGTCAAAGGCTCATGGAACCCGAATACACCGTGCCTTCATGGAAGACCATTACCGGCCATAGTGAGAAAAAGTACAATGAGGCAGCTACAACTCTAAAAAAAGAAAAACTTGACGGAAGTCAACAAAGTAGCAATAACAAGTGCTGCATGGACAGCTCTCACATCAGAGTTTTATGTCAGTCCAGTTCTGTGCTCCAGACTCGCAGCACGGATAAGACACACTGCTGAGAACATCATCGCTAGTCTGATGTGCGTTGTTGATGAGTGGATCTTGGGAGGTAAAGTTTGTGCATCTGTACACTACACTGCAAAAAACATTTCGTTTGGGTGGAGGGCACGTCCACAATGACGTCACAACTAATCGATTAATCAACTAAAATTGGCTTGATTAATCGACTTTAAAAAGTAATCAAAATGCCCATCCCTAGGGCGAACTGTAGAGCTCTTTCAGGGAGGGGAGAGAGCATCCATCTGAGCATCTTCTAAGCAGTGGTGACAACCCTCTGGAGCGCCGTTCTCTCTGCTGCTGTGCAACTGGCAAACCACACACACATACAGTATGCTCTCTATGGAGCAGCGTTAGAAGGACACACGGAGTTTCTGAGAGAAGTAGTTCTTCCTGAGGATTCTCAGGAAGTCTCTGTTGTGCCTTCTGTATTACTTGTGTGGTTAGGGCTGCACGATTCTGGAAAAAATGAGAATCACAATTGTTTTGCTTAGAACTGAGATCACGATTCTCTATCACGATTTTTTTTCAACACGTTTTTTTGTACTCATTTACACGATTCACGAGTAAGCGGGACAGAAAATATAATGGTGCCTGATACAGGACAGGCCATATCTTAAAGAATACGGTCTAGACCTGCTCTATATGAAAAGTGCCTTGATATAACGTCTGTTGTGATTCAACGAACATACACGCACAATAACCTTCTGTAATCTCAAATCCCTCTTTCCCATCTCCTTTTCATCTTCCATATCTGCTATCATCTCTAGCTCTTCCCTCCCTTCAAATCCAACCCCTTTTGACCTTGTTGACTTCTACAATCAGACCCTCTCCACCTGCCTCAACCAGCTTGTCCATCTCAAGACAACAACCGTTTTTCCTTCACTCACTCTGCCCCATGGTACACCCCAGAACTTTACAATCTTAAGAGAAAATGCAGACAACTAAAACACCTCTACAAGAAAACCGGACTTACTGTTCATCCCCAAGCCCATAAAGACTATGTCATCACGTACAAAACTGCACTCAATAACGCTCACTCCAAGTATTACTCTGAAATTATCCAATTCCTCAAACCCCTGCACTAACCCTAACCCTTTCCACCATCAATAAACTAATCAAACCTAAGGATAATATCACAGTCACTTTCACCACAGACAAATGTAATAACTTCCTGTCCTTTTTTCATTCAAAAATGTAAACAATACACAGACAACTTGCCTCCTCTTCCTCTTCCTCTGCCCACTCCTCTCCAAAATCAGAACTAAATCCACTACCCAGTCATAGTTTTTCATCCTTCTCACCTCTATCCCCATCTGAAGTTTCCAAACTCCTCTCCACCATGAAATTCACCACCTGCCACCTGGACCCTATCCCATCCCCCCTCACCAAAGCCTGTCTTCCCTCTCTCATACCACTCATCACCAACATCATAAACACTTCCCTCACCACTGGTTCTGTCCCATCCTCACTCAAACTTGCTACAATCACTCCCATCCTGAAAAAACCTGGTCTGGACCCTGACAACCTAGATAATTTCAGACCCATCTCCAATCTTCCGCTGCTCTCCAAAATACTGGAACAGTCTGTGCTCACCCAACTCCAGCAATATCTCCACTCCTGCCAATTCCTCGAAACATTTCAATCTGGTTTCCACACCCACCACAGCACTGAAACAGCCCTACTGAAAGTCACCAATGACGTCCTCACCTCTGTCTCTGGTTCTCTCACCATCCTCCTCCTCCCTGACCTTGGCGCTGCCTTCAACACCATTGATCACTCCATCCTTGTCAACCATCTACAGTCATTCTTTGGCATCGCCAAGCACAAACCTTGGGGGAATGAGCCTTCACTGCTGCTGCCCCTACCCTCTGGAATTCCCTTCCACAACACGTCAGGAACTCAGACTCATTACAGACCTTCAAATCATTAATCAAGAGCCACCCATTCAACCATGCATTTGCATAGTTATAACAGTCACTTTATTTAATTTACTTGTTATTAGGGCCCAAGCACTTCGTGCCCTAATAAGGCCCTAATTGACATCTGACATCCGTCTCGTTCATTGGCACCATAAAATGGCTCTATAGCGCCCCCTTGGACATACTTAAAACTCCCTTGCCATTGGGCTTAGTTTGTGTGAGTTGAACGAAATTTGGAGGCATGATGTAACATGCCGAGACGCACCAAAAAGTCTCCTGACATCATGGCCTCAGACCTACAGGAAGTCGGCCATTTTGATTTTATTGCACAAATTTTGATTATTTTTCGCCATTTGGGGACGTTGTATTTGATCGAACTCCTCCTACAGATTTTATCATATCGACCTCAAACTTGGTCAGGATACTCTCAAGGTCTTTGTGAATAAAAGTGAAAGATTTTGTCGATGTCGAAGGGTGTGGCTGGGGCGGCACCTCAAATTTCGATGCCTCGCCATGAAACAGGAAGTTGCATTTAAGTTGCTGTAACTCAGCCATGTTTTGATAAGGGTCCCGACATGAACACACCCACATGTCAATATTCACAAAAAGTTAAAGCGCCACCTACTGGACACAGGAAATGACATGTTTTAGACTTTGACGTCCTGTTACTAGTAGGTTGACATGATCCACTTTAGACGTGGTCAGGAAAGCCTTAAGGACTTCATGTTGTCTTATTGTGAAAATTTTGATGTTCCGTTAAAGGGCATGTCTGTGAGCCGTGGCGAATCTCGATGCTTCGCCATTAAACAGGAAGTTGTTTTAACGCCCACATGCACGGTCCAATCTACCTCAAACTTGACATTTTGGCTAAGTGTCATAGCCTGAATGCCAATATTCAGGTATAGTCATAGCACCACCTGTTGGCAACAGGAAATTATGTGTTTTATCTAAGTAGGTTGATCTGATTGACTCAAATGTGGTCAGACAAGCATTAAGATCATAATGGTGCTGAATTGTTAAGATTTGAGTCTTCATGGGACGCCCTTGCTGTGTCACTATGGCAAATTTCGATGCTTCACCATTAAACAGGAAGTTGTTGTAACTCTCACATGCACTATCCAATCTGCCCCAAACTTGACATAAGTGTCATGGCCTGAACACATCTACATGCCAATATTCAGGTATAGTCATAGCGCCACCTATTGGCAATAGGGTATGATGTGTTTCATCCAAGTGGGTTGATCTGATTCACCTCACCTCAGACAAGCATTAAGATCATAATAGTGCTATATTGTGGAAACTGTGAGTCTTCATGGGACGTCCCTGCTGTGCCGCCATGGTGAATTTCGATGCTTCGCCATTAACCCTTTATCAGGCACTCATTGAAATACTTGGAAAATTCAAAATTTCAACCCTAGAGTGTCATAGCAGGGCACAACAAGACTTTTTAACTTTTGTGACATTTTTGAAAATATTCCATTTTCATGTAGAAAATCAAGATCAATGAAGTTACCATATATAGTCACTTGCCCGATAAAGGGTTAAACAGGAAGTTGTTGTAACTCCAGCATGCACTGTCCAATCTGCCCCAAACTTCCCACGTTTACTTGCTGTCATGGCCTGAACACATCTACATGCCAATATTCAGGGATAGTCATAGCGCCACCTATTGGCTACAGGAAATGATGTGTTTCATCCAAGTGGGTTCATGTGATTCACCTCAAATGTGGTCAGACAAGCATTAAGATCATAATGGTGACTGTGAGTCTTCATGGGACGCCCTTGCTGTGTCGCCATGGCGAATTTCGATGCTTCGCCATTAAACAGGAAGTTGTTGTAACTCCCACATGCACTATCCAATCTGCCCCAAACTTGACATAAGTGTCATGGCCTGAACACATCTACATGCCAATATTCAGGTATAGTCATAGCGCCACCTGATGGGGGCAGTAAGGGACTTCTGACGCATTCGTTCTGTGTCCGGCGCTCATGCAGCCACAGAACCACGTCATGTGACCTGCGGGGACCCCACGGCTGCTGGTCCCCCAACGGGCACAGGATGCGACTGCCCGTTCAACGCTGCTTGCAGCTTTAATTATTATTATTATTATTGTAAGACTGTTGAACAGCATGGCAATGGCACTGGTTACAGACAGATTTCTAAACTTCTAAATATTCCAATAGGCACCATTTGGGTCATTATCCACAAGCGGAAGGAACATCCCTCCACCATCAACTGACCATGTACAGGAGCTCCTTGTAAGATTTCCAAACAGGCAGTGAGAAATTTAGTCAGAAGAGCAGCCCAAGAGCCAAAGTCCACTGGAAAAGAGCTCCAGAGAGATCTGGAAGCAGCAGGTTTAGTTGTCACAACAGGCAATGCACTCCACTGCCACAGTCTCAATGTATGATCACCCCAGAAGACTCCATTACTGAAGAAAAGGCACATTGAAGCTCATTTGAAGTTTGCTACATAACATTTGGAGAAGCCTGTAGATTACTGGGAAAATGTAGTGTGGTCAGATGAGACATAAATTTAACTTTTTGGCAACAAAACAACACGCCATGTTTGGAGGAGAAATGGCTCTGCATATGACCCTATAAATACCATACAATGAAGTTTGGATGTGGAAGCATCATGTTATGGGGTTTCTTCTTCTCATGATACTGGCAGTATACAAATTATTGAAGTGCAGATGAAGATGAATGGAGCCATGTAGAGGGAAATCCTTGCGCAGTATCTGTTGCCATCCACCAGGACAATGAGACTGAGATGCTGGTGGACCTTCCAGCAGAACAATGATCCAGAGGAGGAAAATAAAGGTGTTGGAATGGCCCAGCTAATCATCAGATTTAAACCCAACAGAACATTTGTGGAAGGAACTGAACATCAAGATTCACCAGCGGGCCCCCAGGAATCTTCCAGATTGAAAGACTGTCTGTGCAGAAGAATGGGCTAAAATCCCACCTGAACACTGTGACAAATTGGTTTCTTTGTACTGGACGTGTCTTGAAGCTGCCATTACAAACGAAGGCTTCTCCGCCAAGTATTTAATCATTTTTAGTTTCCTTTGTCATCCCACATTATTGCACATGGAATGTTACAATTCAAACTGTGTAGTTGACCTTTTTAGTGTACCTTATTTAGTATAATTCCACCATATCAATGGTCAAACAGCTGAGTTTCCCTGGACCAGGAGGAGCTCTGTATTGATTGGACATTAAGAGCTTGTTCTACTCATTCACACAACTTTCGAAGACTCACTTCCTGAGTCACAAAGAACAATAAACTGTTCATAAATGAGTCCTGTTTATACTGTACATAATGATGACTATTTTAGGCTATTGCAATGATTATCAAAAATTTAACAACACTGCTGTGATAAACAAAATTCAAAATGTGTTATTTTCTTTGAGATTTGTTTTGCATGCTATGTGAGTATTTTATGAGGGAAAACAAAAAAACCACAAAAAATGGGCAGAAGAGGTAGGAACAGATGAGTTATATAAATAATAATATGAATAACTAATAATTACAATTGTAATGTGATATAAATAATAATACATAATTATTGTGTAACACACATCATATACTGAGGGTGTAGTGCATGTGATTTAGTATGATAGTATTTACTTCACCTCCAACACTTTCATTCAACATTCCTTGGGCATTCTTTGCAAAGGCTGCAAAAGATATAACCTTCAGGAAATCTTTATGTAACGTATCCTGTAGGTCACCTGTTTGCTGGGAGTATTGTGACATTGTACAGGCAGTATCATCTTCATTTTGATTAACATCAGGCTGAATTGGCTGGCTTTCCTGACAGCTCCGTGTATATAGCTCTCAACATAGAGTAGTTTCAATTTTATTATGGAAACAGGTAAACGTTTACACACGAGCTGAAACAGGCCCAAGTCAAACTCAAATATGGCATCAAAGAAGAGGTTTAAAGCACGTGTTAGCACACTGGTTGCACTTTGACGTTGTAGTGAACTCTGTCTACACTGAACTTTTCATTGGGTCACTCTGCAAGCCGCACATTTGCCAGTTTGTGGTCAGTCGGCACCGTTGGCATCGCCAGCTAAAGTTAATGTAGTCTAACGTGGACCTGTCAATCATGTTTCTGACGATTTCAGAACGATGCATTTAATTTATATAAACTTCTCTGGCGCCGGTGCCTCGCTAGCTCGTTAGCATACTGTGCAAAGACGGGCAGAAGAGACTGTGACACAGCCTACCTGGTACTCCATGCCTGGTATCTGAGGTGCCGTCTTGGTGCTATATCTGACTGAAAGACCCGCCAACCTACATGACCAGT
This sequence comes from Lates japonicus, assembly GCA_033238685.1. Classification (NCBI taxonomy): domain Eukaryota; kingdom Metazoa; phylum Chordata; class Actinopteri; family Centropomidae; genus Lates; species Lates japonicus. The sequence continues at coordinate 8,993,684 of BRZM01000011.1, forward strand.
GCGGGTTTAGGAGCCGCGCGGCAAACACGGAGCCCCACTGCAACACCCGCAACATGCGCACCATCATGGGGCGTCGAGTTGTCACAGGAAGCGGCAACCAAATACGGAAGGTTCTTTTCACGAACGTAATGACGTCACGAGAAGCCGCCTCCTTTTTTGCTAACACGCACCTTTCTACTTCCACATTGATACAAGGTACTGCTTTTGGAAACTGTCTTTCAGATAAACTGCAGTGCCACTTCATTTGGATCCCCTTTCCAGTGAATTTACTCCTAAGGATGTTTTGTATTTTATTTTTTAAGTTGAGTCGCCATTATTTGGGTAACTAACAGAAATAAAGATAGGGACACTGGACAGCCTTGTCTAATACTGTGATAAATATTTTTCAGAGGCACCACACATTCATTTCACACCACTGGGCCATTTTTTAATGTCTTGCACTCCTCACTGGAGCAGTAAGGTGATATGAGAATCTGTCTTGATTTCTGCTGAATACAATTGGATCCCACATAGGGTGTGCAGTAGCCTTACTAAGCCGAGCATCTTTGGCGACCAAGGCCTCCTCAGTTTGCTGTGTTATCTGGGTGTTTGTGGTCATTAACAGATGTATAGGTCCCCCTGCTCAGATGGCAGACGTTTTTCTGCGAGCATAATAAAATGTAAATAGCAAAAATACAGATCTGAAATGCCTCATGCTCTACTCAGTGAGACATATGCGTAAGACGCACGACGTATGACGCGAGGACATCCGTGACGTGGGGGAATAGAGGGTGGTTCGCTGCTGGCGGTGAGTTTAAAGCATCACGGTTAGGAGGCTGAAAAGAAAACAGGCAGCTATTTCATGTGCAGTTTTCTATAGATTGCACATTCAGCTCTGAACCGGAGGAGATGCCAACAGACAGGTATGGTTACAAATGATTACATACTCGTGTAAAGTAGCTCCAAGAGCGGTTACGTTAAGTTACCTTTCAACGTGCCATCCATGTGAAAATGAGCCAACACGAACGTGCCTGGTCAGTTATCGAGGTTGTGTTACAATTCAGTGACCCACTTATCTATCAGAACAACTGATAAGTGAACTGTAAGTCTGTAGTGTTAGTTGTGTGTGTGTAATTCGCCTTTCTGAGCAGCTTTAGCCTTAAACCGAAGCTATTAAAAATCGATACCGCGCTTTCATCTGAGCTAGGCCTCCGTTCAGGTCTATCCGTGTTTCTTTCTTGGAGTTTTAAAGTGCAAACTAACTAATACGATGAGAAAAGGCCAGTGAAACTGCACATGTCGCCTGAGATGGAGTAGTCAGAGTATTTGCACTGTATTTTGCAGTCAGTATTTGCGCGGTCACGCCGCTGGTAGCTGCATCAATATGGCGGGCAGAGAGTTAGTTGTCTGGGGTCAGCTAGTACGCTAACGAATCTCTCTGACCTGTTGCTATGAAAAAGACATGACACATTGTTGTGTAACCTCGTCAACATTTTGAAAAGTTCTTGAATATCCCCCCACCTAGCATACCTCTGCAGGATCTTCCCTGCATGAGCCTTCAGGGCTCCATGTTGACTCAGTCCAAGAGGATCAACAAACGCAAATCCAGAGGCTGCTTCAGTGAGGGCCTGGACACAGAATGCACACCTACAGACCTCATCCAGCAGTACTCACCCCGACACAAGCACCAGCGGCTCATCAGCAAGGGCAAAGAGAACGACTGCAGCCAGTTTGTCCTGGCCAGGAGATCAAGGAGGAAGAAAGACTCTACATCAGGTAGGAGATTTCTGTCCTTTAAGCAACTGCAGTTGTTTGCAGCAATGGGATAGTGTCATACTTTTCTTTTTCCTGTGTTATTTCCCTCAGCAGGCATTTCATGGGATCACCTACCAGATGAGCTGCTGCTCAAGGTCCTCTTCTACCTCCCTTTGCATGACCTCCTCAGGATGTCACTAGTTTGCAAGCGCTGGCACCGCTTAGCGTGAGTCTCCAACCACAGGGTCGCACCAGATTCACAGGATGACACAGGAGTGAAATATTCTTTCTTCCCTGCTTGGTCGTGATTTCCTGTTGTGTTTGCTCTAACATATAAATAAGATTCTACAATTGTACATTCATGAGCTACATTTTAGTTTGGGTCCTTAGAATCCAAATATTATTTTTTACTCCAAGCCAATAATCATACAGCATAAGCCTGCACAAACATGACTGTGGCATATAAACCAGATGGATATGAAATGTGTCGTCCTCGTTACAGTGCAGTTTTCTCTGTCCTTCTGATACTGTCAACACACTGTAATAGTTCTCCAACCCATTACATATAGAACCTGACTGTATGATCTCTTCCTGCCTGTGTTTCTGTCCCAGGTTTGATGAATCTCTGTGGCACAGCGTGGATCTGGAGGGGTTGACCCATATGGGTCCAGCTCTGCAGCAGGTTCTGAAAACTGGGGTCCGCAGGTTGCGCTGCCCTCGCTCCTTCATGGAAGGTCTGCACATCACAGACACAGGGTGGGTCCGGCATGTTGACACGAACACCCACACTGTAGTTTATTTTGATTCAATCCCACACACTTGTCTCAGATTCTCTCTACACCAAATATGGCTTCATCCACTGCTCAAAATAGTCCCAACAAACACAGTTTCCTGAGGACTGTTCAGGTAACATTTGACTTTAAAAACTACAGTAAGCGGCTGTTTTAGGAATTTACTGAGCCTTAAAAACTTTTCAAGATTTGTATCTTCAGTAAGAACTAATGGGTTTGGAGCTTGACATAGGTAGAGGTAATGTAATGTAGCTGCCACTCAATATATAGTGAAAAAAATCTAAATCACTTTGGTCAGAAGTGTCTGCCAAATGAATGCAATGATTGACAGGTCTTTTGGTGCAACTCAAAACCTGTCCTCGGGTGCTGTTGTAATGCAAGTAAAAACTGAATGGTAGTGTTTTTGTCTTTCCCTTCAGCCCACTGCAGATGATTCAGATGGACCTGTCCAGCTCTATTATCCCCACCTCAGCACTGGAGAGTATTATCTCTCAGTGCAGGCTGCTAGAGTATCTGAGCCTGGAGGGTCTCCGGCTCTCTGACACCATCATCAGGTAAGCTTTAAAGTCTGCAGTTCTTCTCATTCCACTGACACCACCGAATGAGCAAATGTTTACTGCTGTGACGTGTTGCTGCTTCCATTCCCACTGAATCCTTTTCGCAGGCGGGCTTGTTTTTTGTTTTTGTTTTTTTTGTTTACCCTGGTGGGGACTTTAACCTGAATGCACACTAACCCATGAGGACTGATCACTGTGGGGACAGTTTTAGGGTGCAGGTTACAGTTAAGTTATGGTTAGGTTAAGGTGTGTGTCTGTGTGTTTTAACACTTTGATTTGGATGATATCAGATTTTTAGTCCTTTGTCTGTGTTTCTCAGCTCTCTGGCCAAGAACCCAAACCTGCTGCAGCTCAACCTGAGTGGCTGCTTGGGCTTCTCTGCTCCTGCTCTGGCTGACCTGTTCAGATCCTGCTCCAGGTCAGCTGCCCAGCACATTTAATCTGCCAAAACCCTGTTATCCAAGTAATAACAGGTGATTTTATTAATCTGCCCTCTCTGTCGATTACTAAGTCTGTGTGTTTTGTTTTGTTTTTTTTTTGTTTTGTTTTCTTCTGTGCAGGATAGAGCAGCTGAACATATCATGGTGTGAATTCAACAGTAATCATGTGAAGAGTGTTGTCAGTAATCTGAGCTCCAGTGTTACTCACCTCAACCTCAGTGGTTACAGAGAAAGCCTCACGCTAGGCGGTAAGTGAGCAGTGTTGAAATCAGTATCAGCTTAGTTCATTACAATGCCTTAAGAGTGAAGTCAGTCTATCACTGTATTGCAGATAGTGTCTGGGGTGTATGTATTTGGGTAGTTAAACATCTTTTTCTTCAGGCTCTGTGCTTCAACATATTCAGTCTGAAATAACATGAACAATACTGCATTAAATCTCCAAGTCTCAGCTTTAATTTAAGTGGGTTTACATAGTTACATAGACTCTAACACATAATTCCCAAATTGCAGATTCCAAAAGTAATTGCACACTTGGCTATTAAATATTTCCTCAGCTGTGTAATGTCATTTCACTATTAGTTCATGTACGTGTGGTTTAGAATTGGTGGGAGCGTTGAGAGTTTCCATTTAGTTTGAGGTGGAGTTGTCTGTCAGTATGAGTAAAGAGGTGACTGGGCAAGAGAGGAAGATGAGGCTCAAAAAAGCAGAAATCTATTGACAGGCAAAAGGTCATTACAGCACTGAACAGATCAGAGTGTGGGGCTTTTTGCAAGTGGCCCCTGCTGGAGTCCAAGGCCTTACCTGTTACACTGATTAATTTATACAGATCATTACAGAGCACACATTTCATTTTTCCCATGCTCAAACTGTTGTTCACATTTTGAGTAAATTTCAGTATGAAAGTGACTTGTGCTTCATGACCTGGAAATAAATGCAATAAAAATTCAGTCTAAAGGCTTCAGACTACATGCTGTTGTTTCAAATGTAATTTGCAACTGTAATAAGGTTTTGGCTTTTTTGCTTTTCCACTGCCAAGTGATTACACTGAGATAATCTTTTAGGATCCTTGTGAAATAGCATAAAGTTATGACCGCATGCAAAATGAACTGGATAAATGGTTGTTAAAACAGCATGCTCATGGCTCAAACATGGTGTGGTGGAAAGTGTGTACCATGATACTGCAACTGTGTTCAGCCCGTTTAGAAACAGACTTTGTTATAGACACTTAACAGTCTAGATCTGACATAACAGTGCAGTATATCTTTTTCCAGATGTGAAGGTGCTGGTGGTGAGATGTCCTCATATTCAAACTCTAGATTTAAGGTAAGATTTGATTCCTCATGAGCAGTTTGAATGATTCAGTAATTACATCTGTATCAAGTGCTTTTCCATTTTTAGCAAGAAAAATTCTGGTGGACCAAATGTGCACTTTATTTACACTGTGTAATTCAATTCAATTTTATTTATATAGCGCCATATCACAACAAAAGTCATCTCAAGGCACTTTTCATATAGAGCAGGTCTAGACCATACTCTTTAAAATAGGTATTTACAGAGAGAGACCCAACAAATCCCACCATGAGCAGCACTAGGCGACAGTGGAGAGGAAAAACTTCCTTTAAGAGGCAGAAACCTCGAGCAGAACCGGACTCAGGGTGGGCGGCCATCTGCCTCGACTGGTTGGGTTAAGAAGGAGGGGGGGGGGGGGGGGGGGGGGGGGTAGAGAATAGTGGGAGAAGAACATAGCATAACACAGGTTCCATATAAAACGTAAGGTGATGCCAATAATACAGATACATATATGTATCCATATTGAGAGAGAGAGAGAGAAGCTCAGTGCATCATGGGAGATCTCCCGGCAGTCTAGGCCTATAGCAGCATAACTAAGGGATGGTTCAAGCCTGAGCCAACCCTAACTATAAGCTTTATCAAAGAGGAAAGTTTTAAGCCGACTCTTAAAGGTACAGAGGGTGTTTCTGCCTCCCGGACCAAAACTGGGAGAAGGTTCCACAGTAGAGGAGCCTGATAACTGAAGGCTCTGCCTCCCATTCTACTCTTAGAAACTCTGGGAACCATCAGTAAACCAGCATTCTGGGAGCACAGAGTCCTAGTGGGATTGTAGGGGACTATGAGATCTTTAAGGTAAGATGGAGCCTGACCATTAAGGGCTTTGTAAGTGAGGAGGAGGATTTTGAATTCTATTCTGGATTTGACTGGGAGCCAATGTAGAGAGGCTAACACAGGAGAAATATGGTCTCTTTTCCTAGTTCCTGTCAGTAATCGTGCTGCAGCATTTTGAATCAGCTGCAGTGTCTTTAGAGACTTGTTGGGGCAGCCTGATAATAATGAATTACAGTAGTCCAGCCTAGAAGTAACAAATGCATGGACTAGTTTTTCTGCATCTTTTTGAGACAGAAAATGTCTGATTTTGGGGATATTACTAACAGAGCTGAAAGGAGAGTGAATATTGGACTTGCATTCAACACAACTCCCAGTAATACTATTGTGCTCTGTCTAGTAGATGTTGTTTTCTCATTGTTCCTCTGCCCTCAAGTGGCCAAAAAAATTTTTGCAAGCATCTTGATCTTGTCGTAGGTAAATTACAGTGGTTCCTCTGTGTTACAGTGACAGCACTCTGCTGATGGCTGACAGCTTCCCTGTCCTCGCACAACTCAAGTATCTGCAGCATCTGTCACTAAGTCGCTGCTATCACATTCACCTCGCTGCTCTAACGTAAGTTCTCTTGCTGCTGTCTCTGCTTCTGTTACTTTGAGTCACTGAGTTGAGAAATTCAAACCTAACTTGTGTTATACCTTCAGTGACCTGGGTAAGACTTTCCCCATGCTGTGCCTCCTGGATGTTTTCGGCCTTGTACACGATGGCCACCTGCCCTCTCTGAAGAAAGAGATGCCTCACCTCTGCATCAACTCAAAGCCTTTCTCTGCCATCGCCCGGCCAGCGCCTGCCAACAGACCCATGGGCCCCTTGAGCGACCGCACCATGTGGAACAGGAGGTGTCGACTGAGGTTCAAACTGTAACCACCTGGTCTCCCCCAAAGCCGTGTTAGTCTATGTTGTGGAGTGTGTGATTCTGCAGTATTCCAGTGCAATGAGTGCAGCTCATTGAGCAGTGATGGAGCCATGTTACAGTGTTTTTTGCAGCTTCAGAAGATGCTTTTAGTATTGGCTGGCTGTTCACAGTACTAAAAGATATCTACTGGAACATGTCTTCAACTACTGAATATTCAAGCTTTTAGAGAAATGCTGTTCTTTATTTAGGAAAGCCAGATTTGGATGTTGAATCCGGTTTGTGTTAGAATGTATTAAGAGATTGTCTATTAATGTTTGGGACAGTTGATTCCTCAGACATTTTGATATGAAGATAAAAGCTTCTGTTCTCGGTTGTAATAATGAGAGAAGAGTTGATTTTAATCAGAAAAGGTTTTAATGTAAAATGATGTATCTGGATCTTGAATCTTCAAACCAGCTGTGGATATTCCTGATGAATATGCAGGTGTACTCATTGTCCCACCGTGTCACTGTAAATGATCAGTAGCTGAAATGTGTAAATGTGTTCACTACTGACCAGGTTATCATTACTGTACATTTGACTTTTCCTCAGCTGGACAGCAGCTGCTTTCATGAAGATCTCATTATGTCAGTGCAGATGTGCTGTATGGTCAGTGCTTTAGATTACCATTTCATTCATATGGCATACAAACCGAACATTAATGGAAGTTTTAATTTGTTCATTTCCCTTCTGAATCTTAACAAGTAAACCACTGAATTATACAGTTTTTCCACCGTGTGTTTATGTGTTTAATCTGTGTATAAATCCTAATGATGAGTATGAATGTTCATTCTTGACCTTGGAGGTAGCAATTTAACTCAAGACCCGCTTACTAGTTTTTTTCCACAGAGACTTCAACCACATTTCAGGTCTATCAGCAGATGAGTTGTCTTGGTTGTAATGGAGGTATGTGTGAGAGCGCATACTACATACAGTATACTGAATGGATAAAATTGCAGAGTAGAAGCCCCTTTGGCAGCAGTTACAACTTGAGTACTGTTGGATAAGTCTTTACAAACTTTTCACACCTGGATTTGTGCAGTTTATCCCATTCCTCCTGACTGATCCTCCCACGCTCTATCAGAGTGGATGGGAGGTGCCTGTGAACTGCCATCTTCTGGTCTCTCCACTGATGTTCTGTTGGGTTCAAGTGTGGCTCTCGGCTGAGCCACTCAGGGACAGTCAGAGACTTGTCCTGTAGCATCATCTGGAGTCCTTGTCAGCTGCATGCTTTGGGGTCATTGTCAGGCTGAAAAGTGAACCGTCACCCTGGTCTCAGGCAATGTGCAACAGGTTTTCTTCAAGGACCTCTGTATTTGGCTGCATTCATCCTCTCCCACAGCATGATGCTGCCACCACTATGCCTCACTGTAGAGATTTAGAGGTATTAGCAGGTCATGAGCAGTGCCTGATGTTTGCCAGGGAATTGTTTTCCTCATGCTACAACAGGTTGTTTTTAAATGTGATATATAACTCCAACTGACTTGACAGCCTATCTCAGTATTGTTGCTGACCATGCAGACGATATGTCAAACTGGAAGCCTACTGTGTCCAGCCCAAAAGATGCTGGGTATTAGATCTGACCTTTATGATTATATTCAACATAGGGTATTTACTGGACAGTTTTATATCTGAGGCTTCATTTATTATTTTAACTAATTGTGTCCGGAGAGTAAATTAAATGGTCAGTTCATCCAAATTACAAAAACTTAGTCACTCAGGGTTTTAAAAATCTGTCTGAAGGAGGTGAGTGTAAATTCATTACAAGAATTCAACTGTTTCAAGTCAGTCACTACTCTGGATAATAAACAGATCTCACTGAAGTGTGAACACTACTTTCCAACCAAAAACAGTCCCACTGAAAAATGTGTCTCAGACACAGATATCTCAAACCTGAACAAAACTTTTAACTAGAGCCAACAGTAAAATTCAATTCAATTTTATTTATATAGCGCCATATCACAACAAAAGTTATCTCAAGGCACTTTTCATATAGAGCAGGTCTAGACCATACTCTTTAAAATAGGTATTTACAGAGAGAAACCCAACAGATCCCACCATGAGCAGCACTAGGCGACAGTGGAGAGGAAAAACTTCCTTTAAGAGGCAGAAACCTCGAGCAGAACCGGACTCAGGGTGGGCGGCCATCTGCCTCAACCGGAGTATATGGGTGAACCTCCCAGTCTACAGCACATCAGTAAAAGATAATGCACTCTACTGTAGCTGACAAAGAGGCAGACATGAGCTGAAATAAGAGACACCAAAACCATTCTTTCCTATACCACTTTATCTGATTTAAACATAAACATCCCAACACAGTGACAAATTATTTCCATGAGGAACCAGTGCATTTGGCACATCACATATTACAATGTCCTGATGACTTTACTGAGTAAAAAACATTTGTTTTACTTTATATCAGGTATGTTGTTTATATATATATATATATATATATATATATAATTTTGTTTAAAGTATATATATACAGTACTGTGCAGACGTTTTAGGCACTTTAGATGTTTTTACTCTTATCCTTCATCAGTACCATCAGGGAGGTGTCTGATCAGTCCCAGATTAATTCTGCAGCTGGACAATGAGTCCAAACACAGACAGCATCATGAACTATCCTCAGAGACAAGGAGAACAAGGAGTCCTGCAACAGATGGTCTGACCCCCACAGAGCCCTGATCTCAACATCATGTAGTCAGTCTGAGATGACATGAAGAGACAGAAGACACTGAGACAGCCTGAATCCACAGAGGAACTGAGGCAACTGTAGAACTGGAGCTGTTTTAAAGATAGGAGGTGGGGGAGGGGGGTCATAAGAAATACTGATCTGATTTAGTTTTTTTTCTTTTTACTGCACTTCACATGAGGTTAATTGATGAATAAAAATTAATCATGGGATTTTTTTTGACAGCATCCTCACTTTACCATTAGTGCCTAAAACTGTCTAAAACATTTGCATACACACGAACATATATATATATATACACTTTAAACAGAATTTGGTTTCGGTTAGAGGGTGGTTATATTCTGTGGATTTCTTGCTATCAACAAATCCCATGAGCAGATCCAAACCAGCACTGACTGCTTCCTGCAACTGATTATTGTGTGTGTATCAACGCCAACGTCCAAATACAATAAATCAAACTGCTGCACTGGGTGAGATGTTCCTTTGTTGCCATGAACACACACTGTAGTTTATTTTGACTATAGCACCAAATGTGGATTAATTCACTGCTTAAAATAGTTTTCAAGAAATGCTCTAGTTATTCCTGTTTGAGTAATGATTAATAAAAAGTACGATGTCCATCTGGAAATTACTGAGCCTTTGCAAAACATGGTACTATATATTTGTGATCCACTTTTAAAGATTTACAGAATTCACAGGGATTTTAGACTGAAAGATGCACAGAAAGGGCAGGGACATCAGGGAGTACTCAGAGTAGGACTAACTGGGATTTGTTTTTTATATATATGTGTGTGTGTGTGTGTGTGTGTGTGTATATGTATATATATATATATAGACATAAGAACTTCAATTTTATGGATAAAATGATTGATAGAAGTCACTGCTTCAACCAAAATATAATGTGAAAAAGAGATGTGTTTAAAACAATCAATATGGCCACCTTTTATCCAATCTTTCATCTGTTCCTCAGCTAAGAGACTCACTGTGACATACACTTAATAGTAGTGACCATGAAAATGCTGCTTGTATCAACAAAATGTAATTAGATTATGGTCAGATCAGATTATAGTCGTTATAATCTAGTGGACTGAATCCTGTTACAATTTGGGAATAGTGGGATTGAGAAGAAAAAAATGGTTTGAAAATATCTGATTTGGAAAAATGCACACATTTAACAACACAACTGCGACTTTGAAATGTTTTTGTCAGGCATAAAAGTATTCAACACTTAAAGGCTAAAAGCTAAGAACTGCTTCTTCCCTTTGAACACAGTTAGCTTGAGAGAAACCAGTCAGGTGTCATGTGCTCTGGACTCATCTCAGTTTTCTAGAACCACTGTCCGGAGCTGATCCTCCTCACTCATGCTAATTGTAGCTATGGCACCATCATTGAACTCGAATGAAGTCCCACCATCAACCACCATGCAGGCATCCCAACACCGAGAGCGGACACACACCCTGAAGGAGCAGAGGCGGAAAAAAGAGCTACATCTTTACAGCTTCTTTACTGTTTCAACTCTTATTTAGCTTTAGCTGTGAGACTGAGGAGCATTCACTGACTTGCTGGCGAAGCCTCTCTGCCGACTGCTGGAGAACACTCTGTTGACAATGGGCTCCCTGATGCTGTAGAACAAGCGTCTGTCATCCGGCCCAAACACCAGAGACTCATTGTATTCATCAGTAACTGAACACACACAGATACCACCATCACATGAAACAAAGGGCCAAAAAATGAACAAGTAAAAATGTACAATAAACACAGGAGGACTATCAACTCACCTTTTTCGATAAATTCACGATTAAGTGGGATATCAAGATCTGTTAGGTTCTTTCCTGAAAACAAAGGCATGATATATTGTTTGTCAGTGAAGTGAGGCAACATCTTTGGAGATTACTTAAGACTTTATTTGATTCAGACAAGATCTTGTCAAAGCTTGACATACGTACCAATTTTTAAAACCTCCTCCACAGCTTGTTCAGCAAGTTTGTTAATGTTATATGACCTGTGGACACCGAGACAACATATGGTTGCTGGATCAGTCCACATCATCCTGAGGACATCTAGACACAAACCCATTGTCTAATGGCATATATAGATTGTTCCAGAGACAACAATGCTGTGTTGTAGTAACCAGACAAAAAAAAATGGTGCATATGTTTCACTGATGAAATCAAGTGGAGAATTTTTTAAAAGTAATTTAAAGGTAATACTAAATCTTGAGTGTGAGACACACACATTAACTCAATTACTTGAATTCACAGAGTATAAATGGATTCCACTGATGGTGACTCAGTTTCAAAATCAATCAAAACATCAATAAACTGCTCCTGTAGCATACTTCACTTTTCCATTCACCATACATATATATGTTTAATGACATTTGCCATGAAATTTTATGAGCATGTTCATGTTCCTGAAAAAGTGAATTCATTTTAAATACCCCATGACCTTTCCTCTAGCACCACCCTTCAGATAAATGTTTCAGCCCCACTAACAGTCAGACTAAGAAGAGCAGAATGTTCTTCAGTTGTGTTGTGTGAATAGCCTGTTGGACTGGGCCTCTAGGTCATTTTTTAGTCTTTGAAGTCTTGTGCTGCTGTTAGGATTAGTTAAAATGTTATCTCTTAAGTACTAATGTTAACCCTGAGCCACATCCCAACTATATGTAAAGCTGAAAGTTGATAATACTTATGTGTACCAGGCTTTGGATCCTGTTCCCGTACAAATACTGAGTCCTGAACTCTTCTGCTTTTCCCAGGGGCCGTCATCCACAGAGATCTCATAGTAAGAAGCCCTATGGAGCAAGAGGTTAACATGGTGTTTGAAGGATTTTAACTTCACCCTGTGGTGGACAGAGATTCCCCTGATGAGTGCTGGGGGGACGAGCAGGGTGGTAGTAAAGGGGCTGGGGATTAATGAAAGTTACAACATGCACACTCACACAGACACAGGATTCACAGGTTTAGATGAAGTTATGTGCATCACTTTAGATGACTAAAGTACCTGGAGGACAGAGATTCTCCAATGAAGATTTCATTCAGGCCTCTGATAGGAAGTAGGCTGGGCTTGGAGAAGCTCTCATGTAGTGTTCCTGTCCCTGAGAAATCTTACTAAATTAGAAAAAGAACAACTGGAGAACAGAAACAATTTCCACATACATAGTGATCTAACTCCTCATCAATCAATTTAGTCCTAATCCACTTATTTATACTAGTAAAAAGCAACAGTGAGTCACAGAGAAGAGTGGGCGGGAGGACACACACACATAGACGGACAGACAGACAGAAGGACTGGGACAAGTACACATGTCAGGTGGAGGAGTCGTACTCCGCTGGCTGTCCATGGTAGTGATGCGGTGGGCTTGGCTGTGCTGCTCCAGACTCAGCTGCTGTTCGTGCAGATCCACCGGGATGGGATTGATTCCTGTGCCCTCTAAGTGTAGACGGATCCTCTGACGCCAAAGCCACCTGAACACAGCACAGTAGAGGTGAGGGGACAAGACTGCCATCTTAAGCAACATTAGGCTTAAACTCCACCATCACCTGGACATCTGTTACATAGTTTGCTTATACTTTGAAGCAAACAGTGACTGCAGTGAGAGCATGAAATTTGACAACTGATGAGTCAATTGAACAATCAAGTTTAAATTGTATCTGTGGGGTGTGTGCAAGTGTACAAGTCAGAATGTGATGCTCATAAAACAAAAGAATTAAAGACAAAATACTACACCAGTTATTTTGTTCTTTTGTGGCTTTAAAGAATGTGAGTTATATCAGTGAGTACAAGAGAAGGACATACACATTCTAGCAAACTACACTATAAATTTACCCCAATATTGGGCCTTTTGTCTCAGGTGCTCACTGAGGTACTGTCTGGTATAAGGCTGTGCAAATGATGTAATTCCATTTTTAAGAAAAGACAGAAAACAGTTCAATGTATACTCCCACAGCACTTCAGCCACCTGAAGGCAGACAACCTCCACAACAAGTTGGCAGACACATGGCTCCAATATAAAACTGTTCTGTCTGTTCTGTCATTAAGCTGCTGCTTAAGATACCCATGAGATAATCACAGCAGAAATGATCTCTTTGTCATGATGATGGTGAGGTAAACAGTAGAAGTATTTGTTCACATTAGAAAGTGAAAAATCGACCAGGGTTGTGTGCTTGCATGCACTTGACTGGCCAACACAGCAACTTGCTGGGTCAGGCTTTGTGTTGCACTGCAGCAAAGAAAGATGAGCGTAGCTCAATTTTTTTGCCAGACAACACTGCATTGTTTTGTCGAGGCCCTCCGTGTTGCCCCCTCTGCTGGGTTAAACTGGCTCCATTCAAATGAATGAGAGTGTTTTGTCATGCAGGGCTCAAGTCAGTCTGCTACTGGAAACAAGGTTGGTGAGACATTGAACCAAACTATAGGTATGCTGTAAACAAAACAACTGAGCTAAAAGAGGCTAAAAAGCTCAGATGATTTGTATTTTTTTGGGGAATATCATTTGTAGATTCAAGTCAGTACTTTGGCTCACATGTCCTCTTTGCTTCACAGAACATGTGGTGTATTATCAATGAACTGGCCTCAAAATATCTGACAATAAAGCCCTCCCAGCTTTTAAAGATGTTTGAGAATCAATTATTGTGTTCAATTCACAACGGGCACCCATCTTAGAGCTGCCTCCATACATAATGAAAGATATTATTTTCAAATGACATTGATTAAAACTTGGATAAAGTTGGTTGTAAACGGTGTTAGGTAGTATTTGTATCTAGTTTTAATTAACAAAATTTCTTTTGATCTGAAAATCACTACATCAGTTCTTACTGGCAACTTTTACAAAACTCTGTGACTTGTACTTAAGTGAAACCACACTGAGCAACAGGTCCAGTATAAACCTCAGATACAGTGACCTCTAGTATCAGGTGGTTTATAGGATACAGAAACTGGATTTAACCATCACACAGAGTCTGAGAACACAGCAGTGCGGTTTTAGACACCATGTGACTTTTTTCCAAAGAACACAGGTGTCTTGATCTGAAAATTGATGATGGGGCAACGGTTTACAGCAGTGAGAAATTTTGACATTTTCTGCATGACTCTTCACATTACTAATACTGTACATAGATTATTTTGGTAGCAGCTTACAAAGTACTTCACCTGTAGATGACAAAGTAATGAGTTAGAAAAATATGATAGAGGTTAACTGACAGAGCACACATAGGAGGACAAGGGAGCATGTTCAACAGCAGGAAGAACAAAAGCAGTCAGATCATTCATGGGTAAATACGCACCTGAACTCACCACGACAGAGTTTCTCCAGTGCCTCTGGGAAGGCACGAGTATACCGTACAGGCAGGCACAGATGACCCTCTGACCTGAAGAGAAAAGAGAGAACTCAGCTCAGCTCGTTAAAGGCCCTTCAGTGTGGATTATGTTCACTCAAATGCTTAAAGACTAACTTCCTAACAAGCTTCCTCCATTAGTAAAACACAACAACTGATTCATTTGTTTTGTAGACACTAAACAACCCATTCTCAAAAAGTGTTCAGTTCAGTGCTTTACCTCTCAGGGTCTGTGTTTACTCCAACAACTGGTTTGTCCTTGCTTAATACCTTACTGGCAACAAGTAGCATTGTCCCATCACCTAACAAAACAAACTGCAGTTAGAGAACCTGTATTGTGTATTTGCATCAGCTGTCTGACGCCTTTGTTCATGTGACTCTGTACTGAGTTGAATAAGTTTAAGTCCTGCCCATCCTGTATGTCACGCCCGGACACAAAAGTTGGTACCCGAGGAAGATTCTTTTTCTCACAGTTTACTGGAAATTATTAGAAAAGCCTACATTTACAGATTCTTGTAACTCTCTTGGAATTAAATAGTACAAAAAACCAAAATGACCAAATAATGTGAAATTCCTACCTCCAGCAGAGATAATGGCATCTGCCCATCGCACTATTTCTTCGTCATATTCTCCTCTCTTCACAACCCGTACGTTAATGCCTTCTCTCCTGTAAACATTCAGTTATTATCCAGACTTTTACAAATTGTTTCTCAGCTGCAAAACAGCAAACCCTCCCTGTCTGCATCTGATGAACATGTCTGTCTTTCTGTGATGGGCCACATCTTACCGCAGGCTCTTCACAATATGTTCCACATTGTTAGTGTGGATATTGTGTCTTTCCAGCAGGCCGCTGTAGCTGGAGCCCTTCATAGCAAGCTGCAAAACACAGGCACAGCAAAACTCAACAAACCTAGTGACAGGTCAAACGAAGGTGTTTGTTTGGCCTGAGAGTGAAATGCAGTCTTACCAACTGTTTTAAATCCTCTTCAGACAGCCCTGCATAACGATACCGCTGCTGTTCAAACTCATAGCGCGTAGTTTTTGTAACCACTGCTACTTTTTCCGGTTTGAATCCGGCTTCCGGCTGTGATGAGGTGTTGTATACTGAAGTGTGGAGGGGGCGAAGTGAGTTTCCGTTCAGCAGGCTAACAGCTCGATTCCCAAGGAGCACCAGGTTCACCACTGAGCGGCGAGTCATTCTTTTAATCGAACACACAACCATACACCCGACTAAATGTCCAGTTACATGTGCTGAATAAGGGTCCTGCTCGGTTCTGTTGGTACGCGGATGACAGACCTGGTCATGTTAGTCCTCTGACCAGATGTAGTTACAGTCAATTCATAGAAGTCGGGCAGTCACGAAGACATATACCCAGCTGTCAGAGAAGGTCACCCGGGGTCACCAAGCTCTTCACTTGCTGTTTGGTGACCCTTTACGCACAGAGTGGAATTACTTTCCGAGTCGAGTGTTTCCTTATACAAATAACTAAACAGCAGGAACAGTTGTTGTCCAGCTATTTGGCTAGTTTTCTTACTAGCCGTATTTGGTAAGGTTAAACGTTGGCGTAACGTTACCAGCGGAGCTTAAAAAGCTAAAAGTTGCTAGCAGCTTGCTCACAAGTCGTAAACGAGTAGTCCTGCATCTGACACATTCCGACCAGCTTTACTCTCATCACGAAGCACACTAAGGCTGTCACACACTTCAGGTCCAAAAGCCTTTTAAACACGAGGTAACACACATGAGCAGGTGAAAAAGAGACTACCACAGAAGAAAACACTCGCTGTACTGAACATACCATGCAGCCTGGCACGTACCCGTCTGTACGTACGTTACGTTGAGTTGAATCTGATTGGCTACGTGCCTGTCAGTTCGTGGGACGGAGTGCCTACGTTTTGTTTTGGCCGCTCGTGCTCCTGATGCGTTCAGAGGCACCCGAAAGAGTGGGGAAATCATCCAAAACATCCAGCTACATCATCAGCACAGCTCAGAAGTTGTGGTTATTAAGAAAACAGGCCCTTCCCAGGGATGAGGAGATCGGTTAAACTTCAAAGGTAAATGAAGCCTTGAAAGTTAATGGAAACAATTCCCATAGGGGCTGTAGTCTAGGCAGTACTGGAACAAACTGAGCAGCCTCTGATTGGATAATACCGTAGTACAGGAAGTGGTGTATGTTGCTTTCAAAGTACTGAGAAAAATGAATCAAATGAAGACAGACTGGTTGGTCAGAGGTTCATTATACAGTAAGATAATGAGCACAAACAACAGAAGAACAGAACCAGATGGTGGCTCACCTGATGAAGAGCAGCACAGTCTCTAGGCTCAAACCTCATGGATCTGGTTTCAGTTGAAGCAGGCGGAGACACCTATAACACATTTGTGGAAGCTTATGCAACAGTGTTGGGAGAAACTCTCTAAACAATGTCTCATTTCCATTGTTCCCATGAGTGTGTTCAGCTACTGTATGAGGTGAAAATTTTGATTACATCTAGGATTTAAGATTCAGTGATTCTTTTTATTTGTTCTATGCTCAGATTTCAGAAACACAGACATCAACCTATGTGAATTTCAATAAAAACTGGAAAAATGTAGGTACTCTAAAATGTTTGACTGGTAGCATAGCGTCAAAAGAAATATTATATAAATAATTAGCCTTTAAAACACCCACTGTGACAGTGTGTTTGTTTTAAACTTGTGAAAGTGAACTGTCCCCAAGTTGCTAAAATCCAGTAATTCCATGATCTCCCTGTCCTCAGTGGAATCAGTGAACCTGAGCCCAATACAGCTGCACTTTTTACATTTCTTTCTGGTGAATGACACTTACTACTCATTTTGTTATTCTTTCTAGAGAGTTGTGTTTGATTTGCTCTTAAATTTTAACTTTTACATTTGCATTGCTCAGTAATTGTAAAAAAAATGTGTGAAATATAAGGGATGACCATGAAAAATTAAAGGACAGTGCCTAATTTGTTCTCAATGGCTAACATAAGATATTACAAGAAATATGGGATGGTGGCCCTTAACTGGCATAGGACCTAGCCCCATGCAGCAGTCACAGGGGACACAACAACTTAAAATTAGCTGTAAATCAGAGTCAGTTTTATTGGCCATGTATGTTGACACACTCACAGAATTTATTTGTGGCCGTTTGTGTCTCTCTAGCAGAAATATATATAAAAGGAAGAAATTTAATTTAATTTAGTTTAGTTTTAGAAATGAAAAAAATATATACCAGTGGCGGGCCTTGCATTTCACACTTAGGCCTTCACTGCTGTCCAACCACAGTAACATATATGCTATATATCATATAGACAGTGTGTAGACAACAGTGGTGGGCTGTCAGGGCCAGCAAGTCCTTCTCTGCCAGCTTAAACACTGTCACAATCACTGAATTAAATAAAAATTAATTGTTTTCTTCCATTAATACTATATGTATTAAACTGTTCCTAATAGTTGAGTCATGCCCAGTCATATTTCTCACATAAGATTTAATTTGCTTCATGGTTGAGAATGTCTACTCGACAAAAGCAGTTTTCATTTGTCTACAAATAATCAGCAGTTTCAGTGAGTAAAATGCATTTTACCTGTATTTTATTATTTATGTATTTGTCATTTTATGAGTTGCTGGAGATGATGTTTGTTTGTTTGTGGAGCAGCTGTGGCTGTGATATTGTTGATGGTTTCTGTAGTTGTGACATCGTAATGACGGTATTAAGAGGTGGGTTAATTCAGCTAGGACACCAGCAAAGGCCTAGGTTTGAAATGCACAGCCCACCACTGGATAATATAAACACCAAGAAAGACAGGCAATGTACATAGAGCGCAGTGGGGTATGAAATGAGTGATTCAGGTCAGCTGCTAATGGCTTGGGGAAAGAAGCTGCTCTTTTGTCTGGTGGTAAATCATTTAAAATTGTTTTTAATAAATCAGCTGCTGTAACTATTATTGAATCACATCATTAATAAATAAATCTGAAGCCAGTAGATGTCAGACGATCCTCATACAACCGGTTAAATTTGTGTGGGTCCTGAATAAATACAAGACACATTAGTCCTCGGCAGTTGAACAGCAAGGAAACTGCACTGATGTCTGGTAGTTCCTTGCGGGTATAACAATTTGCCTCTAGCATTCAGTGTGATAAAATGGCTGTAAGTCCCTCTGATTCTTTTTAAAAATAGAATAGAAGATTTAGCAGTTAGAGGGCACCATGGTGCACTTATTAGCTCTGTCACCTCACAGCAAGAAGGGTCTGGGTTCAAACCCTGGTTCACCTGGGTTTGTATGTTCTTCCTGTGCCTGTGTGGGTTCTCTCCCACAGGCCAAAGACATGTAGGTTAACTGGCATAGGCCTCAATGGTTGTTAGACTGGTGATCTGTCCAGGGTGTACCCCTCCTCTAAACCCAATGTCAGCAGAGACAGGTATAGATAAGGGATGGGCTGGCAATTACCTCAAATGAACAGCAAAAGCATGTGATTGGTACCCATGTTTGACTGCTTTTCTGCTATTAAAAGTGGTTAATATTACTGAAGGTTTTGACGTCTTTTAAATAAAGGAAGGTTTTACGAGCATACTTTATGAGGACTTCAATCTGAACAGCCTCAGAAAACTTCACAAAATTTTTTGGGTAATTTACACAACTAAAGCACAATACGAACTCATGGATGTCCTGCGTTGTTACCCAATGTTAATGTCCTGTCTTTTAGAGGGGCCCTGTGTCAAATTTTAAATGTTATTCTAAGGCTTCCTAATAGGTTGTTTTGGCCATGCTCCTACGTTATACACAGAGGTGGAGCATGTGTGCTGTATGCTGCATTAGCATGAATGTGTTCAGCAAATTTTATTTCATTAAATTATGAGCATTTGACCAGAGGGCAGCACCAGAGAAATGCATTACATATCAACAACCTCAGCAGATAGCAATAATATTGTGAACACTACTACTATTACTGTTGGTTTCTGGCACAACGCTATTCTTGTTGGAAGTGTGCCAGTAATCTTGAATGACTGACAATCTGACACTGACAATCCTCTGACTATCTGAACTGTAAAAGACTGTTATGGATGATGTGATGATATTTTCAACATTACAGTGTAGAGGTGGAGCAGGAGGTCTTGAGCTGATGTAGAAAGAGGGGGCTTTGTGGGGCTCTTTTTATTATCCAGTGTTGAGGTCCTGTATTTTATCCTTTGACTGTACTATACCTACAGATGTTTGTGTCAAGAAGCTCTGAAATTTAGAACTTTTTTTTTTTTTTTTTTGTTACTGAAATAAGGTTGATGAGAGCAGAATTTGCAGATGATAAAACCAAAACAGTGAACTAAAAGATACTATAGTACAGCTGAGGGGAACTACGGAGTTGGATAATAATGTGGGTTTGTCATTGCGATTGATCCCTTTCACATGACACATGGTGATTAGATCCACTACAAAAATATTGACTGGTGCAACCATAAGTACAAATTTGAATGCATTTTTATGGCATGTTATTTCTACTTTTTTTAATAGAAGGAGAGCATCCAAATACTTCCTGCAGCACTGCTCTCCCATGTTATCACTGAAATACAGTGTCTTCCTCAAACAGAGCACATTCCTGCTGTGAATATGAGGACATATAGGATGAGATAATTGGGATTTGATTGTAATTTCTTTTAGCTTATCACAGCTCAGTTTCATCTAATTTCAAATGTAAACAAGCAAACTGAAAAGATAAACTCAAGGGTCTAAAAATATAATTAAGCTGTATCAAAGTCCTTAAGAAGTACAAGTATTGACACAAGTAGATACTCCTAAGATTGTTTGGATCGCTAACAAATGTCTACAGAAATATTTCATTCATTAATGTGATAGTGACCAGGGAATAGTGTTTGTAAAAGGCTATGTGACCTGATTTGAGGGGTATTCTTTGCTAATTATATTCAACATCATCAGGGAATATTTTTCCATACAGTGAGGTCACTTATTACAGCACAAGTTCTACTTTTTTCAGCTAATTGTGGTTTGTCATTTACTCTGTGGAATTACCTTAAACTATAACACTTCCCCAGTGAGATGATGCCTATCAATTAAGCTTGGTTATTCTTTTATGCCAGAAACAATTCTGGATGTGTCTCTACAATGTGCAGACTCTGTCAAAGCAAACAGAAAGTGTGTGTTTTTTAAAGTGTTTTAAGTGTGTTAAAAATACAAAGAAAAGCAAAGAAGGTGAAATGAGACAAAGACAACAGGAGAGAGTGAGCTGAGAGGTGCTGTTGATATCTGATTCAGATGGATCATTCCCCAAAAAAATAATTCTTTGAACTCTCATTAAAGTTTTTCATAGATCTGGGTTTTACCTGATACTGTGTCAGAGGGCTAACTGTGTTATTATGGGATGACCATTTTCTAATTTGTCCTCTTAGTCTCGCTCCCTCCCTCCCTCTCTGTGTGTCTCTTCTGGAAGCCTCCCCTCCCTTCTTTTCCAATTACAGTAGGTGTGGGAGAGCGCTCTTTCCCGCACACGCAAGGTGCTTCACTTAAGAGTTTCATCTCCCAGACACTTTGTCCTCCTGAATCCCAGAAGCTCCAACAAAACTCCTGCACTTCTTACTCAGCTCAGCTGCTGCTCCACAAGGCTGCCAGGTCAACTCTCAGCAGTGTTAACTGAAGAGCAGACACCAGCCCAAAGAGGTATGTGATGAACAAGCCCTTTTGTTCTGTAGTAGTATGTCTGGGGTTACCAGCTGATTCAGTCGCACTGGGTGATAGACAAGGTGGTGACAATGTTTTCTTGTATAGCAAAGAACTGGATTATTCTAATAGTGACTGCATTTCTTTGGTTTACTTTTCCATTGAAAGTAGAAAGAAAATATACTGTATGAGTAGTCTAAGAAGGTCAAAGAAAGTGAAAATATTATTAAAGGATCAGATTACAAAAAACTTGCTAATTATGATGAAAATGATAATCTTTATTTGTCCAAGTTTTGAGATATCTGCCTCCACAACAACACATGTGAACTTGTAGTGGTCACAGCAGTGGAAAATTCCAAAGTGAAAGTCTCATTCCTAGTAGAGTAAATATATGCTGTTATACACAACTGAATGAATGCTTTGGCGATTTAAACCTCCAGTGACTGTATGATGTCATCTTTATCCTATCTTCTTTGTCCTATAATTGTGTACTTATTAAATTAAATTAAATGTCAAACAATAATTTTATTTTATAAATGTTGGTTTCATATGAAAGGCTGTTGCACGGGAGTTAAATCAAAGATGAAAATCTAAGTTACACATGTGGATATTAAAGGCTGTGGATTTTTTCATGTCTATGGTAATACAATACTCACATACCCATATATTATGTCTAAAGAGTCATTGTAATTGGTCATCCTTTTCACAATGGTGTGGTCCATTCCTAATGTGACTAATGTGTATATCAAAGACAAAGGAGATGAAATCCACAGTCCTCATTCTGATCAAAAAGTTTGAGGTGTCAGCAGTCTGAGCTGGGCAAATAAAGTCAGTTTCCTCCAAAATTAAAGTAATTTTAGCAAGATTTGTTTTGCTTTGTTTTCCTCCTGTTTCCTTGATGAACAGCAATAAGGAGACAGTAAAACGGGCTCCATTTACAGTCTAACTCTGCGCCACTCTACTCCACTAAATATTTATTGTTGTGGAGAATTAATCATGGCATTTATACTGAAGGACATGCCCCAGTAAAAGGGGTCTGGCGATGCCCTGATCACATAAGCTGAATTTAGTTAGATAGATCTTTATTGTCATTGTATGCAATACATATGTATACATTCTGTTGGAGCAATCCTCTCCAAATAGAAGCATTAAAAAAATAAATAAAGAAGATAAAAATATATATGTACACATATACCAACACATGCTCACACCAGTACAGGGTACAGGGATTATGGTGGCAGTTTTCAGACAGGTGGGGACTGTGTTCCAGCACTCGTCCTGGAACACCATCAGGCCCAGTTGCTTTACTGCAGTTGATATTGTGTAGTGCTCTCTTTACTGGTATGTCAGGAGAGTGAGTGACAGGTCGCTCTCTGGAGAGGTGATGTTTTTATGTGGGTCCGGTCCATTGGTGGAGCTGGAGCTGGAGTCTTCAAAGTGAGCGAAGAAGGTGTTTAGCTGGTCTGGGAGAGAGGGGTCAGTTGAGGTGGGGTTACTGTTGCTCTGTTTGTAGCCAGTAATGTTCCTTACACCTTTCCACATTGCGCGGGGGTTGTTTCCATGGAAGTTGTCCTCAATGCGTTGTTTGTATTCCCGCTTTGCAGTTGTGATGCCTCTGTGTTGGTTGGCCTGTACTCCTCTCTGTCCCCTGATCTCAGCACTGTGTCCCGGGCTCTGAGCAGCTCTCTCACTCTGCTGTTGAACCAGGGCTTCTGGTTGGGGAGCACTTTAATTTGATTCTTTGATATTGCAATGTCAATGCAGAAACTGATGCAGGAGAGGACTGTGGAGGTATGATGATCAATGTCAATGTAAAACAGAACCATCAGTACAAGCAGAAGTGCTGTATGAAGTGATGGGCAGGACAAAATATTTGAGCTTTATTCAGGCAAAAGTAAACAGTTTTCAATTTTTCCACAGCAAAAAGTTTACCTGCATTTTATGCTTGTTTAATGATGATTGTAATGTAACATACCTTTTTGTTCAAAATGTAGGTCATCATTGTTTGAGGGGCTTTCCACTCATATTCACATATACACTATTCATGGACTATTCATGACAACCAGGGTATGCAAACCAAGCTTCATGTTTTGGTCACATAAACAGTTCCAGTCTTTCCTTTAAAAAAGGACAAAGCTGAACTTGGTTCACCTGTAATCAGGGAGTTATACAACATCATCTTTTAAGGTGCTGCATTGGACAATCAAATACATGCAAGTGCACATTCCTCTTAGATTACTTTGTAACATGACTGCTTCTACTATTTCAACTGTTTACCTCACAATCATCACAGTAAAAGATAAAATGATTGCCATCATATCTTTCCAGAGCAGTAATGTCCTTCCTCTTCATATTTTAAAGCACCATGTAATCTTTTGGCATTCTTCAAACCTTCAAACTCATGGACCTGTTCCTCCAACTGGACTTCCTTGTTAAACAACACATATCACCACAACCCCTTGAAAAACAATGTGAAAAATTCCTTTCACATTCAGTTTGAGCACACCGTGGTTCCAGAAACACACTGTGTCTACCATGAATTATCCCTCCACAAGCTCAGCAAAGAAACAGTTTCCATGCAAACCCAAAGAAGCAACTTTGTACTAAAAATGAAAATAAACCACTGCTGAAGCCTGGTTTTAGTCAGTTCAGATAAACTTTTTTTGCACAGAATGAAGACTGTGGATTTTGACGTATTGTAAAGGATCACTTCCAGTCAGCAGTTAAAAGCAGGATTAATTATGACAACTTAATACTTTCAATGTACATATGGACATATATAAGTATTGTATTAGGGCAGATGGCTGTGGCTCAGGAGGTAGAGCGGTCGCCCACCAGTCGGAAGGTTGGTGGTTCGGCTCCTCCGGTCCACATGCCGAAGTATCTGGGCAAGATTCTGAACCCTGATTTGCCCCCGATGTGTGTCATTGGTGTGTGAATGTGTTAGAATGCATTTTGTATCTTTAGAAGTGCTGTATGAATGTATGTGAATGGGTGAATGTGACCTGTAGTGTGAAGCGCTTTGAGTGGTCAATAAGACTAGAAAAGCGCTACATAAGTGCAGTCCATTTACCATTTACTTAAAAATAATCTGTACCATTCCTTTAAAACCAAAGGTTTCAGATAAATACTGCAGTCACCTGAGCTTGACATGAAGTTCTGCTGCTGGTGAGTCTTTCATTTTTCAGTCTTTCATTTTTCAGTAACTGACATATGTTGGTTTACTACAGCAGGATGCAGCGTATCAGGGAAGGCATTCATATACGCACCATGAAGGCAAAAAGGAAAGTAGAGGAGATCTCCAAAGAGGACGTCCAGGCTTTCCTCAAGAAGAATGCCTTTGTGCTCTTTACAGTCGGGGCAGTTATTGTAGGTGTGTATGCCTCTGCAAGCTAAATGGAAATATCTAAGACCTCATTCAGTCAGTGTATTGTCAATGCAACATGGACAAACAAACACATAATATACAGGCCCACCCTATTGCTCTCTGTGCAGGTATTGTTTTGGGATTCGCGCTCCGCCCCTATAAGATGACCTATCGAGAGGTGAAATACTTCTCCTTCCCTGGAGAGCTGTTAATGAGAATGCTTCAGATGCTTGTTCTGCCCTTGCTGATCTCCAGTCTAATAACAGGTGCAAAACATTTACAGATGATGTCATACTGTACATGAAACTGATTTCTCACCACTTTTGGTTAGTTGTCACTTTAGTGTTATGCCCTCCTCAGCCACTACGCTAAATCTCTTTTAAATGTTTGCATTTGTGACTCAGATTCAGGATGGATTTCCAATTAGCGAGGGTACTGCTTCTTGTCTTGTCTGTTTAACATGCAACAAAAATCATAGAAAATCTGGTTGGAGTTTGTTAACAGTTCAACCTCCTGTCAGGTCATCAACAGAGAGGAACATGGTTATTTTTTAAACAATCTCTTTGTGACTAATTATTTTTCCTGACTGACTAAAGGATAAGGTGTTAAGGAGTGACTAATAATGATTGATAGGAAATCCTGCTGTGTAGAATCTAACCTCTCCTGTATGCTCTTGTCTTATTTTCACAATGCAATATAATTCTTCACAGTGTACCACAGTGTAACTCTGCATCACAGTTGGGTGTGGTTGTGGTGTGCAAAACTATTTTCTTCCTCAGTACAAGATTTAGATTTAGAGTTGCTCTTGTAAATTGTTTAATGTTCAACACTGTTATATAGTCATACGCTGTATTTGAGCCATAGTGTGCTGAAACTGAAGATTGGCACACAAACAAAATGTCTAAGCTCTGTTTCATAATCTCTTATGTTCTAACAGAAAAAACAACAAATATTTGTGAATGCTGTAGTCTTAAATTGTAGATAGTTGTCATTAACTGAAAGTATAATCCACTTTAAAGTGTCCAAGATATTAATGAAACTTTATAGTAGTAAAGAACCACCTGATGCACACTTACACAATTAATCCACAGTCAGCCCACTGATATAAAAATATACTGGACAGAGAATATGTCACCATATGAATTGCTGGTGACAGTGCTTTCTTACTTGTAAGGGATGTTTTAACATGTCTTAATACTCAGATTCCAACTACATTTCCATCCTCTGTCCTTCAGGAATGGCAGCTTTGGACAGCAAAGCCTCAGGAAAGATGGGAATGAGAGCCGTGATTTACTACATGACAACAACCTTCATTGCAGTCTTCATTGGTATCATAATTGTCCTCATCATCCACCCAGGAAAAGGATCAAAAGATGAGTTTGGAAAGCAACAGACAATAGAGCAAGTCAGTCCTGCTGATGCCTTCTTAGATCTGATCAGGTAGCCTTCATATGAGTAAAGAAATGTGAGCAACATATTCACAAAGTTTGATAGTAAATGGCCAACATGATCTCTTAATCACTGTGATTTCTCATTTCAGAAATATGTTTCCACCAAACTTGGTCCAAGCCTGCACACAGCAGGTGAGCTTTACAAATAATATTTATTAAATCTGCAGTACTTTGAAGTCTCACAAAAGGTAGTCTTTTGGCAAGCAGCTGCAGGGTTCATTACACCCCACAAAATAAATGATCAAAAATATACTGACCTCTCTGCTATTCTTTTGAGCCCCTTAGCAGCCTGAGTGTACCTAATAAATAGTTTATCCTCTGAAGAGCATGAACGATGTCGTGGATTTCAAAAATAACAACAAAGCACTGATTTTCCACCACAGTGGGTTCAGCAATCTGCCCATCAGAGTTTGATTTTTCTTGTGCATGAATGATGTGCTATGGAAAAGGCCATCACTGGGCCTGAAATTTAGTTTTGGGCTGACCAAACCAAATTTGAGTAGGTCCCTGCCCTACCAAAAGCCAACGGCTCACAATTTTTTTTCAGACAGAACACAACCTGAACACAAAGTCAATACATTAGTCCAAAAACTCTCTCTTTCTCTCCCTACCCTTATCGTTTAGCTCCCCTCCCCCGATAATATTAAAAAAAGATTAGTGCAGTTTAAACTTTTTGTCATTTTGAAAAACTAAACCCAAACAGGGATCTTAATGATACAGTATATGAGGCTCCAACATCTCTGGTGTCTAATTTTTGCCATAACAATGATCCTAGTTGCATGAGCAAGATTAAAACCTGACTGGCTGTTATTGCTACAGTTTGTTTCAAACCCAAAAGCAGACACAGACAGAATCAGGTGGATGAGGATGGAGGGTTTATTTGGAGAAATTGACTGGCACTAATGGAGGAGATGGAGGCAGGCGTTGACAGGGGGCAGGTAGGTGGATGAGGAAGGTAATTGGATGAGGCTGGCTGTGACTGATGGTTGCAGGTTAGAGACTTGTTGGCTGAGGTGGCATGGGCTAATGTAGTGAGTTGGCGCAGAAGTGAACACTGGAGATCACAAGGAAAAACACAAGGAAAAAATCCAGTAGTAGTAATAATGATGGTGATAGTCACTATCTTTGAATCTGGCTGAGCAACCAACCAGACTGGATGAAGAGCCAGAGTTTTTATACTGCATTGATGATGACACACACACACACACACACACACACACACACACACACACACAGTGGAGGTGGAGACATGAATCCTCCCCTCAATGGGTGTCTCCTGGCACCCCACCAGGCTTGGTAAAATTAATGGATGAGGGAGAAATCCAGAATGAAGTCACACAGCACACACCCATGGCCTGGCAGATGTCCAGAAGTCACCAAACAGTGAAGGCTGGGTGGTTGTCTATTATCCGAGGGGCAGAGGGGGATTGGCAGGAGGGCACAAGGGAGTCTAAGATACAGACTTAAAAGTGGACACATGGAAGATTGGGTGGATCTTC
This sequence comes from Lates japonicus, assembly GCA_033238685.1. NCBI lineage: Eukaryota > Metazoa > Chordata > Actinopteri > Centropomidae > Lates > Lates japonicus. The sequence continues at coordinate 9,021,291 of BRZM01000011.1, forward strand.
ATGGAGGAGGATGTTGTGGGTTGACAGCACTGTCTAATTCTTTAAACTTCAAGGGGCCAATGTAATGGGGTGCCACCTGAAGGGGTAGGTGACAGGAGGAGCCAAACCATGCTGTCTGTCTGGGTTGGTAAGTGGGCGCAGGACTCTCCTGACTATCAGCAACATGTCAGATCAAACATCCTTCCAAATCTGAACGGAGAATAGCCTGCACAGATGACCCTGCCATTTCTTCCTCTTGTGCTGGGAAAGGGGATGGTTGAAAGCCCAGAGAAACCATGAAGGGGGACATACCTGTGGATCCAGGGCATTTGTGAGGTCCAGGAGGATGGGTGAGCGAGCTACAGACAGCTGACTCCAGATCCTAGCTGGCCCGCTCCATCTTCTTGTTTATCTGTGGATGGTAACCAGGGGGAAGGCTGGTGGTGGCACCCAAAGTCTGGAAGAAAGCGTTCCATACTCGGGAGGGGAACTGGGGATCCCAGTTGGACAGAACACATGGAGCACCAGGAGGTCAACAGTCTCAGTGGCAGATGGTATCTTCAGGAGAGAGATAAAATGCACAGCTTTTGAAAAATGGGGTCAGGATAGTGGTGTTGGAAGAAGGTGAGCCCAGCCCAACTGCATGGACTCTTCAGTGAAGGGGTGGGGGCTAAGGGGAGTACTAGTGGAGAGGAGAAATACAGACAGCCTGACTTCCATATATGGTGTTCTAATAGGTAATTATCTAAATGAATAGAGAGGCAAATAAGGGAATCAAGACTGTCTCATCCCTGGCTGCAAACCACTGAATCTGATGGAACAATCTGGTGAAGAGTGGATGAAGAGCCTGAATTGAATTCTTATACTGCATGATTGATGAGATGGTTGGAGACCAGTGTGGAGATGACCGGGAACCAGGTGAGGGAAAGCCACACCCACAACACACACATACACACAGGGGAGGATGGGACACAAGGGAGACAAGGATAGAACAGGGCTGCGGTTGAATAGCCCTTTTTGCTTAGGAAGGTTCCTAAATGAGTGAAATGAACTAGAAGTATCTCAGTGGCAGCCATGATAAGAGCTGGTCGAACTCTCTAAATGTTAAGGAAAGGAGCTTCAGTGCTTGCTATCTTATCTCCTTTAGCACAGGATACACTGGACCTTCCTTACGAAAGGAGAGAATGCTGTTCCACAATTGCTTGCAGCAACAGTGTTTAAATCCACATCGTAGTTTCACAGCAGAAGATCCATGCACATGTATATATTTCTGTCTGAGTATCACTTACTCTGGATCCTTGCACAATTCCTTCTCTTATCGTTATTTTAATGGCTCAACTTTGTCTACTTGTATTTTGTTGCTCAATTTGTTGGACAGGAAATGTTACTGAATTGTAGCCTACAGCACTGAGTTTGTTACTGTACATCTTCCATGTGTTATAAATAAAGTTGGTTTAAAAAATCGTAGTGTAAGTGCAGTCGAATTCTCTAAATACTGTGGTTCTCTTTTCCTAAGTCCTTATCAATTCTCCTTCACGCCTTTCCTTGACTTCATGACGTTTTCCATTGAGGAATAAGACTGAAAGTAATTGGCTCATAATGTGCACTGAGCCAAAACAAGCTGTGTAGTGTATGACAAATATATTGACCATTTGATCAATATGAAGTCAGCATGCATTGTCATCAAACCCACAAACCCAGCATGAATATGGCAGTATCCCTATTTTTTGACATTATGGTTCACGGTTCCACATGTCAGGGGAGCATTAAACTACTAGGAAACATTTGACCCAATCCCCAGTACAAAAAAAAAAAAAAGTACTAGTACCAGATTCGGAAGATGTAGGTTTGTACAGTGGTCTGTACTAGGTTCAGCCTTACCAAACTCCACTGGTATAACCTCAGTCCATTATTTCTGTCATTCTCTAGTTCAAAACCAAATATGGAAAGCGAGCAGTCCACGTGACAGTGACAGTGAATGACACCCTCTTCAACTCAACCAATGGCACCCAGGAGGTCATGGAGATCACCCGGGAGGAAGTGATCCCAGTGCCAGGTCAGGTTAATGGGGTCAATGCCCTCGGGCTGGTGGTCTTCTCCATGTGCTTTGGTCTGATAATTGGCAATATGAAGGAGCAGGGCCAGCTCTTGAGGGATTTCTTTGACAGTCTCAATGAAGCAATCATGCGCCTGGTTGCCATCATCATGTGGTAAGACCTCACTTTCAGGGAAGGTGTTTCCTGCTGAACAAATGCTACCATCACATTTCTGTTCCATAACTCACTGTCTCTCTCCTCCTCCCAGGTATGCTCCTATTGGTATTCTGTTCCTCATAGCAGGAAAGATTGTGGAGATGGATGATCTGACACAGATGGGTGGCCAGTTAGGCATGTATACCATCACAGTCATCATTGGCTTGCTGATTCATGCTGTTCTTATTCTTCCCACTCTTTATTTTGTCATCACTCGACAAAACCCCTTTATCTTCATTGCTGGGCTCCTGCAAGCTCTCGTAACAGCCCTGGGGACGTCCTCCAGGTGAGTCCACTACCATACTTCAACAAATGAATCACAATTATTCCCTGTCCAACAGAAAATTCTCTTGTTAGCAGTTGAACTCTATCTATCTAGAATAGTTGTTAGCACAAAGACTGCAAGTATGTCAAAATAGTTGATCTAGCTTTGGCCATGGCTCACTAGGATTAGTCAAAGTCAAAGTCAAAGTCAGCTTTATTGTCAATTCTGCAGCATGTACAAGACAACAGAGAATTGAAATTACGTTACTCTCAAACTCTGTGACAAGAGTAGACCTAAATGTCTATATATTTAAAAAGAAATAAATATTTAAAAAGAAATAAATAAGAACTGTACAATATAAACAGTCTAGCAAACCTGGCAGCATATTGTATAACCTACATAAAACTTAACAAAGACAACTTAGGAGTTGCTGGAAGCTGTTTTGTCCTGTTTCCAGTCTGTGTGAAGCTAAGCTAAACGTAAAACAGACAACACACAGTGAAGAAAAATAACATTTATTTCATTGGAATGAATCTGGTGGTAAACACATAGATTAGAGGTGTTCAGTACATATACAAACAAATCTTACCAGAGACAATTTTGCAATAGGATCACACCAGCCATGACACCCATCTTTGAAGTCAGCTCTTCTTTACACCTATAAAGTTTCATGACTGCCAACTCGCATGGTTGTGTCGTGACAGACAGACAGACAGCCAGACATACAAACACCTGCCAACACTACACTCAAACCATACTCAAAACTGCCTCAGTGGTAGTTCCTGCTACAGTAGGTGTCTGTAGGATCACATTTTGCCATGATGACACACAAACACAGTCAAAAGATGACAACAATACCAGCCACACTGTCATGGCTGGAAATGACGTAGTAATGATCACTGAGTACTAATGGGTCAGAATGATGTTGCAGCTACTGTGATCTCATCACAAGATGGTCTCTAGCTTTATCTAATGTCTTAAGAGTGGAGGTGAATTATTGAAACTGCAAGCATTTTTGCTTGGACTACACCCATTTTTTAATTTGGCCTTCATTTTGATTTCTTATATACACCTATTACATTACACATATTATATACCCCTGTTTTGTGACTGTATCTCGCACATTTTTGATTGCAGTGACAAAATCTTTCCACAGACAGACATACTGTTCAACATCTGCAGCACCAACTAAAGTTGGTGTCTTCAGGACCACATTTTGCCACGATGAGACACACACACACCCCTACTGTTATGGCTGGTAAAAATCTACACTGAAGCTCCATTGACACTGACTGAATCAGTAGCTTTTAGCAGTGGAGCTCCTCACTGGTGACTGAACGGTGATATGATTGCTTGAAAGTCAGTAACTACAAATATTTGAACTGAGCTGAAAGAAATTGTTCAAGCCAAATGACTCATAATTTCCACCTTTAAAGCATATTTCCCAAAATGTGAGAATGTTCCTTCTTCTCCCAGCTCTGCCACCCTCCCTGTCACCTTTAAATGCCTGGAGGAAAACAATCGAATTGATAAGCGAATCACACGTTTCGTGCTGCCTGTGGGTGCCACCATCAACATGGATGGAACAGCTCTGTATGAAGCGCTGGCAGCTATCTTCATTGCTCAGGTCAACAATATGGAGATGAACTTTGGTCAGATCATCACCATAAGGTAAAAATTAAAAAAGATAATAAAGATGATAATAAAAGGACGATAATAGCCAAAAACCTGCTGTTATCAATTTAAAAAAAATCAAATAAGAAAAGTCCCAGCAGTAACAGACATTGTTTCATCTGTCTGTATGTTTCTCTTCAATCAAGTATCACCGCAACTGCAGCCAGTATTGGAGCTGCCGGCATTCCTCAGGCAGGCCTGGTCACCATGGTGATTGTACTAACCTCTGTTGGACTTCCTACTGATGACATCACTCTCATCATTGCAGTTGATTGGTTTCTGTGAGTAGCTTGTTATATCATGAACCTGTGAACAATTATATAGTATAGCATCCACTCAAACATAAGTGTGTGACATGTACTGTACCTCACATTCCTACATGAATCATCTCTGTCATTTTTAAGGTCAAAAGCAGCTCTGAATCTACTACCACCTAGTAACACACTTCTCCTGTCTCTCTGGAGTCTTGTTCTACATTTTCGCTTTTGTATTGAATAGTTTTTGCAATGAGTTTTAACATAGAAACATAATTAGGTTTCCCAAATTAATCATTTCAATTAGAATACCCTTCCCAGAAATTACTCAGCTAACTGGGGTAATAAGAAGAAACCCTTCTCTCATTTAACTAGGATGGACCAAATATGAATGGTCTGTCTTCATGAAGCCTTGCTAACTCCTCAGCAAATAGAAGAAAGTATAGCCTCTACCAAAAGTGTGTATGTTCTGAACCTGAGGAGTGTTTCATGAAGCAAGATTACCGGTTAAGTCAGGTTTACTCCAGTGAATCAGGCTTACTTTTAGAAAATTATGTTTCAAAAAGGAGATTTAAATAAGTCTGAGATAACATAGATACTTCCCTCCAGACTAGGCCAGGCTAGAGGGAAGTGCTGAAGTGCTGACTCTGTGGCTATGATGATCTCATCTGCTGCAATTTGCTCAGGCATTATAGCAAAGTTCAGTCCTTTCTCTAACACCTTGGTTTCCGTTGTGGTCAGCTCTCATTCCAACAAGTTCAGGACCCACTTTTCCTTGTCTACAGTGCTTCCGTTGGCCTCAGTCCCAGTTTTCTGGTGAGCTTTTTCATGTGCTTCCTCACGATTGACATCACAACATGCCTATGGTCTGCAGCAGCACTTCCCTGTCTTCAGCTTTGTCTCTTCCTGCTCTCTTTCCTCCTCCAAACATCACAGAGTGAAGTGTTGGAATATAATTTCCTACTCACACACCCAGCAGCAGATGCTAAAACAGAAACTTTGGCATTCATTCAGATCTGCATTTCTGGTTTCTTGATGAATGTAATGCAACATGTGGTTTTTCGCCTTCACAGAGTTCTAGGAAAATATCTGGCACTTAGCTACTAAATGTTCCACTATGCTCATCAGCTAGTCTCTAACCGTGTCTGCTGTTTAGTGCCTTGCAGTTGGTGCACATTTGGCTGCGTAGAGAGTTTTGGAAAACAGCTGCCAATATAAGGGATAATGACGGTGATGAGAATCATACAGTATTTATTGTGTTTTGTAAGATGCAGTTAAGAAGGAAAAATCTTGTTGGTATGGTGAGGTATGATAGCACCAAATATAATAATAACATTTTAAAAAACTAATATTGGACAGCAGTTTTGATTGGCAGAAAACCCCGTCGAGGTACTTTTTAGAATGTAAAGCTTTTTTAAAACTGAACAAAGACCTACACAGTTTAATCTCATCATTAAGACGACACCACAATCTGACCCCCAATACTGAAACATACCTACACTTCACATTACTTCTCACTTTACATGTTTCGAACATAAACAGCCCTCTTAAATTCTAATTATATTTTCTTATTTAAAACATTTTTGAATACTAACAGGAAGGTTATTGTTTACAGTTTGATTACGTATTCACTGTTTTTAAATACACAATATCTAATATCTATCAATATCTAATAGCTCTTTTCTGAAGTTTAATTATAGGGTCTGTATTTGTTTTATATACATTTCCCCAAGATTTAAGACAATATGACATATATGGAATAATATGAACAGTACATTATATAAAGACATGTCTTATTCAACACTTGTTTTATAGAGAACACCAATAGATTTGACTAATTTTCTTTTAATATATTCTACGTGTCATGTCATGTCAAATCTCTTTCTACTGTATTTAATAATTGTTTCATGTCATCTCATGAACAAAATAAGTTTGTATCATCTGCAAACATTATAAATTTCAATATATTGGATACTGTACGTATATCATTTAAGTGAAGTATAAATAACTTCCCAATATCGACCCTTGTGGAACAACACAGCTTACTATTTTTAAATGCAATTTGGTATTATTGATTTTTACATACTGAAACCTATTATTTAAGTAATTTTTTAACCAAAGTTTTGCAACAACTCTTATTCCATAATGTTCACATTTCTGGAGACGCAATGAATGTTCAACTGTGTCAAACGATGTGGGAGAAACACACACACTGCTCCAATTTTCACTGAGATTATTTCAAATTTCTATAGACAACAAAACATGAAAATTCATTACATAGTGGCTTTAAAGTGTTAACAGATAAGCAGCAAAAAATGGACAGAGCTTAAAAGCAACTTTAATCTATCAAACCTTTCAAATGCTGCTTTGTTTTGTGACTTGTGAAAATGATTTGACCACATTTCAGTTTCATAAAACAATGCCATCAGTGTACCAAACATATGTTTTCTATTTTCCTGCTCTTCTATTCTCTCTTCTCCTCTTTTTTCTTTTAGGGACCGTCTACGTACCACCACCAATGTTTTGGGGGATTCGATCGGAGCTGGCATCGTTGAGTTCTTGTCTCGACATGAGCTCCGCAGCAGAGATGTGGAGATGGGAAACTCAGTTCTGGAGGAGAAAGAGAGGAAGAAACCTTACAAGCTCATCTCCCAGGATAGTGATTTTGAAAATGATAAACGTGCTCACAGTGAATCAAACATGTAGTTCAACCCTCAACATCTGCCACATCTGTCAACACACACAAACACGCAGCAGTTTTTGGGAGTAAGGACCTAATAGTGAGATGTTGTTATCAACCATGGTTTTACTCTCATTATCCCACACTTTGTTACTGATTTGTTAATCATGTCATGTCCCAGAAGTGATGAATTTCTTACATTCCTCTATCTAAAGATCAAGTTCTTGTGTTTCACATAGGACTGGTAGTTTCTGTTTTGTATGTTTACTACTGTAATTAATATTAGTATAATGTCATATTACACACATTGAGGTGAAAGTGGGTTTCAGTGCATTCTGGATGAAGGGTTTAGAAACTGAAGTGAGAGTTCTTTATTTATTGATTGATTTATTTTTAATTAACTACAGAGCATCTAAGACCACTAAACAGGAAAGTAGGCTAATGGGTACAAATGCTCTTGTCATCATGAGGAAAATTATTACTGTTGAAGAAATTAATATAGACAGACTTTTGTTATCAGGACATAAATAAATCAACTTAAATTCAGATTTTATCTACATTTTCCCAACAATAGATGGTTAATATTGTGGTTATTACAAGTGTATTAGACATTTTATGATTTTTATGTTTCAGTGGTACACACTCAGACTCTTTTTCACACACGTAGAATTACAAATGCAGATGCGTCTTTACATTTTGATGTTGTGTGACCTGCTGATCTTTTTACCAATATTGCTCATTTACCGTAGATATGAGACAAGTGAATATGTTGGATGTTTAATACATGTTAAAGTCTCTGATTTCATTATGAAGGTATGAAATTGATATTCAAGACTTGACTGAAACTCAATAGCTTTTTGTGAAAACAGTTGTATTAGTTTTTCTTTATTATAAATTCCAGTGAAATAAACAGAAAAAAAGCCTTTCCTGCTTGTCTCTCTTTTACATGAAATGTCAGCGGTCATTTCTGTGGGTTAAATAAAACAAACAAAATAATAGAATAGTCTGACAACAGTCCAGTGGAATGGTTGTTTTTATCCTAATGTATCAAATTAAATGCTCCAGAACCCAGAGCATACACCCTGACAGTGGTATTGCTAGATCACTCTTTGTGGTTACTGTAAAGGTTAGGGATGCAGAATATGTTAGAGCCCAGTATATGGAAATATGGAATGAATGTATGAAATCTCACCTCCTGTAGTTAAAAAAATACACCTTGTGGATGTGCTGGGACGCAGTATCAGTGATGTGACCTGGGGTCATCAAGTGTTTCGGTTCTGTCAACATCAGACAGCGTCTCCCAGAGCTTTTGGGCAGTTACTGAGAAGGTGTTCCCAGGACCCTCTTCCAGAGCATTGAGGGCAAGTAGGTGTTTTGCTCTTGAAGGTTTGCTGGACTGGGTAAGGTGTCATATACAGCCTGACCCAAGAACCTTATGCGATGGTATTCCGCTTACCAGATGTTGAACCATGTGATCTTTCACTGCAGAACATTTTCCCATCTTGTCCATGCTCCTTGCTGTCCCAGTCCCACCATCCTGCTGGCTGGGACCTCCTCCACACCTGTTTGGACTTCCTCCAGGATCAGCCGTTGCCGCTCCTTGCCTCTGACTTGACCCTACCAGCGCCCTCTGCCTGAGGCATGACTTTGCTACCTCCAATGATCTGGCAGTGCTCCACTTCCTGCCTGTCCAAACCTGGATGCCTGCTGTTGCCACCCTTGGGTCTCTGGACAAAAATCTTCCCAAGACTTTTGACTGGTTGCTCCGAAATGGATGTGATGGTGGTTCCAGCGATCGAGAACCGGAACTTGTCCACTACTCTTCCCTTCCTCAGCACTAGAGACCTGGATTTTGTTGGCTTAAAACTCATCCTTGCCCAGGAGATGAGTTTCTCTAGGCCTTGAGGGATCCACCTGCTGCCTATGACTGATATCGTGGTTACAGTCAGGCCATCCATGAAGGCTCTTATAGGTGGTTATCAGATTCCAGAGTTGGTGACAGGGGCAAAGAGCGAAAAGTGTGACTGATATGGTGCAGCCTGTTATTATGCCCTTTTCGAGCTCAGAATTAGAAGTCAGAATATCTTTATTGTCATTGTCACATGTACAACAAAATTAATCCCGTCGATGCATCTTTCCTAAAATAGAATATAAAATAAATAAAATAGAAACAATATATAAAATAGATAAAAACAAGCACAAACACACACACACCACACATTCTGTTCTCACTGCACAATTAATATAAAAGGACACCAGCAGTCTCTGGGTGATGTTATTTCTCTTGAGCACCCTCAGGAAGTGCAGTCTCCGCTAGGCCTTTTTCAGCAGCTCAGAGGTGTTCACGCTCCAGGTCAGATCCTCCTCAATGTGGACTCCCAGAAGCGGAAGGCTGCCACCCTCTCCACACTGTCCCCACTGATGATCAGTGGTGGAAAGTCTGTTTTCTTCCTGTAGTCTATTATATGCTCCTTGGTCTTTGAGGTGTTGAGGAGCAGGTTGTTCTCCCTGCTCCACCTTGTCCCTATAGGCGGACTAATCCCCCCCAGAGATGAGCCCCCCCACCGTGGTGTCATCTGCAAACTTGACAGTGGTGTTTCTGTGGTGGGTGGGGGTGCAGTTGTACGTGTAGAGGGTGTAGAGCAGGGGGCTTAGCACACAGCCCTGTGGGGAGCCTGTACTGAGGCTGAGGGCCGCAGATGTATGATGGCCCACTCTAACCCTCTGGCTGCAACCAGACAGAAAGCTGTTGATCCACATGCAGGTGGAGTGTGGAAGTCCCAGGTCGATCAGTTTGTCCACCAGTTTATGGGGGAGGATGGTGTTGAGCTGTAGTCTACAAAAAGCAGCCACACATAGCTCCCCTGCTTGAAAATCCTGGTAAAGACTCCAGCCAGCTGGTCTGTACAGTCCCTCAGCATGCGTCTGGAGACGCCATCGGGTCCAGCAGCCTTCCACGGGTTGGCAGCCCGCAGCGTGCGCCTCACCTCATGCTCCTCTACAGTGAGGGTGAAGCTGCTGTGGTCCGTAGGGTGTAGTGTTGCTGCCTCTGGTGGCTCCACCTCAAAAGAAGAAAGAAGAAAGAAGAGATTCAGCCCCTTTGCCAGCGAGGCGTCATCTTCAGCAGCTCCAAGATTGGTCCTATAGTTGATGAGATGCTGGATTCCCTGCCACACCTGCCTGCTATTGTTGCTGTCCAGGTGGTCCTCGATCCTCCTCCTGTAGTCTGACTTGGCCTCTCTGATGCCTCTCTTCAGGTTAGCTCAGACTGTGCTGAAGAGAATCTTGTCGCCCGACCTGAAGGTGGTCTTCCGGGTCATCCAGAGTTTCTGGTTGGGGTAGACCCAGATGCGTTTGTCCACAGTGTCTATGCAGTTCTTAATGTACAGGACACTGTCCGTGAACACCTCCAGGTCCAGATGTTCAAAAACATCCCAGTTAGTCCTGTCGAAGCACTCCTGCAGCTGCTGAGAGGTACCATCAGGCCAAGTTTTAACAGCCTTATTGATGGTGAGAGCAGTTTTCCAGAGGGGCGCATATGCAGGGATTAAAAGCATGGACATGTGGTCAGACTGGCCCAGGTGTGGTAATGGTCTAGCCCTGTAACCCAGCTTGATATTAGAGTAGACCTTGTCTAGTGTGTTAACTCCTCTAGTAGCACACTTTACATGCTGGTGGAATTTGGGGAGCACTGCCTTTATGTCTGCATGATTGAAGTACCCTGCTATGATGTGCACAGCATCAGGATATGTGCTCTGCTGGCTGCTAATGCTGCCATGTAAATGTCCCATAGCCAAGCTAGCATTAGCATCCGGTGGAATGTAAACAGCAGTTATCATGACCATGGTGAACTCTCTCAGGAGATAAATTGGCCTGCATTTAACAGTCACATAATCCAGATCCAGGGAGCAGTGACTGTCTACAGTCACTGTATTAATGCACCAGTTGTTACTGACTCACACAGAGCCCCCCTCCTCTGCTCTTACTGGATTCCCTTGTCCTGTCGTGATGCTGTGCGGTGAAGCCTGGTAACTCAATAGCAGAGTCTAGGATGAATGAATAAAGCCAGGTCTCTGTGATCAACAGAATGCAACTGTCCCTCACAGTGTTGTTGGTTGCAATCTGATGCCAGTCTGATGTACCAGCTGTGACTTTTAACCTGAAGTGGTTATGGTAGTCCAGGATAAGGTCCTTGATTTTCCTGGGAACATGGTGTCAATTCAGGGTGAGCTCCACAAATTTATGTGGCATTGATCCATTAGATCCAAGATCCAGCCACAGAACTCTTAGGTCTCCCCTTCCCTCTCTGGCCTCTCTGATCAACTGTGTGACCACACCAGTGTGTTCTAAACAGCCAGGTACTCCAGTGATCCTACCCCTCTGAACAGCCATGTTGATGTATCTGTTCTTCAGGAGGAACTCAGTCAGTCGCCAAGAAATGATACTAAAAAATGTCTTGCCTTCCACACTTAGTAGCGAGATGGAACTGACTGATGGTCATTGAGTTCTCCTCTTAGGGAATCCAGACCGCCTTTGCATACCTCCACTGGTTGGCCACCCCTCCCCTGCGCCAGATCACCTTAAGATTTTCCAAAGGTGCTGGAGGAGCTGTGGGCAACACTTCTATACGGTGTATGGTACTTCACTTGGGCCTGGGGCAGAGGCTGATCTTGCTCCTCTAATGACCTCTTAAACCTCTGTCTAGCTGGGTTCCTTCATGGCAAACTGCAATGATGGTGGTGTCAGGCATATGAGAGCCTCGTGAGGTTTGAGCCCGTTTTCACTCTGGGTCGTGAAGGATGGAGCGCAGAAAGGTGTTTACCTTGCCGTCTTTCTCGAGCTGCCAACTGTCTCTCCAGTTGTCACCAAACTATTCTTGGTTGTCACCCAGTTTTTTCCTGGGTGTCACTTGCTCAGTCAGATGGGAATAGATAAAAGATACACCTTGTGGATGTGCTGGGACGAATCATCAGTGATGTCACCTGGGGTCATCAGGTGTTTCGGGTCTTTCAACATCAGACACCCTCTCTCAGGCGACCCAACTGGAGTTGATCAGACCCCAGCTTGCATCCCAGCAGCATTTGTCCACAGGCATGTCTCCACCAGCTCCAGGTACTTGGCGCTCTTCTTCTCATTTGCCTTGACCATGTGCTCTTCGCAGGGTACAGTTACTTCCAGCATGAACAGTTGCTTATGTGGCTGTAGACATGATGGTACTATCTGAGCTGGGAACTTTAGCTGCTTGCCAAGGTCCACTTCCATGCTATGTTAGCAGCTAATACTTTAATTATCACTACTATCATTACTACTGCTGTATTACTGTATTACCTCACCTTACATCTGATATGGAACCTGTGTTATGCTATGTTCTTCTTTCGCTATTCTCTCCCCCCTCTCCCC